>CM054822.1:22011558-22295463 GCA_028984105.1 Lavandula angustifolia
TAGCCTAGTAGTTTGGACAATCAGAATATTGTTGGAGGAAATGAATTGGAACCCTATTTGAAGCATTTTTAATAAAATAAATACTTCCTCCGTTTCACTTCATTAGTCCACTTTCTTAAGAAATTTGTTTGTTGTGTGTAAAGTAATATAAAGTAGTAGGGTTCACTAGAATATATAAGAGTGTTATTTTAAGTTAAAAAATGAAAGTGAACTAATGGAGTGAAACGACCCAAAAAGGAAAACTGGACTAATGGAGTGAAACGGAGGAAGTAATAATTATATAAAAAAATGCTTAAAATCGATTGGATTGGGTCACTGAGTTCCGGATGAACCGGTTGACTCGTCCGAGTCACATCAAGTCAATTGAAAATGGGTTTATTTTCAGTCCAACCCGAATTTACCACTGTTTCCGGTGGGACCGGTCGGACAGGGCCGGTTCCAATGATTATCTTATCCCCTATAATGACAAATTTTAGTCAATTCAATACTCTTTTTGTTGACGAGAAAAATATGTAATAATATTATATCGTTATACTACAACCTTATAAGATTTGCGTTAATATCCATTTAATTTAGTCGATTCCGTCCAATTCAATAATCCCTTAAATACTATGCAAAACGGATACATATCTATTTTGATTAGAGATTTATGTATAAAACTACAAATTGGAGTTTTAAAGTTTAAACTAATGGTAGTTAGGGCACATGTAGTTATAAATGATTTATCTATTTATACTTTATTGAGTTTGATTATGCCTAGTTTTTATATGATGAGAAAAACAATCCGTTTTTACTAAATTCAAATATATAATTATAAAATCAACTTTTTTTAACAGAAAAACAAACAATTATGTTATATATCTAAGTCTTCAAATGCATTAGATCTCGAAAGACAAATAGCATTAGACATAGGCTTGTAGCCTGTGGCTGCAATTAACACATTTTCTCTTAGAACAAGCTTCCAGCTTCATCACTGGAAGAACAGAAAGCCTTAATTTCAGTGCTAAAACTCGAGCAATAATATAATAAAATTGATCTGATTTTTTGACAACGAGAGAAATCCATATCTATTATCGAATCATATGTTTTTCAGACTAATCATGTCACCCACTCGAAAAAAAAAACAATATATATATATATATAAACATTAAATTCTTTGAAATTAAAGAAAATAAAAAAATATACTATATCCGTCTTGTCTTATTATAAATGATCCATATTCATATTTGAGCCGTCTCAATAAAACTGGGTCATAATTAAAATAATACTATATATATATAACATAATAGGTTACCTGTTTTATACACAACAGATGAATTTCTTAATTTTCATACCGAAAACTTTGAGTCACTAATAACGAGACAAATATAGTATTTTATAATAGAGGATTTTGACTTTAATTGTACTCCCTCTGTCCTGGTTGAAGCGATCATTTTTTTTATACGAAAATTAAGAAAGTAGATTATAAAATATGATAAAGTAAAATTGAGAATGAATAAAATAATAGATGATAGAGAAAGAGATAGAAAATGAGAGTAAATGATAAATTAGAAGAGAGAAATGCTAAAATAGGAGAGAAAACAGTAGTTTTTGGATAGTTATTTATTTTTTCGGAAATAAATTGTTTCAAATGGGATGTATCGAAAAGGAAAATGAGTCATTTTAAACGGGGCGGTCCGAATATTACATAATGGGCTCGCAAATCTCAATTGCTTGCAATAATTGAAACAATAGGCAGATGCAAGGCCCATTGGGCCCTACACGAGCAAGATTGGTTTAACAAAAGGCCCAATTCCGCTACATGTGCGGCCGGTATTGCTAGGAGGAATTTATAGGAAAGAGTATCTTCAGGTGGCCCCCCCCCCCCCCCTTCTCCCTCTCTTTTTTCTCCCCCCTTCCTTTTTTTTCCCCCCCCCCCTTTTTTTTTTTCCCTTAACCCCCGCCGTCGGCGGTGGGCTAAGGCTCGCGCCACCGCACATGGCCTGCTAGCTCGCCACTTTGCTGCGCCTAAACTCCAGGCCCGCCAACTGCTCGACGCTTTGACTCTACCAGCTACTGACGTTTTCACGTTTGTCTTGTCCGGGAGATTTATACTATAAAACTGTGGCTTGCGGCAGTTGGAGCGAGAGGGCCCATCGGAGAGAGAGAAGAGAGACGTGGTGGTGATTGTACATGGCAGCTTTCTCCGCCTTTCTCTCCAGTCCTCCTCCTCCTCCCCCCTCGATTTCCTCGTGCCGCCGTATCACGCCGCACTCCGTATCTATTCTAGGTTTTAATCCGGCCAGAAAGTTTGATAATATTGGGCGATTCGGAATTCGAGCTTCTTCTTCTACTTCCTCCGATTGGGTATTTAGCGCCGGCGACGAAGATTTTGTGTCAAAGGTAATATTCCCCAAATTGAAATTGTTACCTAATTCTGATTGTGAGAATCTGAATCTCTTTAATGTTACTGTGTTTATCGTGGATGAACAAGCTGATTCAATAAATCTGGAAGAAGACTTTATGTATTGCTAATTTGATAGCTAGAACACTGTACTGGTAGCTCGGTAGGAAATTACTGGACCTAATTGAATGATGCTCTTCAATCTTCCAGAAATCAGCTCTTTTCAATCTAATTCGGGATATAGAGCCCTTGGATGTGAGCCTTATTCAGAAGGATGTTTCAAATACCACCATAGATGCTATGAAGAGGACGATATCGGGGATGTTGGGTTTGCTGCCATCTGATCAATTTCAAGTGATGATTGATGCTCTGTGGGAACCTCTTTCCAAGCTGTTGGTATCTTCTATGATGACAGGGTATGCATTCGTTTTCCGAAATCATGTTAGTCACCTTATTATCCATAGAATCAAGTAGGATGCAAGAAACATGTAAGATAGGTTAATTAAAGGAAAGGGAAGACGGTTTGCGTAAATCTTCAAGATGTTATTGTCATAATGCATAGCCTTTTGTTACCATATTGACTAAGAAGCCACATATAAGATAATAGAATGAAAGAGGAAGCCTCTATGGCCTTATAGGAACAAGGGTCGCGTAAATCTTCAAAATTTTGTTGTCATATTGTAGCCTTTTGTTGCCACATCGATTATGTAGCCTTTTGTTGCCATATTGATTATGTAGCCTTTGTGTTTCGATTAACTAAACAGCTTAAGTACATTATACACACATGTAAATAAGGAAAAAAACATTACTAATCATCTCTGACATCCTATAGAGAATGACATATGTTTGAGAATATACATGGATTTGATTGCTGAAACGTCTCTTGCTAAAGGTAGCTTTGGATGTATAGATAGTTTGAATTGTGGGCTTGATTATCTTGTTTCATGCAGGTATACCCTCCGAAATGGTGAATATAGGCTAAGTCTTGAGTTTTGAAACATATGAAGGAAATGCATATAACTTGTTAGTAGTTGAGGGCTTGGATGTTATGTGTTTAGAGCAGCTCAACAACGGAGCTTAAGTACATTAATAGAGAAAAAAAGTGATAAGCTGTGAGTCTGTGACATGGCGTATGTTTAAATTTTAGAGTATACATGGATTCGATTATTGAAACGCCACTTGCTAAGTTAGTGTGCAAGTATAGGTGAAGTATGGAATCTTCGCTTAATTATACCTCTTCTTGCAGTTATACTCTCCGAAATGCTGAATATCGGCTAAGTCTTGAGAGGAATCTTGAGATATATGAAGGAAATGCGTATAACTTGAGGAATGAAGGCTCTAAACTTGAAGGTGAAGAGATACTCCTCAAAGAAGAAGGAGACAGCGGACAAGAGAGCTTGTCGACATCTGATGAGTCTGAGGACTCAACATGTAACCTTCCGGATTTTGGCGAAATGACTCCTGAAGCTCGAAGATATGTTTTGAAGTTGTACTCTCGTCTGGCTTCAGCCAAAAGGGTATATTTGTTCCTAAACACTTTGTTGTGTGTAGTGTTTGCGATAAACCTACTTCTAATGCTTACTTAGTTTATTTTTGCTTCTACTTTATCGACACCTTTCCCTTTTGACACTTATTTCGAAACCATTCTCAGGAGCTTCATGAAGTAAAGAGGAAAAGTGCAGCTCTTCAAATGCAACAGTTTGTTGGGGAAGAAAAGAATGATTTGTTGGACTATTTAAGATCCTTACAACCTGAGAAGGTAATACAGTTATACTCCCTCCGTCCCATTAAGGAAGAGGAGAGAGAGTAATTAATCAAACACAATTAGTAAATGCTAATTACACAATTAGTTTCCCTTATCATGTTTGCTAATTATTTCCTTATTCGGAAACAAGACAACAATAACGGGACAACGGGAACACAAGCCAACAATAACAATAGTTTCTATTATACCTATTAAATGCAAATCAGTAGTTTTGAGCAAATAAATATTCAATGTCTCATGGATTCTACTCTTATTTCTTGAAGGCTTATTAATACTAACTAGGAACTACTAAGTATGTATGTTTCCTTGAACATTTTAAACTAAATTGGATTTCTACTTTAACTATTAACTGCAAATGTTTCATTGGTTCTGCTCTTATTTCTTTGAAGGCTTCATACCTTGTACATGTATCACTTATGCCATCTGCTCCGTCCAGCTACCGACTAACCTAATTGTATAAGCAGGTAGCTGAGCTTTCGGAGCCAACATCGCCCGAACTGAAAGACACGATCCATTCAGTAGTGCACGGTCTCTTGGCTACACTCTCTCCGAAGATGCACTCAAAAGGCCCTGATCCGGGTAACAACAGCGCTATAGCAAGCGTGGATGGTGAAACCGAAGGAGACTGTATTGATCTCGTAGAGAACACTTCTCTCCAGTTCCAGCCTCTCATTTCATTACCGCGTGATTATCTAGCTCGTCTACTCTTTTGGTAAGTCTATACAGTCTCCAATTTACATGAACAAAGCTTACTGTCTATGCATAGCAAAATCAGTTAGGCCATTAGTTAGCCTTGTGCAGAACTGGGAAGTTTACTCCTTCGAATTTCGCTCGTTTTTTAGGTGCATGCTGCTCGGACATTACCTTAGGGGACTGGAGTACAGGTTGGAACTGATGGAGCTTCTTTCATTGCCTTGTTCTGGGTAGACTAATCAACACTTTGTTTGAGATATTTGTGATTTTTTTTTTTTTACCTTTTTACTTGCTTTCTTTGTTTTTTACTTTTACTATTGTGTGTATATATATATATATATATATATAAACACCAGAGTCATTTGATTTGGATTTGAATTCTCAATGGGATGCTATAATTGTACAGTTTTTCTCCTTTTTTTCCTTGTTATGTTTTTTTTCCCGTCGACTCATTTGGTTAAGGGTCACGAGTTCGAATTATTTGAAATTGGGTATGATTTTATCAAGTCTACAAATCTACAGTTAAACCTCGATAAAAGTAATAATCTTGGGACTTAGAAAAAATATTCATTTAATGAGGTTATTAATTTATCAAACCTTATTTTAGTACATTGACCCATATCGGGATCGGAAGAAATTATTATATTAGCGATAATATTACTTTATCAAATATTATTTTATCGAGGTTTAATGGTAATATAATAAATAGTTTGGTATTTAATAACAAAATTGCCGATATTATTTAGTGATAAATATACCTTTATCTTAAAAAATTATATAAGAAAAAAAATGTATCTTTAATTCTTCATAATGAGATTCTGTTAGCGAAATTGCGTAAATCTTTCTAACAAATTTTGTTAATTGTTTCTGTCTGTAATTAAATAAGTACGTAGAAAAAATAAAAATGGAAATTTGAAAATTTTTAAATATATTTTCTTAATATAACTCAATTATAATACGTGATGTGTTTGGTAATTTAAAGTTTGAAGTGAATTAAGAAGTGATTTACTTATGACCTTCCAAAGATAAAATTCAAATAATATCTTATAGATTCGTTGGAGCACGAATATCTCTCTCTCCTCCCTCCCTCCCTCTCTATATATATATCTGTGCATGCATGATGAGAAGATTGTAAGACCCTAATTAATTCATTCTACTAAAAGTTGCAGAGATTATGGAGGCCCGCCGTGGTTTTCAAGAATCTGAGTCTGAATCCCATCAAGAAGAGATGATTACTGCCGGAGGTTACCAGCGCTTTTCGCCGCCGCCGAACTCCGACGCGGGGAACAATCTTCATGACTCCGGTGCCGCCTCTTTTAGCACCCAAAACCCCAGTCCGGCCATCTGGGCCATACGAGGTTACCAACCCTTTTCTCCTCCGCCGCCGAACTCCGCCGCGGCGAACAATCATCATAACTCCGGCGCCTCTTTCCCCAACCAGCACCCCAACTCCTGGGCCACCGGAGGCTATCAAGCGTTTTCTCCGCCGCCGCTGAACGGCAACCATCAGCGTCCTCACTTGGACGCCGCCTCCGTTCCCACCGGAAACCACCAACTCGACTCCGCCATCTGGGCCACCGGAGGTTATCAGCCGTTTTCTCCTCCGCCGCTGAATGGGAACCCGAACCACCGCCATCACCTGACCGCCGCCTCCTTCCTCCCCGGGAACCACCAACACCCCAACTCCACCACCCTCTCCGCCGCCGGCGACCGTCTCTCGAGCGCCGGATTCATCCCCACCGCCCGCCAAATCAACGCCGCCGCCGTCCCTCGCTACGCCGACACTGCCGCACTCGAATCGCAACTCTCCGCCCTCCGCCTCGCGCCTACTCCCCGGGCGGCGCCGCCTCCTTACGACGACATCAACTACTCTCTCTCCATCGACTACCTCCTCCCTCGATCCCAACTGCGAGACTTACAACAGATGAGGATTCAATCCGCCGCCCAGCAGCTTGGATCATCATACGCTCAAATCAATCCCAATTTCGAGGGTTTCGATCAATCCATATTCTACAGCTCCGCAATCAATCCCAGTCGCTACCAATCATTGGGAAATTCCTTCAATTCGACTTCAAATTATGGATTAGGAATGGAGAGATTCTTCAATTCAAGCCCTAATTCCTTCAATTCAACCCCTAATTACAGCGGCAATTACAAAGGCCATGGAACCTTCCAGAACAGTTACCAACCCCAGGTGGAATTTCACATCGGTGCAAGAATTGAGGGGTAATATTTTCTTGATCTCAAAGGATCAACAAGGTTGCAGATTCTTGCAGAGGAAGCTTCAAGAGGGGGACCCAGATGATGTTCATATGATTTTCAAGGAGTTGAAGGATCATATCTGTGAGTTGATGCTGATCCAGTTTGGGAATCTTCTAATTCATGATCTTCTTGATGCATGCAGTCAAGATCAGATTACCCAGTTGCTGCTGAAAGTGATTCATGATGAGCACAGATTCAAGGATATTTGTGTTCATCCTCATGGGTATGTTTCTTTACCTTCGTTTTTAAAAGTACGTTTGAAAGAATTTATCGAAATAGATTATATAAATCTTGTCTTATTTTGCCTTTATCTGATTATAATGATCATCAATTTATGGGTTTTGATTTGTTTGCATAAAATAAATTATAAGCTCCTTTTGCCTTATTTTTCATTTATCTAATTATAGTGATCATCATATTTATGGGTTTTTCTTTTATTTGACTCAGATAAGCTTCTTTTGACTTGTTCTCAATACGGGTCAAATTATAATCTTGATCGATTTACGGGTTTGCTTTTGTTTGCATGAAATAAATTATAAGCTCCTTTTGTCTTATTTTGTATAATGATCATCAATTTATGGATCTATCTTTTGCTTGCCTCATAAGTTTCTTTTGACTTATTCCCAATACGGGCCAAATTATAATCTTGATCGGTTTACGGTTTTCTTTTGTTTTGCAGAACAAGATCAATCCAAAAACTGCTTGAGTTCCTAACAACACAAGAGCAAAGATCCCATGCTATATCAGTTCTAAGGCGTATAACTCTCCCTCTTACCAAAAGCGTGGATGGCCACCACATCATCATGTCTTGCTTGAAAAACTTCTCTCTTGAAGACAACATGGTACACATTTACTCCCTCCTACTAATGTTGTTTCGTATCGAAAATTGATACTAACTAGTGGATCATAATCAATTTAACCACCGATTTAAACATTTTACGATATATATGATGGTGGAATGCAATTTTGCAGCATATCTTGAATGAAGTGGCTGATAACTGCATAGAAATCGCCCTAGACCAAAGCGGCTGCTGCGTCCTCCAACAATGCGTAGCAAACGCCACCGGCGAGGCGAGGGACCGCCTCATTGCCGAGATCACCTCCAACGCCCTCCGCCTCTCCGATCATCCATTCGGGTTCGTATCGAAACTCCTAACCTAACTTTGCTCTTTAAAAAAAAAGGAAAATTAAAAAAATTGATGAACCAAACACTTAAATGCCAAAATAAGCAACTTATGCCAAGTATGCATGTTTTTTACCTAATATTTTGAATCCAATTGAATTTATATAATAATATATTTTTTGGAAAAAATCGATTTTGATTCTTAGGTGGATTAATCATCATTGTGTTTAATTAGAAACATTTAATATGCATAATTATAAATTATTTCATTTTAAGAAGATGTTGAATATTTAATACGCCGGGAAAAAAGAGAGATTGGGCCTATTTTTGCATTTTGGTAGGTAATTTTGCCTATTTTTGCCCATTTCTCCATATAAACTAGCGAACTTTGTTTCTTTAATATATGCATTATGTGAGCAATTACATTATTTTACTCGATTTTGATTCTTAGGTTCATTAATCATTATGTTTAATTAGGTATATTTAATATGCATAATTACGAATTATTTCATTTTAATAGATGAAGATGTTATATATATAATCCGGAAAAAAAATAAAAATTGCCCATTTCATGCATGTTTTGACATAACATGCCTATTTTCACCCATTTATAAAAAAGAAGAAGCTAACTAACCTTTCTTTCTTGTATATATGAATAGCAACTACGTGGTGCAGTACATACTGGGGCTGGGAATCCCACGCGCCACCGGCGACATCCTCGCGCAGCTCTCCGGCCACATAGTCTCCCTTTCGATGAGCAAGTACGGCAGCAACGTGGTGGAGAAGTTTCTCAAGGGCGAACAAGTTCTAACCAGCTTCGTCGACCCGATAATCGAGGAGATCGTCTCGAGCCCGGACGTGTTGAGCCTCTTGCAAGACCCTTTCGGCAACTTCGTGGCTCAGTCCGCTTTCGCAGCGTCGAAGGTGCAGTTTGCTTTCTTACGGTTTCCGATTAGGGTTTTCGATTTTCGTAGTATTGTGTATAGTAACATGTAGTGTAGTTGGTGTTGGTATTTCCACTTATCCTTCTGCTTGCATGTGGTAACGGTGTAATTGTACGAACTGCAGGGAGCGATGCATAGCGCGATGGTGAAGGCGATCCATGAGAACTGCGCCCACCTGCACAGCCATCCGAACGGGAAGCGTGTCTTGTCGTGCTTGAAGGGGAAGAGTCGTGGTTAGGAAGATTTATGTTGTTTTGTTTGCAGTTGCGGCGTCGTTTCATCGTGTTAGTGGTTTTGGAGTGTTAGTGTTTGTGTCTTATCTCTCGTGTTGTTTCATTAGGGTTTGTGTTTGGGGAACTTGGTGTCTGTTTGCTGTTATTATTGTTTCGTCTTTTCGAGAGTACTGATCCGTTGTTTGAATATAAGTTTGAATTACTCTCCCCGTTAATGGTCAGAGACTCAGAGTTCTTGTAGTCTAAAAAGCACGTCGAAAATTCACATATAACACCATAAAATATACACGATTAAATGGTAGTAACCTTATAAATGCATTGAAATTTAAAATTTAATTATTATGATACACTCAGTCCTCATCTTGCACTGTTTTCTAAAAGGAAAAGAAATAAACGACCACTATCATCTAAACAAGTGACTCTACTATTTTATACTTTTGACCCACTAATTTACATCTACTATCTTAAAAACCGTACCGAAACCCAATGGTGCAAGGTCAATTGGACATTGGACGAAGAGAGTATTAATTTATATTAGTTATATACATAGACGACGTGCCCTGTCGTAGATTTTTCAAAGAATATGCAACATGGTGCAAATTCAATCGGACGGAGAGAGTATTAGTTTATATTTTTAAGTTATATAGATAGACGACGTGTCGTAGATTTTTCAAAGAATATGCAACCTGGTGCAAGATCAATTGGACGGAGAGAGTATTAGTTTATATTTTTATTAGTTATATAGATAGACGACATGTCCTGTCGTAGATTTTTCAATGAATATGCAACCTACAAATTCCAAAAGTGATATTTTTGCAATGAGGCATAAAATGGAACTTTTGATTGTTGTAATTAAAAGAGCAAACTGCCATCGATGAGATGACAAAGAAGCAACAACTACTGATACAGATCCCCACCTCAACTATTCAGAATCCGACGAGTAAGAAGTCGAGCCATGGCGGACGTTCCTGGCCGGAGCTTTCGATTTGGATGGTTTCCCGGATGACTCGCCTTCCTGTATAATGACCCCCGCTTTTGTTATCCTCTCTTCTAGTTCCTCCGTGCTGAAATCATCCTTCCCACCGAGCTCATCGAATCCCACCTGAGTTTCCAATTGCAGAAAGTCATGACCTCAAGATTCAAGAAAATGGTTAGTCTTGGCATTGGAAGTTTGTTAACTTACCACATAATCCTCCACTTTGGCATTCTTGACTAGGGCAAGGGTTGGGAGAACAACGATCCGGAGCTTCTCGCTCAGGTATAGACTTTTCTCAGCGTCGAGTTTTATAAATCGTGTTTCGATATGCTGCTTTGCCAGTATACCCAAATGCTTGTCCATAACCTAAAAGAAAGCAATGTTCAATCAGGTAAACAAAAATGAATCTTTGAGCCTTCAAGCCTACTACCTCTGTTTTTAGGTAACGGTTTCATATGAGATTCATACTTGAAGTTGAGAATCTGCTGCAATCAAGTTTCAAGAACTTGTGCAAAAACTAAATTAGGTTCAATAAAAAGAATCCCATTTGGATTATACATCCAAGATTGAGATCGACCTTCGAGATTAGTGATAATAGGTGGCTTTAGGTGCATTGCTTCTTATTTCAAAACTAGCCATCATACATGGCCAAGAACCAACCGATAAACGAAAAGAAAAGGATAAAGAAACAAGCTATTTCCCTCATAACTTTAGGAACAAGAACAACCATAGAGGAAGATGTGATGGCTGGAAATCCTTATCTTATACACACACACACCATCTCATCTGAGTCGAGAACGAGCCTTAGATAGTTTCATACATGGATTTGAAACTCTAATTGGCTGAAAATCCTTATCCTATATACACACGCACCATCTCATTCGAGTCAGGCAAGAATGAGCCTTAGTTAGTTTCATACATGGATTTGGAACTCTAATTGGTTGAAAATCCTTATCTTCTATACGCACAATCTATCACATTCGAGTCAGGCAAAAACGAGCCGTAGTTAAGTTTATACATGGATTTGGAACTCTAATTGGCTGATTTCATATAAAACGTATTCTCTCCGTCCATTTCATCGACACAAAAAGGAAAGCAGAGACAACTGCACCAACTTACAGTAACCAAAACAGAGGTCTCTTTAGCAGTTGGACATAATTAATAGAATCTGCTTCCAGTGAAAATCTAAGTTATTTATTGAAGTTTTTTGGTCACATCACACTCTACGGACAAGAATCGAAGACTTAAAGTTCCTAAGAACTAAGCTAGAAATGCAGACGCTCTTAAAGGCCAAAACTTTCTCCTGCTGACATTATCCAACACCAAAAGCTCAAAAACAGAGAAGAATAGTACAATTCTCACACCACAACATGAAGAAGAAAGCAGTTTGATTGATCTGAAACAATTTAATGCGTAAAATGAAAGGAACTATTCTTAGCAGTGAAAGCCATAAACCTTGGTAAATAGCTTACAAGTGAAACTTATAATAAAATAGCAGTTTTATTTGGAGTACATACCTTGCAAGGCCAATTTTCGCGGTAAAAGTGGCAGATGACGCGCTCGCTAGCCTTGACGATGGAGAAGAACTCCTTCTCATTGTGGATCTCGGTGTACTCGCCATGGCCGAGTTTGATCCAACGGCTCCTCTTCTCCGCCATTTTCTTCATCTGCTGCAGCCTCCGCTCCCTCAACGCCTCCAAATCGTCCAGATCCAGGCGCTCCAACACCGAGATCTCCTCGTCTATCTTGTCCTCCATCGCCTTCGCCACCGTCAGCACCTGCTTCTCCAATATCTGCCGGACAACAAAATCATCTCACATTTTGCTTAAACTACCAAATCAAATCCAACAATCGATACGCACATACCTCTTGAATTACAGGATTCTCCATGGTTGAATCAGTGAAAACGCTGCTAATATTTCTCTGGAAAAACTTCGAAGATGAAGATTGAAAAATGGCGAATTTGTGAGATTTTTCAGATTCAAAAACACTAATCGGGCGATTTTTTTTTGGGCCTAATTGTAAATATGGACCCAATAAATATAATTGGATTTAATTGTCAATGTGGGCCCAATAAATCTAATTGGGCTTTTTTCTAAATCTTGTAATCTCGGTTAATACTTCGTTTATTTAAATTAAGATCCTCTTAGTGTGCAGTAAATACAGATTTGACCCCGGCCTGAATTTTACATAATTGCATTCTGACCCCATACGCGTGGCCTCGCTGATTTCTCCTTTCATATTCCCACAAAAGCAGCAGCACTGGAAGCACAGCCTCTCTCTCTCTCTAAAGTCGCTTTCGTAGTGCTGCTCTGTTACTGTTACTTTCTCTCTCTGAAGAACGCCGCTATCAACGCTCACTCACAACAATCAGCATTTCCCTCGCTCCTCTACTCATTGGCCCAATTTTATTCTCTAACTAAAAACACCATCACTCGCACTTGTCTCTCTCCACAATCGTGTGTGAATGTGAATAATAACTGAAATCTCTCATGAGAAATTGTAGCGTCCCTATCATGTAATCACCGTTTCATATCTCGCTGATCAGAGCTGCATTATTAGTGTTTTGCAGTACAAACAGCCGCGTTTTCGATTGGATTCTATAAACCTATATATATATATATATCAGTATATGTAGGAGTTGTTGGTACTTATTAAGGAGGAGAGATATGGAGCGAAAACAAGGGCTTCTATCGGCGTTGGAGGACGCCGTGCGCGGATTTTCTCCGGCGAGGTCGCGGCGGAAGAGCCCCGGCCGGAGCCGGTCGCCGATGTCGGCTCTCCTCCGGCGAAAAGTGAACGCGAGCAGCTCAGACTCGCTCGTTCCGAGATCGGGCAGTCTCCGGCCGGTGGGGAAGACACTGACGCCATTAATGGAGGGTCCGGATCCGGACGGCGAAGAAATCGGTGAGTCGAAGCGGCACGGCTCGGGACTCGGGCACTGGGTCCGCGGGCAGCTAACTCGGAACCCGTCGCTAGCCGTCGATGAGAGCGGGTGCAGCGGTAGGCGGTCCGATTTGCGGCTGCTGCTCGGAGTAATGGGTGCGCCGCTCGCCCCGGTGCACGTTAGCGCCACCGACCATTTGCCGCATCTCTGCATAAAAAACACCCCCATTGTACGTTGCTTCTCCTTCGTCCTTTTTCTCTTATTATGATCCGTGAATCGAAAATCAACTCCGAGATACGATTACTTTCGATCGTACCTCACTTTAATATTCTGATGATTATCTTCGATGATGAGATTGTAGATACAGAGTCATGATTTCGTTCCCAATTTGAGTGAAAAACCTTGCAATTAGGGCTTTATTTTCCTCATGATTATAATTGATTTAATTTACTAATTTAATCCTTTCTTACGAGTTCTTCGCAATGTGGTAGGAATCATCCTCTGCTCAGTACATTCTGCAGCAATACGCTGCTGCTTCAGCCGCGCATAAAGTCCAGCACGCGGTTAAGAATGCTTATGTGATGGGGAAGTTGAGAATGGTGGCTTCTGAGTTCGAATCGGCAACGAAAGTGGTGAAGAACAGAAATGTTGGTAGAGCTGCTGAGTCCGGTGGATTTGTACTGTGGCAGATGAATCCGGACAAGTGGTATGTAGAGCTTGCAGTTGGAGGTAGCAAAGTCCATGCTGGCTGCAACGGCAAGCTCGTTTGGAGGCACACACCGTGGCTCGGTGCCCACACCGCGAAGGGGCCGGTTAGGCCCCTTCGTCGTGCTCTTCAGGTTAAGAATAAATCGATTTTAATGTGATCGTGGGGTTGAATACGGAACATGTGACACGGTAGTGTTATTCTTAGTTGTACGGACACTTGACACGACATTTTCTAGGAAACGGGTATATGTATATCATGTAAAATAAGTTAATTTTGTATTATTTTTATTTGAATTAAGAGCAAAATGTTTTTGAAATGTCGTGTTGGAGTGTCCGGCATGATACATTGAGATTTTTGAATTGTTTTTGCAATCTAGACTACTTACTGGTATTGGTGTTTGATTGTAGGGACTTGATCCAAGAACTACTGCAAGCATATTTGCTGATTCAATTTGCATTGGTGAAAAGAAAATCAACGGCGAGGATTGCTTCATTCTGAAGCTTGCTGCTGATCCTCATACACTAAAGGCTAGAAGTGAAGGGCCAGCTGAAATCATAAGGCATGTCCTGTTTGGCTACTTCAGCCAAAAGACTGGACTCCTCATTCACATAGAGGACTCACATCTCACCCGGATCCAATCCAACGGTGGAGATGCTGTTTACTGGGAGACCACCATCAACTCCTCCCTAGATGATTATCGGCCCGTTGAAGGGATCATGATCGCCCATTCTGGGCGATCCGTGGTGACCCTTTTCCAGTTTGGGGAGATGGCGATGAGCCATAGCAAGACCAGGATGGAGGAAGCTTGGACTATTGAGGAGGTTGCTTTCAATGTTCCGGGTCTGTCGATGGAGTGTTTTATTCCGCCGGGTGAGTTGGGTTCGGGTTCGGTTAGTGAAAGTTATGAGCTCCCTCATGAGGAGAGGGGGAAGGGAGGGCATTGTGCTAAAGTTGCAGCCTTGGAGAAGATGGAGGTATGATTGAGTGGTAGGATGAAAGTTGTGGTAAAATGTTTATATGGGTAGGCAGCTTTTCTAAATTTACTAACAATAGAATATAACAAAACTAGGAGAAATTTATTAGTAGTTGTGGTTCCTACATTGATGTCTACAGTACTAGAGGGGTTGGGAAAATGGAGGGTAATCTTTTGTTTACATCTCTTTGGGTTGGAGGAAGGTGGTGAAGCTCTAGTATTAGTGTTTTGTAATACATCTCCATCTTTTCTTCGAAGTCGAGGGTAATTGTGCAATAGCCTGCAAACCGATGCGTCATTTCAAGGAAAAATTAGAATCCCATCTTTGCTACATGGAGGGTCATGAGGGTCATGTAGAGGTAGATTGCTCTACATACTAGAAGTTCCAAATTCAAATTTGGTGGGGTTTTGATTATATGATTAATTTGGTTTTTTTGGATGACGAGGTTAACCCGCATCTGCTACCAAAGTGTGTACTGGGTAAACCCCACAACCACATAAGAGAGTTAAACCACCCTAGGTTAACCATAGGTGACAGTACACATAGCGGTTCCAGTGAGATTTAAACCCATGATTTTTCGGTCTTCGGCCACCCACCTTCATTGCTACACCTCGAGATATGATTAATTATGTTATTTGGAGATGTAGTGGAGAGCAGCATGTTACATGTATTGTAGGGCAAGTTGGCAAAATGCTTTAGTAATGTGCTTCTGCAGCTTGCTTTTCCCAATTTTGATTGCTACTACTTTTTGGATAGTTTTGTTTTGACTTGGACCGAGCCCATGCAATTGGTGGGACTTGCCTCGTTTAAGGCATTTTCTTGACATGCATGATTGCGCCCACGGCACGAGTTGCTACTTAAAGCCCACCCAAACCCATGTGACTCTTCATCACCCCCTTACTTTCTTCTCTCTCTACCCCTCTCTCTCTCTCCCCCTCATTGTTTTCCATTACATCAAACATTTGCTCCAATTAATTGGCCTTGCTTTGTGGGAGGAAAGGCTTACGTTGAACTCTAATTTTAGTAAATGTAAATAATAATACTCTCTCCATCCTTATTTTATATGCCTTGTTTTATTTTGGAAAATTGGATTTTTTAGTCCCCAAACTATGCGTGTTTGGCCAATTTGGTCACTTATTTTTTTTTTTTAGTTAATTGGTCCCCAAACTATAGAATTTTGGACGAATTAGTCATTTTGTTAATTTTTTTGTTAGTCAAACGATTTTTAAAGGATATTTTCGGTATAATATTATTGAGGACCAAAACGTCCAAATATTGAAAAATTGAGGACCAATTTGACCAATTTTTTTCTTTAATTTTTTTAAGTTTTTCAAAAATCGAAAAATATTTTAATAATTTTGCTTTTTTTTAAGGAGCAATTATGCCAATTTTAAATAGGTTGAGGATCATTCCCGTTAATTATAATATATTTGGGGATCATATTACTATGAAAACGATGGATTAAAACATAAAATATATTACTCCGTAACCAATTTTTTTTCCGAATATTACTATAAAAACAGGGAATTAAAACATAAAATATACAAAAAAATTAATGAATAAATCATAGAAAACATGTTTTGAATGGAAATCTATTATAGTTTTATTCATTGATTATCAAATATTCTACATTTTTATCTCTCTTTATCATAATAATATATTCGAAAATTTTGATAACATAGCTATAAAATTTGATGATTATGATCCCAAAATATAGGGATTGGTCTTCAACTTATTTAAAATTGGCGTAGTTGCTCCTTAAAAAATCAAAACGACTAAAATATTTTTCGATTTTTGTAAAATTAAAAAAATTTCAGTAAAAAAAAAATTAGCCAAATTGGTCCTTAATTTTTTAGTATTTGGATGTTTCGGTCCTCAATAATATTATACCGAAAATACCCTTTAAAAATCGTTGATTAACAGTTGACTTACAAAAAAATTAACAGAATGACCAATTCATCCAAAATTATATAGTTTTGAGGACCAATTAACTAAAAAAAATAAATAAGGGACCAAATTGGCAAAACACGCATAGTTTGGGGACTAAAAAATTCAAATTTGCCTTTTATTTTTCATATGTTCAAATTGCATGTTTATTAATATTATTTTTTGTGCCTACTAAACACATTGTAATAGGCATACTCAATGTGATATTACAGAAAATTGATTATTTTATCCAACTTCTATAACAACAAGCATAATTGTATCACTTAATTTTTAATAATTAATTTTAATTTGTTCAAATTCTAATATCAACGTTTATCTATTAAATTTTTCTTAATTTATTTGAAAAAACGAACGGAGTAATTAATAGACAGTGTAATCTGTGTAGACATTATTAGGCAAAACTGTATATAATGGGTCGATCATATTATATCCACCAAGTTTTTGCTCCTTAAATTTTTTCATATTTGCAAATATTAAACTATAAATTCTAATTCATAATCATGTATTCGTCCTTGACTCCCTGATATAAATTGAACCCGACAAGCAACAATTTGGACTTAGCACCCCA
Organism: Lavandula angustifolia; assembly: GCA_028984105.1. Taxonomy (NCBI): domain Eukaryota; kingdom Viridiplantae; phylum Streptophyta; class Magnoliopsida; order Lamiales; family Lamiaceae; genus Lavandula; species Lavandula angustifolia. The sequence goes on from CM054822.1 coordinate 22,029,023, forward strand.
ACTAACTAATTGAACATGCGATGACAATCGAGATATTTTATTTCATCAATACATATAATTTACATCTATATTCAAATAAGAGTAGCATATATAATCAAGAAATGAGTAAAATCAAATAGCATAGAAATATGTGAGTACAAAAAGAATCCAAATCAATGTATAGAATAAAAAAGTAGAGGCAAAAAAACTCAACAGCAAAACTATGACCTAAATGGCAACCAATAGAAATATAGCATAATATATAAATGTGGGCCGATAAAGGCCCAAACAGAGTAGTCTAAACGGCCCAATAGAGCAAAGCCCAGCCCAAGATAACGCTGCTGGAGATCACCTGAACCGCGCGCACTGGATTCGCTCCACTCTGCAATTCAAATTAATAATTCAATTTATTTTTAATTAATTCAAATTAATAATTCAATTTATTTATAATATTAATTAATTAATATATATATTTGAAATAAAATAAATTTATGTCAGGTTACCTGATCCGTAGCTGATGGGGCAGGAGAAAGACCCGGTAGACTCGGACCCGGAGATCCTGTCGGAGGAGCGGGAGGGCTCATTAGCGACGGAGAGGGCGCCGGAGAAGTAGGCTTGGCCGGAGCAGGAACCGGGACTGAAGCCGGAGGTGAAGCGAGCGGAGCTGGAGTAGGTGCAGCAGGTGGTGGCGGAGAAGGGGTGGGAGGAGGAGAAGCCGGCGGAGGAGTTGCAGGCGGCGGCGTGCTCACGGGGGGAGGAGCTGCGACCGGCGGTGGGAGAGTGGGAGGAGGAGTAGCAGCTGGCGGCGGAGCAGCAGTAACCGGTGGAGGCGCGGAGAGTGGCGGCGGACTTGAGACCGGAGGCGGCGTTGCTGCCGGCGGAGTCGGAGTAGTCACCGGAGGCGGCGTTGCTGCTGGTGGCGTCGGAGTAGTTACCGGAGGCGGAGTGGCGTTGGGTGGGGTGGGGGTTGGTGGAGCGGGAGTGGCGGTGGGTGAAGTCGCCGGAGATTGGCCGCTGACGGCGGAGACGGTAATGCAGAGCAAAGCCGTGAACGTTAGCAGGTTACGAGCCATTTTGGGCAAAATGGGCTGCAATGGGTTATCGTGCGCACCCTTTTGGCTTAAACGTGAGCACTGGATGTTGAAGGTGAAGACGAGGAAGGGGGGAAGGTGAGTGTGTTTATATATAGGAGGGATACGAATTAATGTTTGCAAACGTTTTTTAGCTGAAAAAATGTAATTGTATGGTATGGAACTGTAGGGGAATACATGCTTTAGTTGCATGGTGCACTAACACTTCAAAAATATTAACGTGTCGTGTTGGACACTCAAACACGATACGACATGACACTCAAACATCTATTTTTAATATAAATATATAAAATTAATTTATTTTACAATTAATTTTATTATTTTTAAATAAATTATCATTCGTGCCGTGTTGTGTCCTAAATTTTTTTAAAAAAAACACCGTATCGTGTTCCATGTTAAGTCGTGTCACGTGTCTTATATCTCTGCAACCTAGACGTGCAACAAACGATTTGGGATTTGTGATGGTTTGCATTGAGATACATATTCATGTCCTCCAATTATATCATATCTCGAACTTGGTGTATATCACACATTTTAGATAAATGAATGTTAATATCTAGGTACGTGATTATTGGCGAAGCCACATCTACTCGAATGGTCGAATCCTTTCTAACTAAATACGCAGTGTTTCATTAAAATCGAGCATATTTATTCTCAATTTTCTTTGAACCCTTTCGAACCCACTTCACATTATTCATAGCCATTGTACTAAATTGATAGCCGGATCGAAATCGGCGATAATAATAGGAGTACAAATTGCGGGATATGAAATTTTTTCGAATTCATTAGTATTTATGATAACAACATAGCCCACCACGTTTGTTTAATTGTGGGCCCAATTCGGTTACGATAGGCAATTAGATGGGCTCTCGTGTCCGGCTATGATTGGTTTGATTGAATTGAAATTACAGAAAATAATTATTCTTTTTTTTTCTCAAATATGAAAAGGGAATACTATGCTTAAACAGCAATTTACCACCTCATTTTTTAAATAAATTAATCATTACAGCCTCAAGTACCACTCCCTTTTGCTATTTGATTTGTCTGTTAATTTTTATGATTTTTAATTTGACTTAAAATTAATTTAGCATTTTTTTTCTTCTTTAAACTGTAACCGTTAATTACTAATTCGACATCATTATTTGTTAAAATTAAAGTATGTTTTAATTTTCCCCCAGCTGTACAAATTAAAGTGACAGAAAAACTAACATGCATAATTGATGGGGAATGAAGCATCACATCAAACACTCTCATAAGCTTAATACTTTCTCCGTCCCAGCCGACTTGTCTTATTTGATTTCGGCACATATATTTTAGTGAGTGACTCTGTGTAGAGAAATAGGTGAATGTGTGTAGAAATTTGGTGTTTGTGTAATAATTTTTTTTTTTAGGAAACAAGACAAGTCTGATGGGACGGCCCGGAAAGGAATACAAGACAAGTCGTAGTATAATTTACATCTATCGATACATTTCGAAAAATCGATATCCCCCGATTAATCAATATACAAAAATTGGCAGTTGGTTTTCATTCATAACTTGTGTACAAGAATTAAAACTCGACGCATTAACTACATCAAATTAAGTCTATGAGGTAATATATTGAGAGAGAGAGAGATAGAGACTGAGAGAGAGAGCATGTGGGGCGTGATAATAGTGGCGTGGATTAAAAGGGAAGATGGAATTAGGGCCAGTTTGGTGGCGCCATCAATTGATGTGTCAAAAGTAGGAATGATTGTTATTCAGTCATCATAGTAATAAATTTCACCCACCAATATTTCAATTTCACGCTTCCATTTTCCTCTCATTTCTCTAATTATACTCTTCTTAACTAATGTTCCTTTTTTTTTGAATTAAAGAGGTTATTTGCTGACTGAGAAGTTGGAAAAAAAAAATAACGAAAATCCAATATATTATACTTATCGTATTGAAAAAATACAAAAATAACACTAATTAATATACATCTACGGTAATAATATCAATTTTCAAATATCAAATATATGTACATACCAATGCTGCAAATCTCGAGAAAAACTATAACATACTTTCACTACAGTATATCGTGAAAGCACACATACTTGTGTGTTACACATTATAATCTATCGTATGTCACACTTTATAAAAAAAATGGCATGTGACATTTGTGGTCTCACCATAATTAATTTTAATTTAATTATTTAATTAAAATATATTGCACATATCAAATACTATATGAATGTGACATAAAAGGGAGTATAATTGTGGAATATGAAAGTCCATCCGATATAGAAGAGAGTATAATTGTGGAATGCGAAAGTCCGTCCGTCGTGAAAGCAAAGTATACAATTGTCTTTTCCTAAAAATCCAGTATACAATCTATTGTGACAATATACTGAAAAAACGGTATGATATTGTACTAACACGCAGGGCCGACTCCAAGTTTCCGGAGGCCTAAAGCACAAAATTAAAATGTATGTTACATAAAAAAGTACAATGAGTTGCTTTGTTTTAGTGGAAGAATACTAATAATTTTTATTAAGTCATCCGGTTTGAATCTTCAGCTCTTATATCTATTATTTTTCTGAGTAAAAGAAAATTTGTTAGAAATAGAGTTCGAATCTAAGTCCTCTAAGATGCAAAAAAATAGTGTTCTACCACATAACTAGACCTTTCAATAATATTTATTTATGCGAAACAAAAGTATATATAAGAATATAAGGCCTTAACCCTTAAGACACATACTCGAAAAGGCCTTGCTCTCGGCCAGGGGCCTAAAGCGGTGGCTTCACTGGCTTTACCCCTAGAGCCAGCCCTCCTAACACGGTACTTTCATGAGTCCAATTATTTGTAATCTTTTATTTTTATATATAAAAAAACGCAATGACATAATCATCAAAATAAAGAACCCTAACTATTTGGGCCTTGAGCCCAAGACATAAAGGGCCCAAGCCCATATCCAAAACCAATGATCCCACTTCATTACAAAAACTTCTCCCCTCTTTCTATATTACACTCAAAGCCAATTTACAACATCGTTCTGGTTAGTAGTTACATTACAGATCAGAATTAAAACAATAAATTACACGGCAGGCTTCTCACTACAAGCCAAAGCAGAGGAACCAGAAAACAGACAAGAAAAACTATTGCATCATCAGATAAAAGCTTCAAGATTCTTGATTCTTTTCATGCCTATCCAAAGTTGTTACCTCAATACTTCTCCGGCAGTATGGGCAGTCCCCACAAATCCTTACCCATGGATCCAAGCAACAAAGATGATACCGATGCCCACACGGTAGACGCATCAATTCGTCTCCCATCAAGAAGCTTTCCAAGCATATACTGCAATCCCTCGAAGCCCTTGGTACGCCGTGTTCGTTGCTTTCATCTGTGATGCAGAAAAACTCGATCGGCAAAGAGTTTAGTGCCTCTTGGGTAAGTCCGGGAGGCCTCTTGTGCGGATCTTGATCGGTTGCGGGGGCTGCTGCTGCAAGCCAATCGGTGGATGTTTCAGTTTCCCAGTCCCCAGCATCCACGAGGCTGAAGTCGATACCGTTTGCAGTGTCACTACGATGGTTACTGGATGAGTTCCGGTTACTCCGCCTTACATGAGGAATAACAGAGTATTACAATTAGAAAGCTAAAGAAAGAAGGCGTAAGAGAAGTGAAGTGCTTTAAAGTGTGTAAGGTTACTAGATGAATACATGAAAGGGACTAACACATTAAGCAGTTTATAGAGTATAATTTCATATCTCAGACCATAAAGTCAGAATTTTGGGGTCCTTGCAAACATCTTGTTCAGCATTCGAGAAGAAGGAAATCTTCGATTTTTTCTCACAAGATAACATACTTCATTTCATCCATAATAATTCATATACATAAATACAAATGCCCTATATTTAGATAGAGCTACAAAGCGTTAATCCTAAATTAATCAATTACCTAATTTACAAACATTAAAATACTCCCTCCGTCCCATTATAAACGTCCTCCTTTCTTAATTGGGTTGTCACATTAAAAAAAGTGTCCTCTCTCTAAAAATGCAAGAATGTGTGGACATAAATGAATCAGCCAAACGTCAAACAAAATACCATTTTCTTGATCTCCGTATCGCAAAGAAAGATGACATTTATAATGGGACGGAGAGAGTGATAAATTACCTAAACTAATTACAAGAAGAAGAAGAAAACAAAAACATACTCCCTCCGTCCCACCAATGTTGCAACATTTCATTTTCGGGCTGTCCCACCAATCTTGCAACATTACCTAAAGTAGAAATAAAATGAGTGGACCCACATTCACTTAAACAAGTGGACCCACTATTTTTTAACTTTACACCACTACTTTATACCTTTACAGCCACTACTTTACCTTTACACCCACCATCTTAAAATCCGTGCCGAGACCCCAATGTTGCAAGATTGGTGGGACGGAGGGAGTATTATGTAATAATAAGGTTTAGTATTTAGTCTGCAAAAAGTTGAAAGGTGAAAGTGATACCAGTTGCCAAATCCATGATTAACTAATTAATGCTGAGTTCTATGGTTCATGGTTTACTCTCAAGTCAATTAGTGTGCAATTCTGCAAAATATGACTACTAGTATAGAGGTTCAAATAGCTGAACCAACCTGCTGCTCGAAAGCGTAACGCCTCTCAACCTTTGCAGAAGCCTTTCTCTAGCAAGCAGCACGGCACCCGGAAGCCGATCATTCCCCCTTAACCTCAGCCTATCTCTTGCATTAGCTTGAGGTTCAGGATGGATAGCATTGCCTGCAGAAAACTGGTGGCTACCTTCTTCAACCCAAACTGTTTCACGTTCCTGATCATGTTCAAAAAAAGCAGATTAAGATTAGAACAAGATAATTGAAATCCAAAACTACTCAGATATATGCTAAAAAGCTGCATCAAATCAAATCAACTTCTTGGTTAGTCGAATTCGTTGGAACAGCACATTCATCAGCCCTAATCGTCGCATTATGCTAAAGCAATTAATCAATTTGACGGTTCTATGCTATTAATTCCAATCACGATATGCACCGTGAATTAAGCCCTAATTTTGCATAAATTACAATCTCGATGAAACAATAAATAGATTTGAAAATCTCACTTGAGTCGGATGAGAAGAACGATGAAGCGAAGCCTGGCGCGGGAGATTAGAAGTGCGCCGCGACGGATTGCAGCCGTCGGAATCGAGTCGGTCTCGGCGCCTGTGATTGCTGTTGCTGTGGCGGTGGCGGCGATTGGTCCACGCGGGATTCGGAGGGGATCCGAAATCCGACCCGACGCCGAACGAATCCGAATTACGCCCAATTCGAGACCTCCGCTGGTAGAATAGCTCCGAAGCGCTCGTCATGCAAATCCAATTAGGGTTTAGGGGGAAAAAATCTGATAATTTGAAAGAAATTGATGAGATTTGAGATTAAAAGGTTGAAATTGGCGCCGGCGGCATCTTCCGGGAAAGGGCAGGGAGCGCGTAAGAGGGAAGGTGTATTGAAATTGATCCTCAATCTTAGCCTTCTGTGTGCAGACAAAATTTCAAGAACACAACGTGGCCACAAAAATATTCAAAAGACTTTCCACTTTCCCCTTTTTATGCACTTCAAACTCTATTTATTACCAAGATTTGCTTTGATATCACATGGTAATCAAAAAAGTTTTACTTAATTGTTTTTCTAATCTTCCTATTTAAGTTAATGTTGCTCCTATTTCAATAATTTAATGTTTGCTTTGAGTTACTCAAATTTAGAAGGATTTAATAAGAAACTTTTATTGATATGTTTCGATTCTATTTTATTCAAATATTTTTATAAAGATTGGATAACGGGGTTATTACATTGTTCACTTTTGAGCAGTATGGGAGCAATCCGAATTTTCTGGCCCATTTTTTGTGGATCACTCAGTGGCCCACCAATCGCATGATGTCACGTGTGTTTTTATCAGTAAATAAATATTTTACTGGTAAAAACATGGTCCACCAATGCATGCGTGGCACCGCGTGCGTGATTGATGGGCCACTGATGGGCCACTGAGTGATCCACCAAAAATGGGACAGAGGATGTGCAGCGGTATGGGAGATATGTTGTTTCGAGGATTCGTATGCTACTTTGTGGATGTTGGATTCGTTTCCTCTTATATCACAAAAGTTTGTGTGTATCACTTTCGTATACCCTTGTATGTACCACACCACAAGGATATTGACATGTGATATTTCTCGTTAAATATGGCCCACATGATTTAATGAGAAATGCCACATGTCAATGCCCTTGTGGTATGGACACACAAGGATATACGAAAGTGGTACATACAAGCCGCTCCGCTCTTATATACATCATGAGGGGAATAAGCCGACAAATTATCTGGCACATCACAGTCTTCAGACTACTGAGTTTGCGTTTTTTTATTCTTCTTCAACTACGCGATATCTTCAATCTTTGTTCGGATGAATCGGTTTCGATATCCAAACTTCATATTCCAATATCGCCTCCTTGAGTTTGTTGGCCACATGTTTATAGAGCTTAATTTCTTAATTCTATTTTTTAGTGTGTATAGTTTATATAAGCGTTTTCGCGAAGAAAAAAAAAACCATTTAAGAAAATACTCCATTTGTTCGTTTTGTCTTACTTTTTTTTTTTTTGGATTATCTTATCTATCTTGTCTTTTTTCAAAAATAACAATATATTTACACACAATTATCCATTTTTCTTTTGTGGAATCCACTCATTACATATCACTTTTAACTCTATTTAATAATCGTGCCGAAAAGAAAGGAGACAAATTTAATGGGACGGAGGGAGTATATAAAAAAGCAAATATAATCAAAATGTTCGTGGTTTGATATGACTTTCAAAATGTTCGGGCTGGACTAACCAACCTTATTTTTCGAGTTGGGTCGAGCCAGCCTATAAATTGGGCCGGCGAATGAAAATCCAGCTCAGATCCAAGCCCTTATAAACTATTGGTCAAGTGGGCTTAATTATATATTTATTCATAATATCGGGCCGGGCCAATTAAGCCCAATTTTATTTTTGAGCTTCATATTCTCAATCCAATTCTAATTATATACGGATCAGATCGAGCCAATTTTGACGGTTATATTTTGACCCAATGCCAACAAGTCGAAAGAAAATTTATTTCGGTCGAAACAATCTAAAAAGTCAAATAATTTATAACACGTAACAACTTTCTTAAAAATCGTATTGAAAGAAACGAGACGCAGTTAGCGGGGGACTGAGGAGAATCTTACTTAATCTTTTGACTATTTGACTTGATTGAATTACAACACTCATATTTAAATACATACTTTAAAAAAGAAAAGGAAAAATCGGAAAGAAATCCATTCGGTCTTATGGTTTGACCACCGTAACTATCCTACACCCGATCTACATAATTAGGGGTGTCGGTCGGTACGGGATCGGGATTTCGATCCCGAAATTTTGGGATCCCGATCCCAAAATTAGGCAAAATCCGATCCCAATACCGATCTCATAGCGGTATTGGGATATCAGTATTTGAGACGGTAAAATTGGGATCGATATTCGGGATTATCGAAAATCTCGAATATTGATTTCCTTTTAAAAAAAAAACTGCTCCTTGCTAGTTTTATCGCTTGAATCATCACTTCAAACCCAAGTCTAACGAGTGCAGAATGTGTAGGATCCTTGACACATATATATCGTGCATGTAACACTCAAACATAAAATCTATGAGATTCTATATCAGGTCTCTCTAACTGCCCAACAAACATTCATGTGTTTGTTCCATTTACTGATAAATTTTGAAGAGTCAGACCTCACGAGCTTGAACAATGTAGCAAATGTTCGTGACTTTAACACAAATGATTGAAACAAAGGACAGGACAATATTTTCGTATGCATCATGCTAGACATTCATTATAGGTTAAAGCTCAGCAGACATCAAATAGAATGACTTAAGAAACTCACCAACAATCGTCTGCATCATGTTAGACATTCATTATTAGTTAATATAATAGTTGTTATAAATTATAATTATATTTATAAGTGTATAAATCATAAATGTATTAATTAATTCGTAAGGTAATCGGTATTTTGGTAATCCCGAGTTCGGTATCGATTATCCGAATCCCGATTAATTTATGAAAATGAATCCCGATACCATCCCATATCCCAAAAAATGGTATTTCGGTATCCCAATCCCTAAGGGGGTGTTTGCAATTGCAACTTAAGCTTTTTTTAAATACTTAAATTAAGGAGAAGTTAGTAAAAGTGGCTTATTAGAGAATTTGGGGTGTGTTTGTAAAAACTGCTTAAAAGCAGGAAAAATTGAAAAAAATAGTGTTTGCAAAATTTATACTGTAGTAGCTTATTTTGTGATTTATAAATAAAATGTCAAATCATAACTTATCCGAAATTACAAATATATCATTAAGTTGGAAAAGTTGGTAAAAACCAACTTAATCAACTTCAACTTATTTGACTTAAATGTAGATAATTTTTACGAATTTAAGCTCTTAAAAACACCTCAAAATAACTTTTCTTTAAATTAAGCTATAAGTTGAAAAATTTAAGCTAATGCAAACGCCCCGAGGCCCCTCACTCGACCGTTGGAAACTGCACTCCCCCTAACGGATAGTTTCTTCCTCGCGATCGCGATAACAAAGAGAGAAAAAACAGTATTCTTGCTAAACTTTCCTCTCTCCGAAACTCAGAAAAACTCTTCTCGCTCTCCTCTTTCATACTTCCACGAATCAATTCAAAATCAATTCGTCTAAGTATCTCCTCAATCCCGTTCCTTTTTTGCTTCCGATTCTCAATTTGATACTAAATCAAGAAGATCTGCTCGCTTTTCTAGTTAATTGGAGATTCGTGATAGCGGAAATGGATCTTGGATGTATAGATATGGGTTGTCTTGATAAAGATAGCAGTCCGAAGGAGTCTACGATGTCTGCTTCTAAGATCGGAAAGGTGTTCTTTCTTCCTTGCTACAGACACTGTTAATTCATGTTCTTTAGTTTTAGGGTTATGTTTAATTTCTGATTAGTTGGGATACTTTCTTGGAATGTTAGGGTTTGTGTAATTGATTGAGTTTATGATGTTTCTAATGATTCAATTTTTCTTCTTCTGAGAAATGGCAGTTCAATTCATTTGTTGATGTAAGGTTTTGAACACAACAGTGATTTTGTCTTGTGAAATTATCTAAATTCTTGTGTATATGGTTAGTGTTCATGATTTTGGTTTTAGGTAAACTTGAATTTGTATGAGAAATGTGTAAGAAACATGTATGATGTATAAGCATATTCTTCATCTTTCTACTGCCATGGCATGTTTGGTATCTTGTAAGGAAGTCAAGAAACTGTCCCCTTGGGGGATGGCGTAGCGGTGAAGGTGGGTGGCCCGGGACCGATAGGTCATGAGTTCAAATCCTTTTGGAATCGCTATGTGTTGCCTGTCACTTATGATTAGCATAGGATGGTTGAACTCTCTTGTGTGGTTTGCAGGCTATTGCACAGGAGCGGGGTTTACCCAGTGCGCACTTCGGTAGCAGCTGCGGGTTACCCTCGTCATCCAAAAAAAAAGGAAGTCAAGAAACATATTTAAGTATATAAATTTGCAGATTAAGAACAAATAGAATGATATTCTAGAGTAGACTTTTCACAATATGTGAGGAAATTATGAACCATGCTTGAATTCTTACAAGTTTGTTTCTCAAATTTGATCATTATGAACAAATGGAATGGCTATTTTGAAATCTTAGTTATGTGGATGATAGAGGGTTGTGATGATTAGTCTTTCCCTTAGCCATTAGTTCATGGTTTTCTAACTACATTTTGGCATGTTGCAGAAAAATAAGGCGAAAGATGCAACGCGGTCTAGCTCTAATGCTCTGAACAAACTCACATCCCAAATCTCCAAGCTTCCTCGTCGTAAAACTTCCCCTCTTAATTGGTTCCCACGGAAGAAGGTGGAGCCTTATTTGAAGAGGAAACTGAAAATGCTTCAGGTATGCTGAATTAACTGATCTATGTGCTGTCAAATTTTATTTCATAGATGAAGATATGATGCTAACTCTTATTATAGGAAGTAGACGGTATGCATTTGACTCTCGATGAAACTCTAGAGGACTCAAATCCTCATTACTCGAGAGTGCTGAGGGAAAAGATTGCAATGAGGGAAGCTGCAGAGAAAGCAATTGAGGCTAGAAAGGCTGCAATGATGGAAGCGTCTTGGTGCCGTATACTTCATGCAGCTAGGTATGGTGTATCTTTCTCCAGATGGATTTATATGGTATTTGATTTTAAAATGTAATGTGTAGAGATGAATTTTATATGCTATGTGTTGGTGTAACATTTTCAAGATGGATTTATATGGTATATGTTGTGTCTTTGGTTTTAAAATATGTTATTTTCTTGAAAAAAGGATTGAAAGTAAAGAGGCTGAAGAGCAGCTATCAAAAGCAGAGCTATCTGCTGCTGAAGCCTTTGAAGCTGCAAGGGAAGTTGGTGTGATCATGAACGATAAACCCGACTCTTCACAAAACCGTGGCAAAATAGAAACGGTATCTGCAAAAGTTGGATCAAGAACCCATACAGTTTCAGCAACTTTCGAAAGTGCATTTGCTGTTGACAAACAAGTGGCTGCTGCAGTTAAAGCTGCCTTTGTTAAGCTTGCAAATTGCCACTCAATCAATAAAGAAGAGTTCAAGGAATTGCTGCACAGAATCAGTGAGAATCCTGATACTGATGAAACTTGCAGCGACTTATCAGCAATTACTTCAGAATGTGATTCTGATGCTGATTCAGTTGTGGAAGCTGGATCTTGTAAGGATAGTTTGAAGAAGAAAAGGCCGGAATCAGACAAGTTTAATACGGATAGTATTGTCGATATGATGCTTGGCAGACTTCAATGCTTGAAGGAAGAGGAGCTTGCTTCACTTGCTACTATAGTTGCTACAAGTGGTCTGAATGCTGCATTGGCTGAAACTGAGAAGAGCAAGCAACAACAACACCCTTTAACGGATCCCGTTCACAGCACTGAGAATCCTTGTCCTAAGGCCTCTAAGAGAATGTCCGTAAGTGGGAGGACAGCGAGGAACTCGTTTGTAGCTAATCATTCAAAGGGGGTTGGAGATGCTGAAATTCCTAGCTTGGATAAGTTTCTTGTCAAACGCTTGTCAAGGCTCGAAAGAGAGGTGTTGGAAGCCAAAAGTGCAAGGAAAGATGAAGCTAATAGTGGAAGTGAACTGACTGATCTTTCTAATGATTCAAGTGGAAGGTCTAAAACGAAGAACAAAGATGATGGGACCGCGGTTTCTGACTTGGGAAGTGTACTCATAAAGCATTCTTCAAAGCTCGAGAAGGAGATCAAAGAAGCAAGGATGAATGGTAAAGAATCATCTGAATTTGACAACAAGAAGAAATCTCAAAGAGGAGCAAAACAAGGTGCTGTGGATGTGGATGTTCCTCTTGATAAATATTTGGTGAAACGCTTAACAAGACTCGAAAAGGAGGTTGAAGAAGCAAGGAACAAAGAAGCCCTTTTGGTAGAAGATAAAAAGTTTAAGAGGAAAGAGGCAGAAACTGATTCAGAATCAGATCATTTGTTGCAAATGGAGGAAAAGGAAGAAGCATCATCAAGTAGAATTCAGAAGCTACAAAGAAAAGATCAAGAACGTAGTGCAGATTATGAGAGTCTAGACAAGGTTCTAGTAAAGCATGTCTCGAGATTGGAAAAGGAAAAGTCTGAGTTTATAGCAGACGGAAAAATGCAGAGAAGAACGAAACGTAGAGAAGTGGAAGAAGCCACAGAACGCAGTCTGGACCAAGTTCTAGTCAAGCACAAGTCAAGGCTGGAAAGAGAGAAAATGGCTGCTGCTGTTGAGCCGCAAGAACAGGAAGTTACGAAATATTCGGTTTCTCGACGTCTAGCTAGGGAGAAAGAGCTGCAGGCAGCATGGGGAGGGTTGAGCTTGGGAAACTCTATGAGGCCTCATGTCTCTAGGCTTCAACAAGACAAGGTAAAATCTCAATTTTAGTTCGGTTTTCGTACTATTTTTTCTCTTCTTCCTCCACTAATGTGGTGCTACTTCCATTGTTTAGGCTGATTGGCTTAAAGCTGAGGAAGAGGAGAAAAATGCGGCAGCAGAGGAAGGAGTGTAAAAGAATGGCTGGAAATGCAAGCATTAACTAACTGGCTTGAGTATCTTCACTCTTAGCTTGAGTATGTAAAAGAATTGTGATTACTTCAACTTTGCATGAATATAGCTAAAGAAAGGTGAATTCTTTACATTTTGATTCCGTGTTACTTATTACAGATAAACCTCGATAAAGTAATAGTCTTGAGACTGGAATAAAATATTCATTTAACGAGATTATTACTTTATCAAACATTATTTTACTGTATTTACCAATATCGGGACCGGAAAAAATTATTATCTAAGCGAGATTATTACTCTATCGAATATTACTTTATCAAGTTTAACTATAGTTACTCCACTTATTTATTACAAAAATATTACAAGAACATTATCTATGAATTATGCTAAAGAATCCTTAACTAATGTACATGTAATAATATTTGAATTCAAAAGCAACAATACAATATTTCTAAACAACCTAGGAAAAAATATAATGAAATCTCAATACTACAATAAAAAATAATAAAATTATGCATTTATAAAATTAACCTAAAATTCAACAACAATTATTTTAGAAAAAGCCATTAATAGATTATGCATTTATTAAATTAATATATAATTCCACAACAATTATTTTTGGAAATTATAGTTTGAAAGCCAAGAACATAGATAAACATGTAACTTAGTCCCATTAAACAAATCTCATTTCTTTTTGGCACAGAAATTCTTACGTGTAAAAGTAAAAGGTGGTGAGACCCATTTGTTTAAAGTGATTGCGGTTAATTTATTTCTATTTTTAAAACGTGACTTGTTTAGTGGGACACCCTAAAATAAAAACTGAAACTTGTTTAGTGGGACGAAGGGAATATAATACTTTGAGATTTTCGAAATGTCCGTGCTTTCTTGATTTGACTAGAAGCCAAAAGGACAAGATGATTCCATAGATTCAAGAGCAACTTTTCTTGGAACACAACCACTACGGCTTCTTTAATTAGAAAAATACATTTACAAGGCTTGAGAAAAAATTACAAACTCTAACAACAAAGAAAATGTTAAAACGGTGTTATGTGAAGAATTGCTTATACAAATCTTCCTTTCCTACCAATTAATGCTGTTAAAAATCTCTCTGTATATGAAAGCCAGTAACCTTAGTTTCCAGCATGATCACAAGCTGACTTGCAGTTTACTCCTCTGAGGCATAATGGCTGATCTTCTCAAGCTGGACCGGCCAGTCCGGCCCTAGTAATCGAGGGTTCGATTCCACAGCGACCCGAAAATCGAGCATACTCAAGTTTGCACCATTAGATCTTTCATCAAATCTTGCTGGTAGTTTGCCCTTCAATTCATCTATAACTGCCTTATTTGAAGCAAGACTCAAAGATGGCTTGAGTAGTCTCTTCAAAAACACATCCAAGCCGTTGTTTACAACGTTTGCACATTCGAGCGAGATCCCGACTCCCTCCGATGCCAAATTCTTCTCCAAACGCCTCCTCAAAGAAACCGTATCAAGCAACTCACACCTACTCTCACAACTCTCACCAAAAGTCTGATCTTTATAACCACGATGAAAACCCGTACGGGTGCCACATCCGACACCAAGAGGAGCATCGACCCGACTCCATCTTTCGAGAGTTAGGCTTTCAACTTCTTCACCAACATCAGAATTAGGCCTACTGCAAACTGAGTGCAATTCTGTAGCTGTAGCACTTTGCTGTTCTTGAGTTTTTGTAGCCGTTTCTTCGTATGTGAGGCTCGGGCTTTTACCCAATGGCCCGAGAGGGCTTGGCCGGTCCCTAAACTTTCGGTCTCTACTAATAGGGGACCTACATTTACGCGGAGATTGAGGGAAAGCATCCCCATAAAGAGTTTGCAGGTAGTTTCTTTGATAACCATTATCAACCCTAACATCGAGTCCCTCAACTTTTCGAGCTTTTCTCGGCGGGATTCGAGTTTGAGTGGCGTTTTGGAGAATAGACCGGATAAGCTTATTGTGAAGAGAAACGTTCTCCCTCCCTATTGTCCGTACGCAGCTTCTATCAAACTCGGCCTTGCTAAGGTTCAAAGTGAGGAATTTGTTCAGCTGATCAAAGTAGCTATCTGCTCTTTGGTGGCCAATCTTTCTATAGATTAGGTCTTTCAGTTCTAGAGTGTCGACGCGAGTAAACTCGGCCAACATCTTCGGGTTTTAACTGTATACAATTTAGAGAAGCCAAGCAACAGATCCCAATCAATTTCCCCCTTACAAGGCATTCCCTCTCAAAGCCAAAATAAATAGCAGAAATTGAAAAATTATTCACTCATTCTACAGATCTTGATGATGAACTAACACAACCTATACATGGATCAGCACAATCAAAGATTTTTCCAAGCTATAGAATCAAGATCAGAATTGAGGAATAAATAATACTACAAAATTCTCAAATCTGCATAACAGAAAACCTCAGCTTTCTTAAGCAAACAGTAACAATGTAACAATCAATGGAATTCTCTAGAACATTAACTTCAATAAAGTCAATCAATTCAATCCAAACTCATCGAAATTAAGATGAAACAAACAAAACAAAATTCCGAACGCAATTATACTGAACTCGAAGTAAAAGCTAAATATACCAACAAATTGCAACCAGATATTGATTACTGGATCAAAATCGGAACCTATTTCATATTTCGACGACGAACGTAAAAGCAGCAATCGAATTGAATCTTCGACGGAAATGAGAGTAGGAGAGAGAAAATTGACCTGATTCCGCAGAGCGAAGGTCCGCGGCGGAGCTTAATTGTTGATCTCCGGTCTCAATTTTGGGTGCCGGATCGGCGGCCCAAGTGTTGGTCTCTGAGTTGAAGTTTGTTCGTAAAATCAAATTTGAGGGGGTGGAGTAGAGCCAAACAAGGAACAAGTTATGTAGGCTTGGCCGCTTCGCACATAATCGTCAAGTGGTACTCTTGTTTCTTGGAATTTAAGGCCGTGTTTGGCTGACTCATTTTTAGCAACGAGTCATTGCCTAGTCTAGCAAAATATTTGGAACCCTTGGGCGCCTAACGGCGCTAAAGTTTTTAGTAGACTTACATTAGAGAAAATCTCGATTTTGATCGTGTTATGTATTATTCATCCGTTTTTTATTATTTAAATGATTATTTTTTTTACTCTCTAACTTAAAAACAGGGTAAATTGATACAAATGATCCTTAATATTTATTAATTTGGATAAATTGATCCTTAATTTTTTTATTATATTATTTTTATGATTGTTGAATATCTTAATACCATTAGTTTTTTTTAAAAATCACAAAATCATATAACATAATAAAATTTTAGTATTTCATCTCGTATTTCATTCAAATAGAGGGCGTGGGAAAAGGCGAAGGAGAACAAATCACTACTGATTTAATTCAGACGAGAAATCAAGACAACATTTTCCTCTGCAACTGCTAAAAACAGTCTTCACCACTCTTGTCTATGTAGACTATACCTCCTACTCCACCTTCATGAGCTCCTCCGCCGAGATATCGCCTCCGTGGCTCATCCGGAAAGGCGTAAAATCCGCTAAAAGCCCGTGCGGAGCTTCATCCGTAAGCCCTCGATCCTCTTCCGACAAAACCGGTTGCCCTTCCGGATCATTACTAGTAGCCACTGTAATGAAATCCATCCACTTCCTCTCCTTCGCACGAAGGAGGGCTAAATACGAGGCGAATCCGAGCAAGATTACGGCCCCGCTCACTAGATACGTCTTGAAGGAAGCTAGAGACATAACAAGAAGTAGCAAGAAAACCGGAGGAAGACAAAGCATTGCTGCATGAACTGTGTTCAAGGGGACTTTGTAGGGCCGGTGAAGATCCGGGTTGTCGATTTGGAGCTTGATGAAGGCTGCAAACTCGAACTGCATCCCCACCGCGTAGAGGAAGTTTAGGAACTCAAGGATTTCTTGAAAACTCATCCATGATAGGAAGATGACTCCACTTGCTGAGTAGAGGATGCTGAATGTGGGAGTCCCGTATTTCGATCTGTTTAGCATTCGAGAAAATATTAACTTTCGGACTCGGATTCGGACGAATAATCAAGAGGGCTTAGGTAATATTGTCCAAATTGAGCTAAAGATGGCAACTTTTTCTCTAAAATGAATACGCAAGCCAGGAATAGCAGTGTTCTTGAAATACTAGTAACATTTTGAGTCTTCATGTTATTACCAAAAGTGTCAAATTCATGATAAGTCACATAGACATTCTCAATTCTCAAAGCCAAATCAAGAAACCATAAATGATTAAGAACAAACCTCATAGTGAATAGAGTAGACAACAATGGCGAAAATCGAGTAAAAGATGTCGATTTTATTTCTAAAATGAGTAAACAAGCCAAGAATAGGAGTGTTCTTGAAATCCTAGTACCATTAGTACTATTCATGTTATTACCAAAAGTGTTAAGAGTTTATGACAAGCCACATAGTAGATATACCCCTCAAACAACTACATGCTTTATATATCTTGCGTAGTTGAATCAACATAGACAAACTCAATTCTCAAAGACAAATCAAGAAACCATAAATAACTAAGAACAAAACCTCTAAAATCACTAAACAATGGCGAAATCTAGCAAAAAGATGGCAACTTTTTTCTCTAGAATGACTAAACAAGCCAAGAATAGGAGTATTCTAACATCCTAGTATTCATTAGTACAATTCATGTTATT
This sequence comes from Lavandula angustifolia, assembly GCA_028984105.1. Classification (NCBI taxonomy): domain Eukaryota; kingdom Viridiplantae; phylum Streptophyta; class Magnoliopsida; order Lamiales; family Lamiaceae; genus Lavandula; species Lavandula angustifolia. The sequence goes on from CM054822.1 coordinate 22,046,860, forward strand.
ACCAAAAGTGTCAAATTCATGAGAAGCCACATATAAGATAATTTCAAAGCCAAATCAAGAAACCATAATGACTAAGAACAAAACCTCTAAAATCACTAAACAATGGCGAAATCGATCAAAAAGATGGCAACTTTTTCCTCTAAAATGACTAAACAAGCCAAGAATAGGAGTATTCTAACATGCTAGTATCATTAGTACAATTCGTTCGTGTTATTACCAAAAGTGTCAAATTCATGAGAAGCCACATATAAGACAATCTCAAAGCCAAATCAAGAAACCACTAATGGATCATGGTGAGTTATAACAAGAGCCAAAATATCACAAACCTCATAGCAAACACAGAAGGGAGCATCCCAATCTAGCTCATCCTGAGCAGCTGGAACGCATCGCTACTCATCTCCGCCTCGAACAGCCCCATGTTCGACAATGCAGCTGCAGCTTGTATCCACCACTTCAACCAAGACCCACCAATCAACATCCCAAACCTGAGCAAATTACCCATCACTCCACTCGCTCGAATCCGTCCCCAGCGGCCCGGTGCCCGCGAGCAACGGAGCCAAATACGAGCAAACCACCACCACCACAGCCCCCAACAAAGCCATAGGAAAAGTCCTACTAGGGTTCTCAATCTCCCCAGCCAAAGTGCTTGCATTATCCCAATAATTCAAATTCCAAAACAAAGAATTGAAATAGTCTCTCGAATTAACCTTCCTTTTATCCACAACAAGCCATCTATTAGGCCTAATTAGAGGAATTGATAAAACCCCCATCATAACAAATGGCACAAGAGAAAAGCAAGCAAGAAGAACAGCTGAAAACCCCACTATATGCAATCCTCTGTACTTAAAGTAAGTCAACAAAACGGTGATCGCTAACAGAGCCGGGATTCTTGCAATTGGAGAGGACAAAATCGGAAAAGAGTGTTTCAAGTAATCAAGGAAGAGTACCGGGTAGAAGGCGTTATCCATGACCCCGCTGAACCATTTCCAGAACCCTTCTTGAAATCCCCAAAAGGGCCGAAGGCGGAGGAGATCCAGAGGACGTAGCCGCCGTTCGCCGGGAAGGCGGTGGCGAGCTCCGCCGTGACGAGGACTTCCGGTATGCTCTAGAAGAAGGGGAAGATTAGGAACCCTAGGAGAGAGAGGAGAGGGCCGCTGCCGGATTTGACGGAGTCTTCTACTCCGAATGGGCCGCCGGAAACCTCGTAGAAGATCAGGGCGATTAGGGGTAGAATCGTCAGCTTTGGATTTGCTCTTTTTGTGGGCGGGTTTGTGTGGTTGGAATCATCGTCCGCCGTCTGCTCCTGCTCATCATTGCCCATCAGAGAGAAGAGAATTTTTCAAGAGAAGTAATTTGGTTTGAATCCGAGAAGAAACTCGGATTTATATATAAATTACTACAAGAATTTAGTGTTAATCAACGTGCATGAAACAAACGTGAGTAAAATGGTTAATAATTTGTTTGAATTTTTTTAATAAAAAGGGAAATCTTTTCTCACTATTTAAAGCCTGCGCGTTGATTAAAATTTGAATCTTGTGTAGTAATCGAGCATTTTCGCGCACAATTCTCTCTCTCTCTAGAAATCTAATCGGCAGCAATGTCCGATAATCCGCTGCAGCTTCTATTACAAGGTTTTGGGAAAGTTTCGGAGTGCATCCAGAATAATCTATGTCGGTTCGTCGCGGGTCAACAAGAATCTTCATCTTCACCACCCAAAAGCAAGAATCCTCTTTTAACGGTCTCCGCCGCCGGCCATCTTCGTCAACCGGACGAAATTCTGAAAAAGGTTGCCCCTTCATCCAAACTTTTATATTGAAGTAGTTTGGAGCTTTTGAATGGAGTCCATGTGTTTGATGAAATTACCGAGTGAAGTGAAGTCTATGTGTTCGATAAAATTACTGAAAGAAGTTCCTTTTGCTTAATGTGGTTTTAATGACTGCTGATTAAGATTAATCTTTCCAAATCTGTTATCATTAATATCAACAATTACTGCAGTTTATGTTTTCCCAATTGAGCTATGAACATGAACATGAACATGATCTACTCCTCACTAAATCCCATCTGCTTGTATGCTATTTGCTTTATTTCTGATTCTTGTTTCTGTTGGAATGCTGATGGGCCTGGACAAGATGCGATCTTTATGTTGCTCATGTTCTTCGACAGGGAAATTCTTCGGTCCCTACGACGAGAGAAGAACTCGGGAGAGCTACTTGGACCTTTCTCCACACTCTAGCTGCTCAGGTTCTTGCCTTGGATATTTAGTACTCCCTCCGTCCCATACATTTTGTCCGTTTTTCCTTTTTGGGTTGTCTAATAGATCTTGTCCCGTTTCCTAAAAAGTCGGCTTTCTCGTTTTTTCTTCACTTCAGATTGGACACTCTTATCTTCTTGGGTAGATAATCGATCGTCTTTCATTTGGATAGGCTAACCACAATCTGAGGGACCCACAACTTTATACACAACTAACAACTTTTCTAACTAACCGTACTTAATAGAAAGGGGACAAGATCTATGAGACGGAGAGAGTACGTTAAATTACAGATTTTGTTGCGTAATTTTGTATTCATCAACTTTTTTTGCCTTTCTTTTTCTAGTACCCAGAAAAGCCAACTAGACAACAGAGGAAGGATGTCAAAGAACTGGTATTCCTTGCATTTTTCAATTTCTATGCCTTGTTTGTTAAGATCTTCATTCTGTTGATTCAGCATATTAGAGCTTAGATTTGTTGTTTACATGGGATTCACTCCAAATCCTTCATTTATTCGTTTTCTTTCTCGTTAGTTATCAACTCATGTACATGGAGAATGTCTTGAATTGTAAAAATTAAAAAGTTAGTGCATTAATTCGCAAGTATTAAAGTTCGTGATTTATCTGACGAGTACCCCATTTCTTGCGCAGATGGAGATATTATCGCGCATGTATCCTTGTAAAGAATGTGCAGATCACTTCAAAGAAGTGTTAAGGTGCTTATTTACTCTCTCTCTCTCTCTCTCTCTCTCTCTCTCTCTCTCTCATGGTTATGCTATGCAGAGCAAATCCTGTACTGGCTGGATCTCAAGATGAGTTTTCCCAATGGTTATGCCATGTGCATAATGTTGTTAACAGAAGGTAATAATCCATTTTGTTATATGAAAAATCGGCGAAAAAACTTATCTATTCTAATAAAAAGTAGTACTACCTCCGTCCCGCTATTTCTGACACACTTCCTAATTTGAAAATAACTATCATCTCTCTCATACTTTATCATCTTATCTCTCCTATTTTTTCTTACTTTATCATCTTCTCTCTTTTACTTTACCATTTTCTCTCTCTTATTTTATCATTACTCTCACTCATCTTCTCTCTCCTACTTTATCATCTACCCATATCTCATTCTTAATCATCTACTTTCTTAATTTTCATGCCCAAATGAAGTGTCCCAGAAATAGCGGGACGGAGGTAGTATATAACAAACCATAAAGAAACCTCTCTTAAGCAAATGTGACTGAGTTTTTCCTGCTCTTTGTTTCTACAGCCTAGGCAAGCCTGTGTTTCCCTGTGAACGGGTCGATGCCCGATGGGGGAAGCTAGAATGCGAGCAGCGCTTATGTGATCTACAAGGGACCATGATGGATTTCAAGGATGAAGCAAAATGAAGTCATAATGCAAACACAAATATTGAACAATCATAGTTCAGTAGAATGAAAATTGAGCTACAATTTGCAACAAGTAGGGATGGATTTAGATCTAAATTTGACAAATCATAAAGATGGAAACTCCAAGCAAGAATGCCATTTTTCACCTTCTTACTGAGTCAGTAACTTTGAATCACACGCGACTATCTTGATAGACTCGACGGTTTCCTGGCCTTCCTCGCTTTTGATCTGAGCATTTTGTAGGATGAAAGTCCAGACATTGTCACAGAATCTGTAGGTGTGAAGATGTCCCTGTGGAAAAAGAGATGTAACGTTATAAAACGAAAAGAACCGGAATCTTTAACATCAAAACTTAACAGCATGAGAAACATTGGGAGATAAGAGCCCACACACTACAAATAGGGAAAAGAACAGGAAACACAAGAAGCAGTATGAATGAAGATTCCTTCCAAATTCTGTGATTATATCTCTTTGCCAGCCAAACTAACAAACAAGTTCTCATTTGTTTGACAAAGAATCTATAGATATGTGAGTATCTGCTGAATCAAAGAAGTGAAAAACGTCGAAGCAGAAGCCAAAGCTGTATCCATAAAGCTCTCACAGATGGTAAAATAACTTACTAACTCTCTCTGGACTAATTCTACCAGAGAGAGAGAGATTCAAGATCAATGAACTAACTCAGGAGAGACATCATAAAATCAGATTCTCCAATCCAAACACAACTTCAATTGCAAATACTTGTTAGAATCACAGACATAAATATGGGAAAGGCATCATAAAATTCTCCCTAATAACGGAACGGTATCTACCTTAATGGAAACCTTACTCTTCACATCATTTTCCAGCGCCTCCGTCATTGACTGCAATCATGGAGGCAAAAATGATAGATTCAGTCAATACATTTATGTAGGATGCATACACGGATGTGGCCCGACACGACACGGTCATACATATTTGTAACTACCTCCCTTCGTGGCAATATGATGAAATGTAACTACTATACAAGAATGGAGGCCTTCCCTTCATATCAAGTAAAAAACTTCACCAAATACATTGACCATTGGTCTTGTCTTGAACCCTAATCATGAAAGTTAGTTTCCAAAGTTGCTACATGTTTACCCTAAATTATTAACAAATTCTTCAGTAACATTAAGCTTAATTACCATATCCAATTTCTTCATAATCTTATCTAATCCAAAATCCATTGACAGATTTCAATTTATTTCGCAATACAATCATCCTATTTCCAGGTAGATCTGAACAATCTCAGCATAACGCAGTGCATGTCAATCGCAATTAGCAGGATCCAAAAACTAATCGTAGCGAGAAAATATAACCTTGTCGAATTGAATAAGAACTTGGATGGCGAGTTCGGGGCTGAGTACTCCATTAGATACCATCTGATCCAGAGTCTCCGTCAAGCACATCCCGATGGTCGATCTGCGGTACAGTTCGAAAGTCGCCATGTTACTCCAACGACACCACACTGCCCTACAACAAATTGCGGAATCAAAGTTAAAAACTAAACTAACAAAATCGAACCGAAAACAATACAAATTGAAGTGGAGAAACGTTCATGGATACAGAAAATTGACTCACGGAGAACCTTCTGGTGTTAATTTGGTTATCTGCAAGAGTTATTCGCGAGTGCTTCGATGCTGAGGGGAGAGAGAGTAGAGAGAGAAAGAGAGGGAGGAGAATTGGGGCTTTTTATACCCTTGTTTTGTAGTTGAAGGAATATATAGGCCACTTCTGAAACAGCGTTGTAGAAAGACGACATTGCCCTTTGAGATATTTCTAATCCCAGGCCCATTAGTCATGGTCCATCTAGTTATGGGCTGGCCCAAACAATAAAATTGGATATGGGTCCTTTTTTGGTCTCATATATTTGTTTTAAATAAATTATTTATTAGAAAATCTTTTAGATTTATAAATTTTAGATTTTCTACTATGATGGTTTAGGTAAAAATACAAATTTCCTAGAAATATTGAATTCAAATGAGACAAAAATCACATTACTTATAGGATACATGTTAAATGTAAAAAATAAATAAATTGTTAATGGGTCCCACCAAATTGATACGATTTAAAATTAGGAGATAATCCTATAAGTTTTTAGGTTCAAATCTACAATTTCGAATGAACGATAGATGAAATTTGCATTTCGAATAGACGAACAAGGAGACGTTTAAAAACACACACCAAAAAAAGTCGAGTTAGTTACATAATTTGAGGTTGACATCCTCAATCTGATTTAGGTGTGATTGCAGATGCTTATTACAGATAATTCTTATTTTATGTTACTTACAGTTGTAAATAATTAATTTTAAGTAAAAGTATGGGAATTTTGAAATTAAATTAAAAAAATTATAGTGATGAAAGTTAGTACATTATTTTAAGCATCATTAGCATTTCAATAAATACTTAAGAAAATACACGTTTTGCAAATACTAAAAAGCTACTTACGTGATTAAAAAGTAGACAAGTATTTAAAATAAACTCTTGCAAACACACTCTTAATTACGATTTCACATGTTGTTTATTACCACTTGACACTATAATTTATACTCCACATTATAGTCGTCCCACTTGCTCTCCATGTCCTATTGAAATAGTCTAGTTTCTTTTCAGTTCAGTTTTTAAGGAGAATATTTGATGTGTACATCGTTCCAATTCTATCGGGTATTCCCGAAGGGATGAAATAGTTGATGTGTGTAGAGCTGTCTAAAATTGTAGATTCTTCAGAAAAGATATTTATAATAAGGTTAAACTGACCGAAAATGTATTCTAAATTATTTCAATGGGGGCAAAGGGAGTATTTCATAGTTTTTCTAATTATGCAGAAATAGTTATTTGACATCTTAATTAATTTATTCATTTGACTATAGACACCTAAAATAAAGCTTATCCACATATACAACAGCGATGTCACAACAGAAATGCAAAAATAGTGAGAAAAACGATTTTTTTTGGATAACGAGGGTAGCTCGCAGTCGCTACCCAAGTGCGCACTGCGTAAACTCCGCTCCTATGCAGTAGTCTGCAAACTATACAAGAGAGTTAAACCACCCTAGACAAACCAGCACTGGGTAAACCCCGTGCAATAACACGCAAACACAGAAGAGTTAAACCACCCTAGGCTAACCAGCACTGGGTACGCAAACCACATAGGAGAGTTAAACCACCCTAGACTAACCATAGGTGACAGACACACATAGCGGTTCCAATGAGATTTGAACTCATGACCTTTCGGTCTCGGACCACCCACATTCACCGCTACGCCATCCCAAGGGGACTAAAAGAACGATCTTTATTCTCTCTTTTGGGAGTGAAACATTACGTGTCATTCTTATAGGTCAATATTTTCCCCTTTAAACCACGTTTCTACAAACATCTACTCATGCCCAAAAATAGATAGAAATAATAAATGTATTAATAATTACCAAGACGTATCATATTAGTTTAACGTTAGATCAACGCAATAATAAGTGGACTTTCGGGCCTAATAATATTTATATTTGTTACTCAAATTAATAACATAATTAAGCCGATATAAATTAATTTGTGGAAGATGATGCAAGTGCCAACAATGTAAACTATGTCATTATTGGCAAGTTGGGACATTCATTATTTTATCACAATTAGTTCGAATTTCATCCGTTTTTATTAATCGAGTTTGTCGTATGTGATTAATTAATTAATAAATGTAGTTTATTTATTTAAAATTTAAAAAAATATTTGAGAGCACATAGAAAATGATATTGTGGTGCTGTATTTGGTAGTGATTCTTAAAGCTAAAAATTACCAAATTATAAACTCCAAATGCCGACAGTGGTTGATTACATTATTAATTAATTTGTAACAATAATTAACGAATGGGGCCGTCTTATTTGCGCAGCCTGTCACACTGACGCATATAATCACCCTCTAATCATATTAAAAAATTAATATTTATCAGGAAAAATTAAATATAAAATTTATTCGATATCTCTAAACTATTGCTTCAACGTTACTAAAACTTGAACAAGAAGCATCAACCCAAATAAATTTATAAAAAAAGATAGTTTTTTCATTCAAGATCGAGCCTAGCTAGCTATTTATTATATGCAGGGCTTTTTTTATTTTAAAAAAGAGCCAAGATGAAATAATTAAAAAAATGAGCATGGCCACTCAAGTTTATGTATTCTATATTTTGTATAAATTTTAAGCTTAGTTAGGAGACACTAGAGAGAAGGACAAGATCATTTGCACACATCTACTTGGAATTTTGAGTATTTTAAATTTTTAAAAGTACTACTATATCTCTCTCTATATATATATAACTAGGACATCACCCGTACTCCGTACGGAAAAATATTACGATTTTATGATACAATAGTTAATACTACTTTAAATAATAATATCATATATCATATTATTAAAACACAGACTACTAAGTGGGATACGTAGTAATATTCAAGTCATATATATTATTAAAACACAAACTACTAAATGGAGTACGTAGTAATATTCAAGATTTTGAATCATGTTTCTCAAAGATTGGATGAAATATGTACAATATACTCATTAAGCAACTTTATTTTGTGCAAAAAAAATTTAAATTAGGTGACGCTAAACAGCTATAAACACAGTTTTTTGGTGAATAAAAAGTTTTAAACCCTCTTTTAGGGTTTGAGAAGGTTTGGGGGTTTCGAGTTTAGGGTGTTGCCTAGTGATAAACTGCAAAGGCCAGCCGATTAACTCTTAACTATAAATCTTAGCAGAATGCTATCTTTGGTGAGATTTTAAGTTTTCCCATCATGAAAAAAAAAGAGGAAAAAGATTTATCGGCTGCTCATGTTTCCTTGAGCTCTTTAGAGAACTATTGCTTCAATTGATTCTTATAAATTATGTATTTGTTTCATAAGCTGGAGACACTCCATGATCTAAATGACTACCTTACTCAAGTTGTCATGGAGAAATCTAAACATTATTTTAGTGTTTAAGACTAATAAATTCATAGAGTTTTAAATAATTAATGCTACAAAACGTATACATTCCTATTAATATCTTCCACCTTTATTTCTAGAAATGTATCATATTATCAAATATTCATAATTACATAAATCATTGCTTGTCATTAATATCTAAACATTGTTAACATGTATCACCCCCAAAGCAATAACACCCCTAGTCTTCTCATAAAACATGCAATCTCTCTCAATTGAGATCCACATAGCTCCGAGTTTTATCGAAGACATTTGCTTCACTAAATTCGATATAAAATTTTCGCGAACAAATGTATAAAGACTCGGTAAATAATTATTGAGTAACAATAAGGGACACAATTAAAATTTGAAGAAATAGCTCGAAATATGTGACGAGAAAAACGAACCGTTTTAGCACCACCATCTTGATCTTTTGAGAATGAACATAACTCATTATTTGTAATTTGGGTTAATAAAATTCTATTCAAACCAAGAAAATCAAGAAACAACATGATTTCAACTCAAATAATGAATGTCTTGGGCCATGTTCATCTATTATTCCATTCACCTGCACGGCTATGATTGCTATTCCATCTATTTCTTGCCTAATTACATGTAAAAAAATTACATAGTCCACATTAGTCATACATTTGCTACGTTACGCTATCCCGTCCGCATGTCCATCTAAACGAAGGATTAAAATGGATTTTCTAATGCATGTGTACATAATATCAAGCAGTTTCGACATTCAAGAGCTATCGCACATAGTATACGGATAAGACAACATAGAGGGATGATGCTTACTATATAATTTACAAATCTAAAGTTTGAGGGACAAAAAACAAAATTCAATATAAAGATGTAAATCTAGTTCAATCACTAAACAAATATATTTGTATCTGAGCATGAATTTGTATAAGCAATGCAAAGATTAATAAACAGAACTTTAAGGCAAGAATATCTTCTCTAGAAGGTATCAATTATCTCCTCCCTTAAGAAGCCTCCCCGAATATTCGAGATGGTGACTCTATGATAATCGTATCTAGAAGAACAACAAACCCAAGTGAAGATGCGGGTGGAGCTTTCTTTTCAATATTTCGCCTTCATCTTTTTTCTTATTAACTTTACATATAAGCGGTGTGTATAACATGCATTCCTTTTTGATGCACATCTAAAAGTCTATAACATAGCAAAAAAGGATCAAATATAGATTATTCATCACTTTTGATATTAATAAAGCTTTTAGATTATTGTATGATTACAGATTTTGTTGGAGAAGAATCACATTTATCTGTTGATGAATCAATTTGAAATTGACAGTGAATTTCATTAGTTTTTACGAAACATGTCAACAAACCAAACCTTCATAATCAAACAAATTCTGCATTGTAAATCCAAATATAAAAATTGAAGTTTACTATTTTAAAAACGCATAAAATAAATATCCATTGAAAAATGCAACGAATACTGGGAAAATAACTATCACACTTTTCAAAATCACAGCGTGAGAATCCTCAAAGCGTGAAAAGGAGAAATAATTTCATCTAATGCGCTCGGTTTTACGGGAGATGGGGGGAATGGGCGGCGGGCAAAAGTAGGAAGAAAAAAAGTAATTGCCTAAGTTTGGTTAAGCGGCAGTTGAAAGAAAGGAGAAGGGGTGATGACCGTGCGTAGAGAATGAAAAGTGAAAGTGCACGTTTAGGTTGGTAACTGAAAATTATTTTGAATGATTTAATTGGAAATGAATTTAAAGTATTCAAAAAGAATTGCAATTATGAATCAAGTAGATTTAAACTTCCATTTTGATGCATAATTGCACAATTCCTTTAAATTGGTAAAATTGGATTGATTAATTAATTGAAATCAATTGAATCAAGTTTATATATATATATATATATATATATATATATATATGTATATATATATATATATATTTAGATGTGTATGTATGGATTAACAAAAAAGAATAATATATTTACCTTCAATTTATTACAACAATTGAAATATTCTATATATATATATATATATATATATTCTATTTATATATATATATATATATATTCGTATTCAAAGATTCACTATTTGGATTTAAATATAGATATTTGATTTGATTCGATTGCTATTAAAATATGAATATGAAAATTTGATATTTGATTCGATATCCACAAATATCGAATTAAACATTAAATAAAATAAATACATAAAATATCATAAGAATAATATACTAATATGATACATTAAGATTTTAGTCCTTGAATAATACAATATATAAATGACTATAATTAATTAATTAAGAAAATATTAGAATACATATGAATATGTATTATTTAATATTAAATCTTTCAAATCAGATAATTAATTAGGATTTGTTAATATTGAAATATTATCTTATACAATTATTTTAAATATGGATATATTATTTTTTGATGATATATCTCAATCTAAAAAATGAATCGAATATTTGAATCCGATACTAAAATAATGAATCGAAGATGAATAAAATTTAATATTAAAAATAAAATCGAATACGAATATTTCAATCACGAATCAAACTATGAATGTACCAAATGGTGTGACTTCATGAATGTTATCAATTTGGTGAATTTGTTTAAACTTCTTGAAGCAAAAGCATTTGTTTGGAAAATTCTTTGGCATGATTTAATGCATTCGGGTTCTATCATTATTTGTAATCTTATATTTTGAGTTTGTCACTTTATAGACCCTACTATTGAAAACTAATCTGAAGTTTTTCAATCCATAAATTTGTCCCTCTATTAGCTGGTGCTTGAATGTATGAATTAGATTTTTTGGAATTGTTGCTTCAATCCTGAGTTCTTGAAACATTTAAAATTTAACAAATTAATATTTTCCTGGAACATGATTAAATATTAATAAAAATTAAAGTAATGGTGGAAAATTAAAAATACATTTGAATCATAGATAATGCATTTAATGCTAAATATTTCTTGTCTATTGAATGAGGGGACATCGTATAGACGCACAAGACGAACTTTCATTGCAAAAGTTTCCTTCGAGTTATCTAATTCTTGAATTAGAGACCAAATATGAGACATTTCTATTGTTTTAATCACAAATCAATTTCTGTATAATAGCTTTTTTGATTTGCAATTGTGTTTTAAACCAATTATATATAAATGGTTTGTGACCATATGTATACCTAAACATTCCTACTATAAATGCTTAAATTTATCTTGTATTAAATTTTAATAGTGTATAATTACATCTAATTAAGCTAGAAATGTGATAGACTGACAGCAAAATTACACAATCAAAGATGAATATTACCTCTCATTAACAACTAAGATCACTTTTTCTATTTACCAAATTAATTAGATGAGAAAAAAGGCTATTTACCTTGATAATAATAAATATTTATTACCTTGGTAAATATATATTTTCCTACTAATACTATTTTTCCTAATTACCAAATCAATTAGTTGAGAAAAGAAAGCTATTTACGTTGAAAATTATACATATTTATTATCTTGGTAAATATTAATTTTTTTTATTTTAGTTAGTTTTATATTGTAATACAAATCAAATTATGAGATGCATATCCAAGTTAACATTGATTAAATTTTAGAGTACATGGTAAATATAGGGCACTAATTGAGGCCACATTTAATAGTGTATGAAAATTAATGAGTATATTAATTTTCCTATTTATTTTTTATTTTCTAATATATTATAAATGAATGAATTTCTAAATTAAAAATTAATTAAAAATAAAAATACGCGTTATTTTGATAAGTTGTGGATTGATCAAATTTATTTATTGAATATCAATATTGATGGATTTTTAAATAATGATTTAAAAAAATGATTTCAATTAGATTGTAATTGAATTGATGTATTAGATGAAAGTGAGTTGAATTGTAATTAGATAGATGAAATTTATATAAAAGAAAATATCAAATTAAATAGTAAATTTGGGTGCAAAGTAAATTTCAATTAAATTGAAATTAATTTAAATTGCATGTGCGAGAAAAGACGGATATAACCCCGAAATTGATTGAAATTGCAAAATTATGCAATTCAATTGAATTGCAATCAATTGCAATTGAAAACATTCGTCTTTTATATATATAAGATGGATCATCTAGAAATTTGATTTTGCATAGGAATTAAGAATCAATATGCACCCTACATCTACAGATTGGATGAGAATATGATTTCGAATATTTTTTTATACATAATCCTTATATGTTTTAAATAAAAAGATAAAATGTACTGTACTTTCAAGACAAAAGTATTGCACGCACTTGTATTTGCCAGATTACAAAAAGACCCTTAAGTGTCGTTTGATCATTTGAAAGTGCAGTACTTAAATTGTAATATTATCATCTATAAAGTGCTGCATATTTGTCTTTAAAGTGCATGTTCACACGTTCACACGATAAAAACATGTTCACATTTGAATCTCCTCCAACATATAGGGAGTAGATCGTGTGAGAACATGCATTTAACGTGAGAATTGCGAACCATGCATAATCATTATATATTTTATGCATAATTTTTATATCTTTTATGCAAAAACCTATAAATTTACATTTTGCATAATCCTTATATGTTTTATGCAGAAGACAAAAAGTATAAAATAAAAGTTTTTTTTTGCCTAAAATATATAAGAATTATGCATAAAATATATAAGGATTATGCATGGTTCGCAGTTCTCACGTTAAATACAGGGTTCTCACCGGATCCACACATCCATATATATATATATATATATATATATATATATATATATATATATGGAGTAATTCATTTTATGTGTTAAGATTATCTTATGTTAATCTATAAAGTTGGGTAAAGTGTAAAGGAGAAAAAAAGTCACAACTCACAAAGTGATCAAATAGAGAAATTATTGTATTTTTCGAAATGAAATAGTGATAAAGTATCATTTATTTATAACATGATTTGCTAATTGTTGCACAAAAATATATCTCGAATATGAATTTGTGCCGTAAAAGAAAAGTCAAGAATTGTGGATAACATATGTGCATGAATCTCTTAGCCACTAGTAAATAAATTTGACCAAGAATAGAGGATGCCATTTTTGTGAGATTTGATTAAATTTGACTGACAGGTATTCAAATTAAGTTGACTCTATATCTACCCATTCTTTAGGCACGTGAACATGTTACTTAGCAACACACAACCATCATATAATACTATATAATATATAAGCGCTGTCACAATCATCATCCTGTTACAAAAGTTTATTATTCTTTATTAACCCATCAGAATTGAATTAGTTAGGGACCGAAATAAAATAAATAAAAATAAACTTGATTATGCTACTCGAGATCTATACGAAACTTATGTGAACTTGTTTTTTAAGTTCAAGTTTTTTTTTTTTTTTTAAGTAATACAAATCATAAGAGCTAGCTCGAATAAAACTCAATTGAGGAACGTTTGATTTGCAGTTTAGAATTATATTAAATTCGAGATGTGAATGTTTACTCATGATTTTAATAGAATATTATACATCATGAAGTTAGTAAGGGTGAAAAGTCTCGATTTTTTAATTTTGATAGATTTAACCTAAATATCTTATATGGAATTTATACCGATCGATTTATGATGTCGAAATCTTATAATCAAACGTCCTCTAAACTTACATTTAACAAGTGGAAATGAATCATATAAAAAGCCTCATTAAGACATGAAATAAGAAGCTATCTCCACCCTTCATTTTATCATTTGATGGTTTTGTTTGAATATCATTTGAAATATCCGTTATTCATAATGCTTATATGTTTTATATATAAATCCTATAATTTTACATGTATGCATAAAACATACTCCTATCAAGTCTGGATTCCTATCAGATCCAAACCGCAACCAAGCAAACCATATTTACAACTCAAATGTGAGTTGTAACTTGATTATACATGTGCTAATTATAATCTAATTTAAGCTAGTAATTATAGGTACAAAGATTTTTTACTTTAAGCTCCACTTGAATGTGTATACAGCTCATCCAATCATAGACTTGTAGTGGGAAAATGGAATAAATTAAAAATAAAACTATGAATTATAATAAGAATTCCCTCTTTTAGTGCATTGAATATTACCACTTGATTGCAAAAAAGCATATGGCTTACATAAGTGTCTTTGATTTTTCTTCCTCACCTTTTAAGCTTTCTTAGTGGTTTAGGCGTATATATATATCTCTATACTTACAACCCTAATTCATAATCCACAACCCAAAAAGTGATTAATTTCACTAATCCAAGTTAATTAACAAACAATGCCTTCTCCAAGAAAGCTATCTTATATGTACACCTCTCCGCCACCGCCGCCGCCGTCGTCTCCTCCGCCGCCGCCGCCATGCAACCCTCCTCCTCCACCACCGCCTTCACCACCTCCTCCACCACCCCCATGTCCCCCTCCTCCCCCACCTCCAAACTGCCCACCTCCCCCACCACCCCCATCTCCACCGCCGCCACCTTGCTACGGTAAGAAACATTGCGGCGGCGGCCACCACCACCACCCACCGGCATCACCGCCGGAGTCTCCATCATACCCACCAAAAACACCACCAAACGGGCCGGCTGCGCCGCCGAAGTCTCCATCCTACCCACCAAAAACGCCGCCAACCGGCCCGGCGGAGCCGCCGAAGTCTCCAGCATACCCACCAAAGCCCAGCACGCCGGCAAAGCCGCCAAAACCCAGCACGCCGGCAAAACCACCAAAACCCAGCACACCGGCAAAGCCACCAAAACCATCAACTCCGGCGTATCCACCAAAACCTTGGACGCCGGCGTATCCGCCTTACTACGCGCCACCTCCCGGTTCGCCGGAATATCCTCCATACCCTTACACTCCAATAGCTCCGTACGGACCAACTCCATACACTCCATCAGTCCCAAACTCCCCACTCTCACCGTTCTCACCTCCAGTCATCGCGACGCCACCGAGCGGCGGCGGCGGCAACAACCATACCACCGTCATCGCCGTGTGCGCCTCGCTCGGCGGCGCGTTCTTCATCGCCTTCCTTGCGGTCGGACTGTTCTGCTTAGCCAAAAAGAAGAAGAAGCCGGTCATGGCTCCGGCCGCACACCCGCCGGTGCACCACGGAGAAGGCGGCGGAGCTGGGCATGCTCACGGCGGAGGAGAGATCAGCGGAGCAGGAGGCGGCGGTCATGGTTACCAGTAATTAATCGGACAGTGAATCAATGTCTTAATTTGGTGTAAAAGTGTGAATTGTGTGTGACGTGTCCGTTGTTGGTGGATGGTGTTTTAGAAAACTTTGATTATTTTATTTGTTGCATAATTTTTTTAAAAAAAATAAACATTGATTTGTTTATAGTTTCTCATTGGGATTTAACCAATAAAATGCTTTGAAGTGATAATGTCCCATTTGTATAACTGCATTGCATAAAAATTAAAATAATGGAATTTCGTGTTAGTTGTAACAACTATTATCAATTACTACTTCCTCTCTCCTAATCTAAATATTCCTTTTTTTTACTACAGAAATTACGAAAATTATTAGTTATGTACTCATTCCGTCTCATTGATCTTGGCTTCAAACTTATTAAAATAAGGTAGGTTTTACTTGTAAAGTGTGGATCTCACAATTTAAATAAAATGTGATTCCTTTAATTTTAAATATGGATTTAGTAGTAAAGTTGTGGGTCATACAATTTAAATAAATGATTATATGAGTATTAAAAATATAAAAACTATCCTTTTGGGGTTGGAGACACAATGAGTTGGACAAATTCGAAAAGAAAAGCAGATACAATCAATGAGACAGAAGGACTATAAAGGAGTAATAAAATAGTCTGATTTAAAAAAAGTGGACAATTAGAGTGGAACAATTCACGAAGAATTAATAGAACATAAACTCAAAATGCTATCCAATCATCTTTTGACACCTGGGCAGGTAGGCAATTATATGGACGGAAGTTATAATGTTTCCTAGTGAATTAGGGGTGATATCACCCGTTCAATAAATTTCTGTTTAATTAGTGTCCGATTCAAAACTACGTATTTTTATTTGAAAAAATGCACTATTTAAATTTTTTTTAATCTGATCCTTTTAATTTGTAGTTTTTCAAGACAAAAACTTCGTCGTTTTGAATCGAATATCAATTAATTAAACAAAGATTTATTGAACATGTGATCTAATCATGTGAATTAACATTTGGTTATCCAAAGATAACTACTCTATTGTCCTCACATGTATCAACGAAGGAAGAGTGATATTTTTTTAATGATTTCTTTTTTCTAAAATCCAGCGGATTTGTCTGTTGACTTTTTGTTAAACAGCTTGGAGCCTTGCAATTGTGATTTAAATATTAAACTTTTATGACACTCACTGAACATTTGTGGTTTATGTTTACATGTTCATTCGAAACCGATTCTTTGTTACAAAATTATTTAGCCAAATATCCATAAAATAATACTAAGAAGAAATTAATATATTCTGTTTTGTTTTTTTTGTTCTGATTAGAATTGGTGTAAAAAAATCATTAATTTCAGTTAGATAGTAAGATAACAAAATAGGTATGGATCCAATATGGAAGACAAAGTTATATAAGAAGATATAAAAATATGTATATTCTTTATATGCTTTATGCATATTCTTTATTATTTTCTTTATTCATAAATCTTGTAATTTTTACACATTTGTTCTTATGCATAAAACATACTTGTAGTAATTATTTTTCATTTTAGGAAACATGACAAGTCAAGTGGGACAACATGGAGGGAGTATAAAAAATATGCATAACGAATATTCCAAAACACGTTCAATCCAATCATTGAATGATAAGATGAAGGGTGCAAATTGTTTCTTATTTCATATTTTAATATATTTTCTTATATGATTCATTCCCTTCAGAAAAATCATATGTAAAAATACATAATTCCATTAACATCAAATCAATAATTCTTTAATTGATGAATAACTAAAAAGATTTTGTGGAAAATATGATTCTACTTCTCAATTCTAACTTTACTTATTATATGTTTTTTTAAAAAACTTAATTCTAGTTCGCTCATTTCTAACTTTACCTATTGCATCCAAAAAAATGTAAATAGTCATTGTTAGGTACAACTTTACCTATTACAATTTTCTGAAATACACTATCAAATTAAAAAAAAAAATTACTCCCTCCGTCCCAGCCGACTTGTCTTATTTAGTTTTGGCACGGATATTTTGGTGAGTAGTTGGTTGTGTGTAGATGAGTAGTGATTGTGTGTAGAAAGTGGGATTTTGTGTAGTAATTATTTTCCTTTTTAGGAAACAGGACAAGTCGGGTGGGAGTGAGACGGATCGAAAAGAAATACAAGACAAGTCGAGCGGGACGGAGGGAGTACTTGATTAGAACTTCAACCCTAAATAACCAATTCAAAGTATCCTACAAAATGTAGATAATTGTTGGGCATTTTCGAATGTAACGCAAAAACATACGCGAGACGCGGCAACTACGTGTTTCTCTCATTTTGGGCCTGGCCCAATTCTGTATCCGGCCCATTAAGGCCTCTATACCCAAATCCATTCTCATTGATTCCATCACAAGACATTATTACATTTATTATATGGATTAATAAATTAAATACACGATTTTTGTGCAAAGATTCCCAATTGCTGCATTAATTTCAAAAAAAAATAATATAAAAATGTTGAGTATAATCCGTTAAGCTTTGTCATTACCTGGCAAACTACTGTCGTGGGTTGTGTCATGAAGTTGAAATTAAGCTACTGATTTTTATTACAAACTTGGAGACCACGTAACAAGTTCGCAAATATTCTTGTCCACTATTTATCCATCGATTGCGTCCCAAGTACTTTGAATTTCCTCCCAAAATGCCATCACATTACTAACAATTCGTGTCGGGTCAAATTTTACACTCTAGTCGAAACAATATAGACCATCCGTCCCAATAGTAGTGTCTTCTATTCTCGAAATGGGTGTCTCATTAATAATGTCTTGTTTGTAAAAATGCAAAGAATTTATGGTCATAAATTAATAACCTAAAAGTCAAACAACGTACACCATACAATATCATTTTTCTTAATCTCCGTACTCAAAATAAATCAGACACTATTAATGAGAATGATGGAGTACTACCTTTGTCCTATTATAATTAACTCGTTCTTTTTAGGACAATCACATTACAAGCAGCTCATATTTTAAATAATACTCCCTCTGTCGTACTCCAATTGTCTAACTTTTTTCGGCACAAAAATTATAAAAGTTGTTGGTTGTTTTGTAAAGAGTAATAAAGTAATGAGACTTATTAAATTATATAGAATATTCCTTTAATAAAAAATGAAATTAGACAATTGGAATGAGACAAATCAAAAAAAGTTACTAGACAGTTAAAGTGGGACGAGGAAGTACTTTAATAGTATAATCAGATGGGTTGTAATATTTTTTACAATGCTTTACACATAATATATATATTTTTTAATTTTTGTGCCAATAAATTTTGAGCCATTAATAATTTAACGGATGTAGTAGTTGTCAAGAAAACATCAATAAAATGTTATAAGAACTACAAATTATTGAATATTTGAATCATAGAAAGTTACAAGTTTAGAAGCTACAACTAACATTTACTAATAATGGATATAAATTTATTTTTATTCGAAAAAAGGCGGCAGAGCGCTTTCCACTTCTTCATCGCACAGCAGTTCCAGCGGCGGCGGCATGTTTAGGTCAAAATCCCGAGCGGCGGAGGCGCCGCTGGAGGAGGTGGTGCGAGTCTTAGCAGCACCGCCGCCGATCACGCCTTCGTAATGCATTCGCTTGTGTCCGCCGAGAGCCTGGCCGGAGGGAAAACTCTTGTGGCAGTCGAGCACTCGTGCAGCCGGCCGCTAGGGTTTAGGCCGGCGACGGAATTCGGCGAATCCGAGCGGTTGGTAGTTCGATTCGCGGTTGCGGATGGAGTCTTCGCGCGGTGGCTGGTCTTGTGGCCGCCGAGTGCTTGGTACGAACTGAAAGCCTTATCGCACACGCTACACTTGTACGAATTCGCGGTGGTCGCATCCGTATGCGGCGGCGTAATATCAGAAACTTCTCCGTCATTCTTCAATTCGGCTTGAGGTGAAAGTGAAACTGCAAGAGGACAGATATTTCCGGCTGTATTTATACCGTCTCCGCCGCGGGAGGTGGAGGGAGTGAAATCGCCGCTGCGGCCGCCGCCAACTTCTTCGTCTTTCTCCAATTCAGCTTGAGGCGAAGGTGAAACTGCAATAGAACAGATATTTCCGGTGGTATTTCTACTATCTCCGACGCGGGAGGGGGAGGGGGTGAAATC
This sequence comes from Lavandula angustifolia, assembly GCA_028984105.1. NCBI lineage: Eukaryota > Viridiplantae > Streptophyta > Magnoliopsida > Lamiales > Lamiaceae > Lavandula > Lavandula angustifolia. Next base: position 22,066,766 of record CM054822.1, read on the forward strand.
GCTGCCGCGACCGCCGCCGCTGCGAGCGAGCATGACGAGGCAGACGGCGAGGTACTCCTCCTCCGATTGATAAATCCGGTGCATCCGCTTCGAGCGTTTGGATTTCGTCCACTGCATACTACTACTAGTACACGTGTCAATTTCGTCGCGGCGGCGAGAGAGATTGAGCGGCGCCACTGCCGCCGAAGAATTGAGAGCGTCGAGAACCATTTAGAGAGAGAGAGGGTTTTGTTGAAGAGTGGAAGGGTTTGGGAGGATGGCAGTTTGGGTGGGGAGTGGCGGTGGAGTTGTATAGGACTATATATATATATATAATATATAATATAATTTCTAGAGAGAGATTTAATTCGGTCGGCTAATCAAGTAGTTTAATGACTTAATCACAATCCTATAAGGATTACGATTGAAATAGAGATCATCACACTTAAACTTCCATAAAATTTTAAACTTTGAGATCGAAAAAATATTTGTTTTGACGAGACATTTTATTTTATCAAATATTATTTTATTGCATTAATTTATATTAAAATTAAAAAATTATTATTTAAACGAGATTATTAGACAAAGCCATTAAGAGATGACACGTCTTTGAGTTTTAAATTTGTGGAGAAGAATTGAAAAAGGAAGTAATTTGAGGTCAAAGTTGAGTGAAAGTGGGAGTAGGGCAATATTTCTTGAGGTGAGAGAAAGACACAACGTAGAGAGAGAAACTTTGAGTAGCCTAATTTCGGATTTTAATTTCCTTCCATGGAGTATAATTAAAAAAGGTAATATATTTGTAATCAAGATTACTCAACCAAGAAATCTTATGGCATGCACCAAATTAATTATGTAGGTATATTTTCAAATATATTTAGTGGGAAATATATGGTGGAGATACTTTCTATATTTTGAAACTAAGTTGTAAACATAAATTTCCGAAAATAAATAATATTACCTTAAGAAATTTAAGACGGTGACTGATTGACATAATTTAGGAGCCTACCTTGTCCTATGAATTTTGATTGGTCAAGCAATTATTGAATACTATTCCCTGTGCCGTTTTGTCTTATTTTTATTTTTAGATTGTTTCTCTTTATTTATTCCATTTATTAAAATAAAAATAATTATTATATAATTTATTATTTTTCTTTGTGGAATTTACTAATTTGTACACAATCAACTAATCATTTTAATATCCGTACCACAAAAAAATGAAATAAGTCAAACGAGACGAGAAATTGTAGTTGTTTTGATAAGATTACAAATGGATCGAGTCTACATACTTAACACTCCCGAATTTAAATATTATAAAATCGAAAAAGTTTCTAAGTTGTTAAACTTTTTCACGTAGAAAATTAACCAAGAAGTAACAATAATTTGACTTTTGTATGTTATGAGAGAGAATAGTGTGAATATGACCCACAAAAAGCAATTTTTTGTGAGATATATTTATTTACTTCTTAAGAAACATGATATTTGTATGGGCACAATTCGAAATAGAATATAAGATATTTCATGTGGGACGAGAGGAAACTATAAATGTTCGCCTATGTGCTTTTGCACTACAAGCAGATCATATTTACATTTATTGATTTAAATTATAATATGTATGTTAATATTTCTGTTTTAATTATAGAAAATGTTATTGTACCACGAAATGTTATAGAAAATGTTATTGTACCACGAAAATGTTATTTATTTGTAATAGAGGATATATTCATGCATAAAAAGTACTTCCTCCGTCCCGTCTGATTTGTCTTGTTTATTTTCGGCACGAAAAATAAGATGAGTGGGCAATTGTGTGTAAAGAGGTATGACCCACAAAGAAAAAGTGAGAGTTAGCATAATAATTATTTCTATTTTAATAAATAAGACAATTCAAGTGAGATAACTCAAAAAGAAAATATGAACAAATCAAGCGGGACCGAGGGAGTAACTAACTCGAATAAAATAAAACCTCAAAAACACACATTTCGGAAAAACTAAGAGAGTTAAAATGATATTCAAATCAATCATTTATGTAAAAAAAATATACTCTCTCCTCTCCGTCCCGAATATATATGTCTATTTAACTTTTCACACATATTAAGAAAAAAAATTTAATGATATGAAAGTTGTATAAATATTGGTATTGGAATATGAGTAAATTAAAGTAAATTATTAAAAAATTAATGATATAATTGTATTTGCTATTTGAAGAGTTAGATAAAATAGTCTTTTTATATACTACATATTAATTAGACTTATGAAAGTTAGTGAAATATTTAATTAAATATAAAAAAATTGTTAATAAATATATAAATTTGAGATAGTCGAAAAAGAAAAGGAGACAAATAGTAAAATTATTAATAAATTGAGTATTAATTGCAGCCTAAAACTGTTCGATTTTGTCTTCGGAGTTTGGTGACATCTACAGCTGCTCACAGAGCTAGCTCGTGACTTCAACACTCGAGAAGTTGAATTGTTTAAGGACACGTGCGAAACTCAAGCCGTCGGCGTCGAGTTGCGCTATAATAGGACTTAAATTTTTTTTAATTAAATAATAAATAAAACTTGTTAAGATAATAATTTCCTCTCCATCCCATTATTAACGTCCTATATTTCTTTTTAAACCGTTCCACTTAGGGGTGTAAGTAGTTTCACTCCGAAATACGAAATCAATCGGACATAATCGAATCGAAAAATATGGTTCGATTCAGCTTCGCGGTTTGGTTCGATATGTTTTCTCAGGAACCGTTTACAATCGGTTCGATTTGCGGTTTTAAGAATTTTCAAACCGAACCAATATTCTATTTTTTTATTTCTTTATTTCATAGTTGCCTTTCTTGTATGATAATATTGTTGGATTTACATATTAGATTTAAGTTAAGATCAATCTAATTTATATAGTGAAAAAGAAATGAGTAACAACTCTTATACTTATGACTTCAGAACGAGTGACATCCTATAACTATTATACTTGCATTATTTATGATTTTAAGAATAATTAAAAAAATAAAATGGTGAACCGATGAACCGAACCGAACCAAAACATTTATTAGCAGTTCGGTTCAGTTCGATTCATTTTTTATATTTAAAAATACTTCGAACCGAATCAAACCGAACTACTTCTATGTATTTTGTTCGGTTCCTAAAATAGATGTAAAACCGAATCGAACTGATCTGTTACACCCTTAGTCCCACTATTAATGTCATCTTTCTTAAAATATCAATATTAACTCTACATCTAAAAATGAGGTGACCCCTCATTACTCACTACCCATCCTCAGATTCTTATACACCCTTATCTTCAAAAGTTTCTCTCTCTCACGATCTCACTCCGCTCCTATCTCAGAAAATTATGATTTTAATTTTTTGAAAACTTTTGATTATTTCTTTAATTACAACATAAAAAAAAATTAATTGCCTCAACTAGGCCATAATAAAATTTGGATGAATTCTCATTCTTTCCCACCAATCATTATTTAAAAACTGTGTTAATTTCTTAATATAATTACAACTCATAAAATATATATCTAAATAAAAAATTTTAATATTCGTGCCAAAAAGAAAGGGAAAGTTAATAATGAACGAAGGGAGTATTAAATAAGAGAAATTAACACGACTTAAAGATTCTATGAGCGTTCGACAAGAAGGATTCAGAATCAACTATTAAAATAAATCCAATATTTAATGTTTGGTAGAGAGATATTGAAATTAAAATTTGGGAATGATTTGTAAAAAGTTGGAAATTAATAAAACCCAAAAATTTGGTTGTTTCCATTCAATTTCCTGTATTTAATTCCTATATTTTTGTTCAAAAAGACTCCCCCATGCCCTTGCTCGCTTATAGTCGTTGCTAATCATCGAAAGAGAAATATAAATTGACTTTTCAAAAGGTAATCTCTCACCTTCTTAGGAGATGATCATTTTTCGTTAACATGGTAGTTATTTACTCTAATTTCTTGTTTAATTCAAGAAGACTTATGCATAAATTATAAAAATATTACATGTTGATGTGCATCATTAAAACTTGACTCGGTCGTAAAAATGGTAAACATGAAATAAATTATTTTTTTTCATCTTTTGAGTGGTTTGTTATTTTAATCACGTTCTTTAAAGTTTTAGCACTCTTAAGTTCTATATAATATGTTAAAACAAGAAATAAATAAGTTTAATTTTGTACTCTAATATGGTATGCGTTTGTTTATTTTTTTTTTTTTTCTATAATGTGATTCTTTCTGTTTCTTATCATGTAAAACTTAAAAATGTCCGTTTTTTTATTTTCCAACATAACACGTGTTGGTTAAAATAGCTGATAATTTTGAAAAGGCGTACAAAATAATACCAAGTGATTGAAATACAATAAGAATGAAGTACTGGATTACAAACGATTTTGTATCCAATAGGGTAGACAGTCTTCTGAGTAGAACGCCCGGGTTAATGATTATTGACAAACTGGACAGACTTGACTTGACTAAACTAAATAGACTGCCGAATTTACCTTTGCCTAGGGGTTTCTCGATCTCGAAATCGGCGAGCGACCATTGCCTTATGGGGGTTGTTTTGGAGGTTTGGGCGGGTTTAGTTCGAATTTGGAGATTTTAATTAGGTTACAATTAAATTGAGAAACAACAACAAAATCCTTCTTGAATTGCATATGAAGAATTCATATAAAAAATAATTAGTGAAATATGTACCTTCCCTACACTACACAATTTGAGATGAGATCCAAGGAGGGACAGTAGTGGTCATTTGTCTTTCCAATGCATGCATTTTGACTGCATAAAATTAAATTACTCAAATGCCATCTGATGAAATACTCCCTCCGTCCCGTTATTTGTGGCTCAATTAGTTTCGACCGGGAATTAAGAGAGTAGATGATAAAGTATGAGAAAGAGAGTAGATAATAAAGTATGAGAGAGAAGATGCGTAAGATAATGAGAGAGTATGAGAGAGAAGATGATAAAGTATGAGAGAGAATGTAATAAAGTAGGAGAGAGAAGATGATAGAGTATGAATAATTTTTTATCAAATTAGGAAAGTGGGCACAAATAATAGGACACCCCTTTAGGGAAAGTGAGCCACAAATAGCGAGACGGAGGGAGTATCTAAACAAGTTGCACACAAACAAAGTGATAGGATACATGAACAGTAATTATTTACTGACAAGAATACATACATATAGCTTTGTTTCAGAGATATATGCATCGATTTGCTATAAGAAGTTACACATATTTGACAAGAAAGGTTCACTTTGGGTATCGCAGCATCAATCAAAAAGAAAGTCTGAATTTTCCACGGAAGCCGGCTCGATTGATCCTTTGGATCTTGGTCCATGATGGTTTTTTTTATACTTCATTTAGGAGGAAATGTTAAAAAACTCAGATTTATAAATACATATCTATAATTTTGAAAAATTACAATCCATACATACATATTATATAAAAGGAATTTGAATGGATAATTTATCATTTTCATTGTTTTATTATTTTATAAAATGCAAATTTTTATAATTGTATAGAATATATAATTTCATCTTTTACATTTTGTAAAATATAATACTTAATACATATGTAAAATATTGAAATCTATTCATAAATACATTATATAATTTTGGAAAACTACGTACACTAATTATCTAATAATCATGAATATCATCTCTAGAGAATAAATTCCGGAAATAAGATATTATGTAACCTATGTTTTTTTATTTAAGTAATTTAAATTATCTTTTTTTTGTAAGTATAATTTTAATAATTTTTATTTAATAAATATATTATTATGTATAGTTTAATAAATTCCGAAAACCGTTGAAAACGAAACACTGTTTTCGTACAAAACTATGGAACAGGCCTCCATATCATAAGGAAAACTCTTGAAGATGACCTAATAATTCCTAATTCATAATAAAACACATCATTTTGAATTATTTAATTCCGAAAATAGTTGTAATAGAACCAGATAATTGGAACGAGTTTATTTGGAAATTTATAAGTGGAATTTTTATGATATTCCACGCTTATTTTATAAGTGTTTAAATATGATATATTAAAATAAGTATTTCGTAACAACGGAATTTCGACAATAAAAATAAATTCCTTGGATATAAATTGTTCTTACGTACCAAAATCGATTTTAATTAGAATCATTAGAAGAAATCGAAATCATAAAATAATTTTGTTGATACATTTAAACTGAATTTATTGTCATAACTCGAATGGATCATATGAGCAAACAGGAAGTACAAGATGGCCAAATATGATCATCATCTACAAGATGGCCAAACATGTTATTTATGTTAGACAAGACAATAAAAATAAAAATTAAAAAACTAAAATTGGTCAAGTCTGAGCATTAATTAACTTAATCATGATACAAAATATACATGCCACCCTGTGTCAGTTTCCATTAATTTTTACGCAGCGTTTTTTTTTTACACTCCTCAATGCTTGAATTAAAGATTAAACTATAAATTCGAAAGAAAAAAAAAGATACTGTATATGAGATAATTGACCTTTTTGTCTTATCATGTAATCATGCTTTTTTTAATCATCTGATCTCATATTTTTTTATTTCTTTATTTATTAGTCTAATACATTTCACTTATACATAATACTGTAATGATATGTTTCTCTGGTCACAATAACAAATATAAGATGATTCGATGCTAATTTCCGCTTATTTTAGATAAAAAAAAATTACATTTAAAATTGATTTGTAAAATAAAAAAATAAAAATGTTATGAAATATTTTCTTTTTATGGGAGAGATAGAGGAAACCGTTGGAAACAAAATACGGTTTTCACACAAATATATGGATAAAGCCTCCATAACATAATGAAAACTCTTGGAGATGGCCTAATAATTCTTAATTCATAATAAAACACATCATTTAGAATTATTTAATTCCGAAAATAGTAGTAATAGAACCAGATAATTGGAATGAGTTTATTTGGAAATTTATATGTGGAATTTTTATGATATTCCATGCTTATTTTATAAGTGTTAAAATATGATACATTAAAATAAGTATTTTCATAATAACAGAATTTCGACAATAAAAATAGATTCCTTGGATATAAATTGTTCTTACGTACCAAAATCGAATCATTAGAAGAAATCGAAATCATAAAATATTTTGTTGATACATTTCATATGAGCAAACCGGAAGTACAAGATGGTCAAATATGATAATCTACAAGATGGCCAAATATGTCATTTATGTTAGACAAGAAAATAAAAATAAAAAAACTAAAATTGGTCAAGTCTGAGCATTAATTACCTTAATCATTATACAAAGTGTATGTGTCAGTTTCCATTATTTTTTACGCAGCCTTTTTTTTTTAACACTCGTTGAGTGCTTGAATTAAAGAAGAAAAAAAAGATATTGTATATGAGATAATCTACCTTTTTGGCTTATTATGTACTATCAATCATGCTTTTTTTAAATCATCTGATATTTTTTATTTCCTTATTTATTTTATTTTAGATTGATTTTTGTATTAAATGATGATGATGAAGCAAAAGTTATTCTATTAATATAACCGAGCGTGTATCGCACTTACTTACCAGTGTTAATATTATTTCTTTCATCCTGCATCCTCGAGTTTGGAGCTTGAATCCCCAACTATGGCTTCCCCTTCGGAACACAATACATCGCCGCTAAATCCCTTGGCCTCAAAACGAAGAATGTCGAGCTCCGAAATATCACCATCAAAACAACCTTCTTTTTCCCCCCAAATGTATAGGCAGGAGATAGAAACAGAAAAGCCATTCCTCTCAAAACAATTAAAAAAGGTGAAGACAATTCGAAAGTCACGATTTCTAGTGGAGGATAATGACAACCAAGGAAGAGCAGTTACTCCCGTGGGCTCGGTGAAGTCGATCGTCTCCTCCTCCAGTACCCTAAAAAAGCTCCGGACGGTAGTCAACAAAGATCGTGGAATGATTATCACATTTGGCCCCACAAGCCGGATAGAGAAGAGAATATGGTATTTAAGAATAAAACTTACTCCTACATGTTTTCGAAACTTTGTCCGGGCAAGAATGAACAATATGGAGCTTACTTTGCACGCTCTCTCGGCCATCTAGCTAAGAACACATTTGACTACTCCGACAATGTCGAGCTTGGGAAGATGATGATGGAAGACGGATTATTTTTCATACAATTCGGTATTCACCTTCTCGGAGGTATATATACTTTCTATACTTTTTCATCATCAATCTTTATATATATATATATATATACTTTCTATATATATTTTTTCATATGTTTATATATATATATATATGCTCTTTTGTGTATATATATATACTTTCTATATATACATTTCATCATGTTTATAAATATATATATATATTTGTATATGTATATGCGCTCTTTTGTATTCGAGTCATATTGAGTTTGACCAAATTTTGATCGGTATTTATTGTAAGAAATTACTTGATTATCATTAAATTGTCTTAGATTCTGATCCCATGGGTTCTCCCATTAAGTCTAAGAGTGCTAGATGCTTTTGCAATTTTTTTTACAAGTTTGAATCAAATTGAATATTTTGCAGAAAAGATTATTTTTTTTGTAAGTAGCATATTATATAGAGATTTATAATAATGATTATATTGTGTATGAATTAACAATTTTGGCTAGTTTGAATATTTCCATTTTATTAGTATTTCATTTGGGATCAACATGAACCACACTCCATCAACTACTACAGTATATATATATATATATATATATATATATATATATATATTAATTGCTCTATGTGTATAACAATCATGAAGACTTCATAATAACTCTTTCTTCTGTTTCGATTTATTGTTCACAGGTCGTGAGCTTTTAGGATACCACAAAGAGCATATCGTTTTCGGAGAAAATCCGGAAAGATACATATGGATACCATCAATACTATTCAAAGGAAATCAACTTCCTTTGGATGTTGTTTGTGCTCTAAAAGAGGAAATCTTCAAGGACTTGATAGATGAAGGGATCAGAAGGGGGTTAATCCCGCGTCCGGCCATGACAGATGCTGTGAAGATGGCCTTCTATGCCATGTTGGTGCAACCTCAGGCGGATAGACAATTGCTATATGCATCCAACATACTAGGCATCGTTCGCAATGTATTACTAGGTACAGTAAGTTGTGAATCCAACGACATGGACATGGAAGAGTTCAATGACTTGGAGGCCGGAAGGAAAGACGAGGAGATCAAGTTCCCCAGAGCTTTGGATCTCATACGAGGAGGTGTGCAGCTGGTTCGTTCTAAACCAGGAATACGAAATTTGAGATTTGAAAATCTCCTCTACACGGCCAAGCTGCACATACCGCCTCTCATTATCGACGACACAACGAAATCCGTCTATACACATGTTGTGGATCATGAATCTACCATGTTGGATGTCGATCGAGAGGTGACTGCTTACCTTAGATTCATGAAGGATCTACTCTTCGACTTAACCGATTTCTCTATTCTTGAGAAGAGAAAGATTATTGAAGTCAAAGACACCAGTTTGAGGGGCTCGACGAAGACGTTTTTGGTGCAACTCGCCCAGATTGAAAGCTCAAATTTTACTTATAACTTCTGGCGAATCAAGCAGGATCTAGGGGAGTACAAAGCTCCCCGTGGCGCTTGATCGGTCTATTCCTCGGCTTCTGTACTTTGCTTCAGACGCTATTCGCATTGATTTCCTACTTTCATCCTCCTAAGGCGTAGTGAGGGAGAGAAGTGAAAGGTAATTTTTGGGGATTGCATAATTTGACCTATAATTTACTTATTGAGATTTTTCTACTTCACTATGTGTAGGTTTCTGTTGGAAGAAGAAGAAGCTTGGTGTTTTTGGCTTGATAATCATATGGAAGGATGTGTTGTAAATGTTGAACCTTAGAATTGTTTTTTTTTTTGGAACTGTGTGAATTCAGGTAGGTTTTGGAACTGTACCTGTACCTATGATGATTGCTATCTTATTAATGTATTTTGTGCTCATACTTTGTCTTTCTGATGCTATTATTTTATTAGCGATCATATCTTTTATTTTAATATGTATTTCTTTTATTAGAATTGTCCTTTGATTTATTAGGGTTTTGAATGAGGGTATGAAATGCAGCCGCAAATTACTTAAACAAGATTTTGTCTTTCTCCCCCAGTCTCGGCTCTCTTTGTAGAGTGAATTGGATGCCCAATACTTGGTATTTGTTTACTTTAAATCAAGTTTTGGTGATAGATTTATCTGGTGCATCATGACTTTGATTCTTGTACTTTGTACTGTTTAGAATGTAATGGCCTCACTTGATCTTCTTCTAAAAAGAAAGGAGACAAAGATAGGATAGGTGACAAGAAGTTGTACTGGAATGATATATCATAAACATAGTCATTTTATCCCACCATAAAGACCGGAAGGATCCGGTCTTGTGGATCTCTGGTGTATATATATAAATGGCATCTCATTTTTGCATTCTTTTAAGTTTTGATTGTGTTTAGAAACAGCTGGCTGTATTTTCATTTTTGGATTATTATATATTCCGATATATTCATGATTCCGATATATTTGATATGATTTGATCATGATTCTAATATCCCTGATTTATCTCACTATTTATCTCTCGTGGTAGTAGACACCGTGTGGAAGGAAGATAGACACACGAGAGTTGCATCATAATTCTCTGGATAGGGTTCTCGAGAAAAAGAGAGTAACTCACCGATGATGAAAAAAGTTGATATTGTTGGACAAATAGAGGGTTAAAAAATAATTTTCATTAATCAACTAACATAGTTAAAGAAAGTTTGGTTGAGTGAGTTAAAATCACGGGCTATTTCGTGCAAAAAGAGATAGTCATTTTAAAATTTAGTATATTTACATTTTACTTTACCCATTTGGGTATATATATATATATATATTACTTACACCAAACCAAACGCCCCTTTAGTTTATGGCCTATTCAGTATTTACAGCCATTCTGTTTAATAATAACTCTCCCGCATAAATGGTTGAATAAAAAATTATTATTTAAAACAAGGAAAACTCGCACTACTTGTAATAGAAATCAGTGCCTCTTTATTGCTAATTTGATCAGAGTAGTTGATAAAAGTGACATCTCTCTCTAATCATCTCTCATGTGGTGGAAATACTTCCCCAATTGCATACAGTGTGTAGCAAAAATAGGTTTAGTAAGGCCTTAGTGTTGAAATCACATGCAATAAGAGAGAGAGAGAGAATGAAACAAATCAATGAACTACTCAACAAATATCTTCTAGCGCTAGCTAGCCAAATCAATGAACAAGGAGGAGATCACGATCGACCAAATAACCTCATTGGTGAAGGCGGAGAATGCGGCGGCGAAGGTTAGCGGTTTGGTGAGGATCATGGTTGTGAGGCCGATGAACGCCCATGCGCCGACAGAGAGGGGGCTGAGGACGAGGCCGGAGATGGTGGAGAGGAAAATTGAGAGGAATTGCCACGCCTGAGGCGTGACTTCCGGGGGTTTAGGGACGAGGAAGCGGACGAGGAGTGCAATGGAGACGGAGATTATTAAGGGGAGGAGTTTGGCTCCTTGTAGAGGAAGTGACGACAGTTTGGACTCAATGGGGCGACGGCGGCGCTGCTGGAAGCGGCAGATAAGAAGCAGGGATGAACTTTTTATGTATTGGGTGGAAGAGGGGGGCGGAGATGTGCGGCGGAGAGATGGCGGAGGGGGGGGGAAGAAACAGGAGAAGGAGGTGGCTATGGTGGTCGCGAAGGAAGTGTGAAGCGCCATGCTCTCCATCCACTAGAGATAGAGAAAGAGAGAGAGTTATGACTAATGAAGCTACTATGCAACCCAGACAAACCAGATAACAGTGACAATTCAGTCAGTTTCAAAAGTGATGATAATTTAGCCTCTTCTGAAACATCAAGAGTGGAGGGTGATACACAGTAGGATCTATCAGAGGGAAAGCTTAAATCAACCTTGATGATTCTACATGGATTGACCTAAATCACGACATTACCAAGCTGTGATTCCAACCCAATAATGTGATCCCAGAAAGTGTTGTAGCTTCAAATGGAGGGACGCCATACGCCTGATATAGAAGTATGTTGTTTTACTTCTCTGTTACGATAGGTTACCGAAACAACGGAATTTACCCGAAAAAGATACACGAAAATACAAAAGATAACCAAAGACGCAAGGCTAAGAAAAATAGAAGATAGATTGACTACACCAATTTTCAGCTGCTCAGCAAAAGAACTGAAGTGATCCTAAATACTAACTAACAAGCCACAGGCAGCCAATAGAAACATGACACGCCCAAAAGACTAAATAGACTAATTATAACCCAAGTCTTCCCTGCCGATCCCATTCGTAACATTCTCCTAGGAAAACAATTGGCAGCTACAAACTTTCTATCATTTTCTTGAACTACATAAGAATGCTTTTTTTACTGTCCACTCTCTCATGCATAAATTTGGATATGGGACCTGATAAAGATCGAAAAGGGACCAGCAGCAGCTGGAGAAACAATCTAAGAACAAAATAACTACATTGATTGTCATTATGAGCAAATCTTTGCATGCGAAGCCATAGGTTATAGCACAGCAAGGCATAATTAAAGATGGGAACATTACAAACAAAACAAAACAAACAGACTCAAGTGATATACTAACATGGTTTTGTCGAATTACCTAGTAAATGCCAGTTTATACATGCATGACTCCTCCCATAAAGATAAAAAAGTTTTGAGTCCAGATTTGTTTGTAAGCATTACCTCATGATCAAGCAACAGATTTTCCGGCTTGATATCTCTGTGAATCACATGCTTTTACATGACAGTATGCTAGAGCCTTCGTGAGACATGCGACTAATTCGAGCATAAATAAAACCATCAAAGAATAAGAAACAGGTTAGTCCAATTTTCAAATATGCAAACGCTTAAGAAAACTTCACAAAAAATAAATCTTCAAAAGCTCAATCATTTAGTCTAATAGTGGCAGCCTGAATCTTGGAGAATGTCCCGATTTTTGGAGGTCTGTGTAAAGCTTGCCGCCATGAGCATACTCCAAGATCAAGATAATCCGCACATACATATATATACAAGTGAAAACGGGAAACTTGTTACGTTTTTCTTGTACGCAACACATAAATCAAAAGAAAAATTAATAATAAAGAAAGTTGAAAAATGGTGTTTAATATACATGAAAATTCTCTAAATCAATGTCATTCGAAGGAATAATGTTACTTTGAGAATTCCAAAATAGGGGAGTTCCATTGTACACAAGGAAGATGTTAATTAAAATCCCCATGATATTCCTTCCCTAACTTCAAAATAGAATGATTTTTCTTTCACTTACTAATAACAGAGCTACATTACCCATTAATACCACACAGAATATGCAAGGCTACATAAGCAACAATTAGAAATTGATGCTATCTTGGGCAGATCCCCATGGGGTCGGCATGCTTAACTATCAAACGATGATTCATGATCTTCTGAACGGACAGCCTTTTCGATGAGTCTTTTACAAGAATCTGCATAGGAAGTCCAACCAGTCAATATGTACAGAGAAAGAAGGAAGAAATTGGAAACCATCATGCTATGTGAAAGTGACAGAGAAAATTACCCGGCTAATGAGATCTTTAGCCTATGCTGAAACATCATGAGTGGAAGGAAAGCTTAAATCAACCTTGATGATCCTACATGGATTGACATAGACCTTTACATTAGTACATTACTAAGTTGTTCTTCAAATCCAATAATGTGATCCCAGAAAGTGTTTTGTACCTTACAAATGTATCAGTCTGGCTTTTAGCCTCAAATGGAGGGACGCCATATAAGAACTCGTAGCAGAGAACACCCAAAGTCCAGTTATGGACTGCGTCGTCATGAGCGTTGTTTTCCACCATTTATGGTGCTAGATAGTCCAGAGTTCCACACATTGTGCGTCTTTTGCTTCTGGACTGCACAGACCAACCGAAGTCTGCTATTTTCAGCTGCCCGTAAAAGTGACAAAGAATTAGGTATTAGTACAAAGACATGATCGAATTTGGTATGCGGACTTCTGCATAGCTCATCCCCCAAGTTGCTTTACTTCTCCTACGAAAGTATTTTCAACTACAAACTTGTAACAGAGGAGGGAGCATTTCAAAGAGCTCAAATTTATTTTTGGTTGAAAGAAAAAGGCAGAGCACATTGTGGTTTTTTTGAATTGTACTGTTATGGATTCATAGCAACTAAAAATACCATAACAAGTAAGCAACAACATTGATTATCACTGTAATCGATCATTTGCACTCAAAGCCATGGCTTATTAGGAACAGAGCTTAAGAACAGAGCAAGCCATAATTAAAAACAGGAACATAATTAATGAACTATACAGTAAACAGATAAACTAACATAACTTTGAAGAATTATACATCCATGACTTTCCCCTCCCTCAAAACTTTACAGGTTCAGATCATGTATTAGCACGAGCATTACCTCGTGATCAAGCAACAGATTTTCCGGCTTGATGTCTCTATGAATCACATGCTTTTCATGACAGTAAGCCAGAGACTTCGTGAGACTCTCTATATACTAATTTGAACAAGAAACAGGTTAGTCCAATTGTCCAAAACACGAACGCTTAACAAACTTCAAAACACATAAATCTTCGAATGATCAATCGTTTAGCCTGCGATGAAAGTTCAGATAATTGTAAAAAAGGAGAGTTCTCTGTAAAGCTCGCCGCCATGGCTATACTCTAAGATCAGGATAATCCGCTCGTCGTCGTCAAACCATCCGTAAATCCTCAGCACGTTGGGGTGGCGGAGGGCCGCTTGGATCTTCATTTCCCTCCGCAACTGGTGCTGCAATCCAAACTTCTCGATCTGCTCCTTGAATATTACCTTCAGCGCCACTATATACTTAGTCTACGTAACAAAAAACCGACGATAATCAACATCTTACGCAAAATTCGCCGATTGCATCGAACTAAATGAAATTAAGTAGGCAATTTTACCATGATTGCCTAGGGGTTTCCCGATCTCGAAATCGGAGAGCGACCACTGCCTGATGGGGTCTCTTGCGGTTGTTTTCGAGGTTTGGGCGGGTTTAGTTCGAACTTAGAGATTTTAATTAGGGATATGGAAATGAGAAGGAGCCGACGATATTTGAATAATAATCCCTAATTCATAATAAAACACATCATTTTGAATGATTAATTCCGAAAATAATAGTAATAGAACCAGATAATTGGAAGGAGTTTATTTGGAAATTTATAAGAGGACTTTTTATGATATTCCATGCTTATTTTATAAGTGTTTAAATATAATATATTAAAATAAGCATTTTCGTAACTACGACGATAATAAAAACAAATTCATTGGATATAAATTGTTCTTAAATACCAAAATCAATTTTAGTTAGAATCATTAGAAGAAATCGAAATCATGAAATGATTTTGTTGATACAATTAAACTGAATTTAGTGTCATAACCCGGATTTTCTGACAAAATGGATCATAGTTATGTAAATCCATGTAGAATCATCAAGGTTGATTTAAGCTTTCCCTCTGATAGATCCTACTGTGTATCACCCTCCACTCTTGATGTTTCAGAAGAGCTAAATTATCATCACTTTTGAAACTTACTGAATTGTCACTGTTATCTGGTTTGTCTGGGTTGCATAGTAGCTTCATTAGTCATAACTCTCTCTCTTTCTCTATCTCTAGTGGATGGAGAGCATGGCGCTTCACACTTCCTTCGCGACCACCATAGCCACCTCCTTCTCCTGTTTCTCCCCCCCGCCTCTCCGCCATCTTTCCGCCGCACATCTCCGCCCCCCTCTTCCACCCAATACAAAAAAAGTTCACCCCTGCTTCTTATCTGCCGCTTCCAGCGGCGCCGCCGTCGCCCCATTGAGTCCAAACTGTCGTCACTTCCTCTACAAGGAGCAAACTCCTCCCCTTAATAATCTCCGTCTCCATTGGACTCCTCGTCCGCTTCCTCATCCCCAAACCCCCGGAAGTCACGCCTCAGGCGTGGCAATTCCTCTCAATTTTCCTCTCCACCATCTCCGGCCTCGTCCTCAGCCCCCTCCCTGTCGGCGCGTGGGCGTTCATCGGCCTCACAACCATGATCCTCACCAAAACACTAACCTTCGCCGCCGCATTCTCCACCTTCACCAATGAGGTTATTTGGTCGATCGTGATCTCCTCCTTGTTCGCCCGCGGCTTCGTGAAGACGGAATTGGGCGAAAGGATTCCGACCTACTTTGTGAAATGGTTGGGAAGGAATACTCTCGGATTGTCTTAGGGATTGGTTATGAGTGAAGCGCTCATTGCGTCAGCGATGCCCAGCACCAGCTCTAGGGCTGGAGGGGTGTTCCTGCCAATTATTAAATCGTTGTCGGCCGGAAGTAAGCCTCGAGATCCGTCGAAGAAGAAGCTCGGATCGTATCTAGTTCTCGATTATTCATAATTTTCTAGGGTTCATTATTGATTATCCTATATGTCTCTGTGGTTGGATTTGGTACAGAATTTTGTTCGTTCTGTTGTTTCAATGTCTGAGCCAAGTTCCCTGTTCTATTGTTTAGAATTGTAGTTCATGTAATGTTGGATAATAACCGTGTCAGGATTGCACCGTTTGTTTAGTGATTGAATCTTTAGTTTTGGGAAGAATGCTGAACGTCTAGAGGTGTAGATAATGGATTTCCTCGTTTTGAACATAACTGTTGTCGTACTTGTGTGGCTGATGTTCAAATTGCTAGCAGTTTGTATATCGAAACCGAGAGAGAAAGAAGTTTCGATCGCTCTGTACTAGTGTGCTCAAGTTACTAATGCTTTCATCTTTTGGTGTTTGACAGTCTGCCGGTAACCCAAGTGCTCTCTTCCTAACTCAAAATCTACTATGTTTCAAACTGGCTGAGCAGCTTGGGGTTGTAATGTCAAACTCATGGTTTCTTGCTACACCAATTATCTTGTACAAGCTGTATCCACCCGAAACCAGAGCTGCGCCTGATGCCCCTGCTGTGGCTGCAAAGAAATTGGAGCTTATGGGATCTGTCACAAGAAACGAATGGGTTATGATCGGTACAATGCTTCTTGCCGTCTCGTTGTGGGTTTTTGGGTACGTATTACTTTCTCTAACGAACCACTTGTATCATTTCTATTCCGTTACTACTGATTAATTACTGCAGAAACATCCTTAGGCATTTAGCTAAGAAGCACCTTATATTCATACTTCATTAACTGATTACTCATACAAGTAGGTTATTTTTTTTCTTGGACTCAATATTTGAGATAGCATTGAAAATGATAGATTTGATGTGATGGGTCAATTGATAATATGATATGATATTCATGAAGAGACGCTCTTGGTCTTCCAAGTGTAGTCACTGCAATGCTTGGCTTTTCAATCCTCTTGTTATTAGTTCTTGATTGGAATGACTGCTTAAGTGAGAAGTCAGCATGGGATACTGTTTGCAGTTCTGGTAGGCATGGCCGGCAAATTAACAAATCTTGGCATCATAAGCTGGATATCTAGCTGCGTAGCCACATCGCTACAATCAATATCATTGAGTTGGCCACTTTCCATTTTAGTCCCATAACTTGTCAACTACCGATTTTGATCCCATAGCCGGAGAGTGTATTACACTCGCCACCGGACATGTTTCCGGCTATTTTACGAATTCAAATGAAATCGATTTTAGTCCTGTAATTTTGGCAACATGATCAATTTTGGTCTTTTAATTTTGCAACGACTTCTTGATTGTTATTTTGCTTCGTTGGTTAAAGCTTGTTATTGTGGTCTTCGAGGTTGATAATTACTTATGATAGATCCTGAATTTGGATTAATGGTTACAGACTTAAGAAGGTTTTTCATTCTTTAGTTGTAAACTTGCTGAAGTATTTCGTTATATTGCATATTTGCAAAGTCCAATATCATCATTTTAGGTAGAGATATGTTATGACTCACTTTGCTTGTCGATTTCCAATATTACCATTTCCCGATCATGCCGCTAGATTTGAATTCTCTAATTCGTACATATGGATAAATTTATTTATGAGTTCCTTTTCTCAATTTAGTTATTTCATTGATTTTACTCATGCATCCTTTAATAAATTAACTTCTCGATTAAGCAAGTCATGTTTAGTTGATTGTCATGCAAGTGATGACTCATAATGCTTTATTTTCAAATTATTTTTTGTAAGAATTAGGATAGAGCAGCCGTTGAAGCCAAATACTATATGTGAATATGACATCGGTTAAGTAAATTGAATAATTTGAGTAATAATGGTATAATTTTCAGATGCACTTTTGATTACTATGATATATTCTAGTTTTGAGTGTTGCAGATTTCGTTTTCATAATTTTTTACTTCTTCGTTTAAAATCAACCTAAAGATTAGGTTTTGGTTTAAGTTAATGGGAAATGAAGTTTCTTTCACTTTCTCTTTTTTTAGACATCTATCTTCTTCTGTGCTTTATTATTATATACTCCCCTAAATTCTCGATCATCTAATTACGGTTGTATTTAGTTGGGTGAATTTCATAATTACGGTTATAAATCTGAAATATTATTATTTAGAATTTATATTATTATTATTATTATTATTATTATTATTATTTTTTACAATGTATTCAAATGATAAGAAATATGATAGATAATAAATATTACATACATGTTCTAAAATTCTAAAAATAATAGTAAATATTAAGAAAATTAATTGATTTTCTTGAAACATAATGGGTTAATGAACGAAAATTGATATTACAAATATTTTCTAATATTAAAACATGTAATTTAAAAAAAAAAATCTATTAACCCAAAATTGCACAAATATGACCACTTTTGTAAAACGGATTAAAAATGCAAATTGTCGGACTAAAATTAAATTTAAGCAAAATATCGGGTTGGGTAAATCGAGTGCCAAATAACGAATCAAAAATGATTTTTTTCATATTCAAAAAAATTATGAAAACGAAATCTGCAACACTCAAAACTAGAATATATCATGGTAATCAAAAGTGCATCTGAAAATTATACCATTATTACTCAAATTATTCAATTTACTTAACCGATGTCATAAGTCATATTCACATATAGTATTTGGCTTCAACGGCTGCTCTATCCTAATTCTTACAAAAAATAATTTGAAAATAAAGCATTATGAGTCATCACTTGCATGACAATCAACTAAACATGACTTGCTTAATCGAGAAGTTAATTTATTAAAGGATGCATGAGTAAAATCAATGAAATAACTAAATTGAGAAAAGGAACTCATAAATAAATTTATCCATATGTACGAATTAGAGAATTCAAATCTAGCGGCATGATCGGGAAATGGTAATATTGGAAATCGACAAGCAAAGTGAGTCATAACATATCTCTACCTAAAATGATGATATTGGACTTTGCAAATATGCAATATAACGAAATACTTCAGCAAGTTTACAACTAAAGAATGAAAAACCTTCTTAAGTCTGTAACCATTAATCCAAATTCAGGATCTATCATAAGTAATTATCAACCTCGAAGACCACAATAACAAGCTTTAACCAACGAAGCAAAATAACAATCAAGAAGTCTTTGCAAAATTAAAAGACCAAAATTGATCATGTTGCCAAAATTACAGGACTAAAATCGATTTCATTTGAATTCGTAAAATAGCCGGAAACATGTCCGGTGGCGAGTGTAATACACTCTCCGGCTATGGGATCAAAATCGGTAGTTGACAAGTTATGGGACTAAAATGGAAAGTGGCCAACTCAATGATATTGATTGTAGCGATGTGGCTACGCAGCTAGATATCCAGCTTATGATGCCAAGATTTGTTAATTTGCCGGCCATGCCTACCAGAACTGCAAACCATGCTAGAGTATCCCATGCTGACTTCTCACTTAAGCAGTCATTCCAATCAAGAACTAATAACAAGAGGATTGAAAAGCCAAGCATTGCAGTGACTACACTTGGAAGACCAAGAGCGTCTCTTCATGAATATCATATCATATTATCAATTGACCCATCACATCAAATCTATCATTTTCAATGCTATCTCAAATATTGAGTCCAAGAAAAAAAATAACCTACTTGTATGAGTAATCAGTTAATGAAGTATGAATATAAGGTGCTTCTTAGCTAAATGCCTAAGGATGTTTCTGCAGTAATTAATCAGTAGTAACGGAATAGAAATGATACAAGTGGTTCGTTAGAGAAAGTAATACGTACCCAAAAACCCACAACGAGACGGCAAGAAGCATTGTACCGATCATAACCCATTCGTTTCTTGTGACAGATCCCATAAGCTCCAACGCCCACGGCAGGGGCATCGGGCGTAGCTCCGGTTTCGGGTGGATACGGCTTGTACAAGATAATTGGTGTAGCAAGAAACCATGAGTTTGACATTACAACCCCAAGCTGCTCAGCCAGTTTGAAACATAGTAGATCTTGAGTTAGGAGGAGAGCACTTGGGTTACCGACAGACTGTCAAACACCAAAAGATGAAAGCATTAGTAACTTGAGCACACTAGTATAGAGCGATCGAAACATCTTTCTCTCTCTTGGTTTCGATATACAAACTGCTAGCAATTTGAACATCAGCCACACAAGTACGACAACAGTTATGTTCAAAACGAGGAAATCCATTATCTACACCTTTATACGTTCAGCATTCTTCCCAAAACTAAAGATTCAATCACTAAACAAACGGTGCAATCCTGACACGGTTATTATCCAACATTACATGAACTACAATTCAGAACAATAGAACAGAGAACTTGGTTCAGACATTGAAACAACAGAACGAACAAAATTCGGTACCAAATCCAACCACAGAGACATATAGGATAATCAATAATGAACCCTAGAAAATTATGAATAATCGAGAACTAGATACGATCCGAGCTTCTTCTTCGACGGATCTCGAGGCTTACTTCCGGCCGACAACGACAACGATTTAATAATTGGCAGGAACACCCCTCCAGCCCTAGAGCTGGTGCTGGGCATCGCTGACGCAATGAGCGCTTCACTCATAACCAATCCCTAAGACAATCCGAGAGTATTCCTTCCCAACCATTTCACAAAGTAGGTCGGAATCCTTTCGCCCAATTCCGTCTTCACGAAGCCGCGGGCGAACAAGGAGGAGATCACGATCGACCAAATAACCTCATTGGTGAAGGCGGAGAATGCGGCGGCGAAGGTTAGCGGTTTGGTGAGGATCATGGTTGTGAGGCCGATGAACGCCCATGCGCCGACAGGGAGGGGGCTGAGGACGAGGCCGGAGATGGTGGAGAGGAAAATTGAGAGGAATTGCCACGCCTGAGGCGTGACTTCCGGGGGTTTAGGGCGAACATTTCTGGGCGAACAAAGAAACTGTACGGGAATCTCTCGGCATCAGAAAGGTATGCATAAGGCTTAAGTTTCGATAGAGTAATAATCCCACTTAGATAATAATTTCTTTCAATCCCGACACTAAAAATGTTCGATAAAGTAATAATATCGTTAAACGATTTTTTTTCTCGATCACAAAGTTATTACTTTATCGAAGTTTAAGTGTAATATTAATGAAGCATTAGTGTTTCAATTTCTTGATGGAAATTAGGGAACAATAGGAGAATGGACAAGATGCAGTAAGAGTTTGGTCTACGAAAAGGACGTCGAAAGCATTTTGGAGCACCATCGGCTTCTCACCGAGAAAGGGTTTCGGGCCTTGGCTTACATGTATGTCTCTTCTTACACGATCATGTAGATGTTCGGACGGAGCCAGTTGAGTAAACCCCGTTCTTGTAGTGGCGATCACGACATGGTCGTACCCTACATGAGCACCTTACAGTGAGGAGTGGAGGGCTTGGATTGTAGATGATCAACTTGCAGGGTTAGTAATTTTCACCTCAAATCCATGCATGTAAATCTCGTTTTATGGGTTTCGTGTTGTTCAGCTGGTCTCTCATGAGGTCGACCTCACGTGAAACCAGATAAGATAACACTTTGACTAAATCTATAGAACCGGATCCATTGCCCCAGTAACTCAACTCATGTTCAACCCGTAAACGTAGAAATATCCGACCTCAAGTGAGATCGACCTTACCAAAGTTTTGGTGTTGTCTAAATCATTTACAGATACACAGAGAAGTACAAGAACAATCAAGCCTATATCACATTTGCTACGGTCAGGGTAGGAAAAAGTTTCTCCCACTCTATGTCGCACTACTTATTAAACAACATACGACAATTATAAAACTATTATAATTTCGACACATAAGCATACAAATTGTTTGACATAAAAACTTTTCCGTAAAAAAAATAAAAAGAAAAAAGAAAAAATAAAAAATTCTCAAATGGTGTATTTTTGCAGGGTGCTGGGCATACAGCTCCAGAATACAAGCGTAAAGAATGCTTAGCAATGATGAAGAGATGGTTCTCTCTCTACCCTTTGTAGACAAAACATTTTACATCTTTTCTTCAATATTCCCATCTTAATTTATGCATCAAATTCACAAAACAGTTAAACCTTAATAAAATATAATAATCTTGCTTAGATAATAATTTATTTCGATTCCGATATGCATCAATGTACCAAAATAATGTTTGATTAAGTGATAACCTCGTTTAATGAATATATTTTTTCGGTCCGAAAGTTATTATTTTATCTAGATTTATCAGTATTAAGACAAAGTGGAAACCTAAGCTGCTGTTTATGTCATAGAATGTCTTAATTCTGCACATTTTAATTTCTCTGTTTAATAAACAAAGGCTTTATAATTTACAAGCAACAAAGGCACAATCTACATCCACATTGCATTGTATTTAGATTAGTCAAGAGTGAGTAAAATACAAACTTACTGCTTCCTCCGTTTCGGACCGAGTCGACTCAGTCTCCGGGCCGGCCCTTGAGTAACTGAGCAGCAAAGATCAAGAGCTCCACCATCTCAAACCCAGCTGCAGAAACAAAATCTACCTTCTCTTGACCCGGGTCAGGACCAACGCCGCTTACTTCGTCCAACGATCGGTCAGTTTCCGCCGACCAGCTGACCGGGAGGGAGCTGCTGAGGGCAGTCTTGACCAGGTTTGCTTCCGCAATAACTCGCTCGAGATCGTTCAAGCAGTTGCTTGTGTTTGAGTAAACATCTTCTGCTGCACTTGAATCCTTAATCTATGATCAAGAAAGTATAAAGGGTAAGGACTGTCAATTCGGTTAAACTTTAGTCGGAAAAATTACGGTTGGGTTCGATTTTTAACCAAAATTCTCACAAAACGGGGATAAAATATAAAGAATTATAATATATAATTATAAATTCTTTTTTAATATTAAAATTATAGAAAAAGTGATTATTTTTAATAAAAAATATTTAAATATTTTTGGTTCGCTCTAGTACAATTAACTGAATGATAAAACCAAAAATCGAAAAGTGAGAAACAAAATTCGAATCGAAGTTTTTTGAATCCTAAACGTTACCAATCGAAGCGAACCAAAAAAAAAACAATTCGATTTTTGGTTCAGTTCAGTTTGATCGGTAACTTTTAGGATTGCGTAGCGTATAAATGGAAGGAGTTGTCACCTTCAAGAGGGAGATTCGGAGTCTACGGACCGAAGAGAGTAGATGCTCCATACTGTCGAGGCTCTCCTTAAGAGTCGCGTTTTCTATCTTAATCCTGAACGCGACAAGATTAAGAACGAAGAGAAGAGCACCACGATTTTAACACAAACTAATACTTTTTCAGTATCGATTCTAACCTTGCGAAATCCACGTTGTGTTGTGGTCTCTCTTGATATAGATGTGACGATACATCACTTGCTTCCGAGGGTGCAACCCAACGATTCAAATACGTTTTCTTCAGCAGACTTTTCAGTTTCCCGTCCTTTTCTGGTAGCGTTCGTCGTTCTCCAGTCTCAGCCGCGTTGTTTCCTTGGGCCTTGTCCTGACTGATCTTCCTGCAGCATTTTGCAGCTTCAGTTATGCCAGCAATAAAGTATTCAAACGAGCAACGAGAACTACTATCGACTTTCAAGATTCGTAATCAATTACTAATCTTAGCCGCTCTGTTCCAATGATCGTTCGTCTATTTCTAAATGGACCAGCAAGATTTAAGAGATGGCCGATTGCTCGAAGAAATTGAGTACTACGATCAAATTATCACTACTCGACGGTTCTGATAGAAATGCCAGTCTTTCGTCTATTTCTAAAAATTCTTAACCGATTTCTAATCTTTCGTCTATTTATAAAAAGACAGGCAAGATTTAAGAGATGGCCGATTGCTCGACGAAATTGAGTACTGCGATCAAATTATCACTATTCGACGGTTCTTTCATCTATTTCTAAAAAAATCTTAACCGATTACTAATCTTTCATCTATTTCTAAAAAGGCCACCAAGATTTAAGAGATGGCCAATCGCTCGAAGAAATTGAGTACTACGATCAAATTATCGCTACGACTACCAAGTTCGACGGTTATGATGGAAAATGAAAATGTAATCTCAACATCAATGCAAAGAATGAAAGGGAACATACTTTTGTAGTGTATAGTGTTCCTGCTTCAGCTGTGCTAACTCCATGAGAGTTTTGACCTTTTCATTCGTAACCTAAACGATTATG
Source organism: Lavandula angustifolia (assembly GCA_028984105.1). Taxonomy (NCBI): domain Eukaryota; kingdom Viridiplantae; phylum Streptophyta; class Magnoliopsida; order Lamiales; family Lamiaceae; genus Lavandula; species Lavandula angustifolia. Next base: position 22,091,279 of record CM054822.1, read on the forward strand.
TAATAGCATCAAAAAATTACGAAACAAGACACAATGACTCTTCAAATAAATAAAAACCGGGAGCAAATACCGGATGCTATAAACCTCTTAAAAATAATATCGGGACCCGAGAAAAATATTCATTTAACGAGGTTATTGCTTTATCAAATATGATTTTAGTCCGAAGAAATTATTATCTAAGCGAGGTTATGACTCCATCGAATATTACTTTATCGAGGTTTAGCTGTAGGAGAAGATAAGCATTCAAAAATCACCTGCAGTAAGTTTCTCTGAAGTTCCTCGATTTTGTTCTGCAAAGCTGTATTTACATTCCTCTCTAGGAAGTGTCGTTCTTCTTGCTGTGATAAAAGTAATAACGTCGCAACCTGAACACCGTGAAAATGGTATGAGTAACGATGTTAGAATGCTAAAAACGAAGGAATAAGTCGTATACGCAACCTTTTCTTGCAAAGCTAGGGCGAGGGCTTCAGATATATCGACGGATTCGGGACCAGTTAAGACTTTCAAGTCAGATTCAATAGTCTGAAATACCAAAAAAAAAAAAAGGAAGTGTTATTTCGATCTATAAGTGACCCGAACTAAAACACAGTGGGAAAAATTGAAGGAACGTGCCTTAGCGATTGAAACGAGACTTGAATCGGCACTAACATGCACGTCCCGGCACTCGTTCTCATCGAGTTCTTTCTCTTGTATCGGAGAAGATTTCGAGGTGTCTTCTCTACTCTCTTCGAGCTGCTTGATCTTCTCGATTATCAGATCACTAACTGATTTTAGATCCGAATACTCCTCATCGAGTAAGCTTTTGATACTATTCCTGTACTGAGTATGGTGATGAGATAATGCAGATATCTGCTTTTTAATCTTTTCTTTCGAACGTGTCTGCAGATCGAACAACAGTTTGAAAATAAGTAGAAAGCAAACGCAACTGCGAATCGTGCATTTTTACTCGAGAATAGAAAGATTTTCTTACTTTCTTTTTCTCCGAATCGCGGATTTTCTTCTTCAGGTGAGTTTCAAATTCCACTCCCTAATCACAAAAACATTATAGTGCAAAAATCAACGATGTTGAGATTAGATTTTACGGCATATGGTAGAAGGATGAAGAGAAAGAGGAAGCTTACAACTCGAAGCTTGTACTGCAAGTTATCCACACTTCTCCTCAGCGTCTCAATTTCTGCTTCAAGAGAATTCTGTCTGAAGGGGATTTAATCAATAAATCACCTTTAATATATAATCGATAATTTTAATATCCAACAATGTCGATTACCATTTACTCTGCTAATACTAATCAACGAAAATCCAAATACGCAAGGCAAAAAAAATAAAAATAAAAAATAATAATAATAAAACTATTAGTTAATAATTAGTACTCACAATGTAATTGGAGGTTGAAGTATCTTCGTCGTTTTGGAACCTCCACGTTTCGTTGGAATCGTTCATAAGACTCGCACATTTCTCTTCGCAGCTTACATCAGTAAAATTCTCGAGGGAATTTTGTCTGATGTTATAAAATTTATCGATCACCTATTACGAAGAAAGCAGAGAATGTATGAACGGCACCTAGCAGATGATTGGGTTAAGGATGCTTTGTTTCGAGCTTCATACGGGTTGTAATAATCTAGACAGCTACCTCTCTGAAAGTCTCGTTCTGCTTTTCGACCTTTTCTAAATCTATTTGGAGTTTTGCAGATAGTCCCTTTTCTTCATGAAGTTCGGCGGTCAGCTCTTCAACCCTGTAGGTAAAAAAGAAAGTATTTTTAAATACATTTGAAGTTGGAAGAGAAGACATTATACTAAGATAAATCTGCATTCACAAATTTGGTCAAATATAATTGATTTAATCGTAGTCGGGTCTGGAAATTAAAGGGAGAAGGCCACAGTGCAACTTTAAACAGAGCATGGTGTCATATACGGGGGTTTGTATACAGTTGAGATCAGTAGTAAATCTTGAGCTCCAAAAACACCACAAAAAGGTCGTTATCATGCCCTTCTCGGATGAGTCATATAGTTTCACGAATTCATCGACAAAAAAGGTTTATCAAATGAATTCTAGTTACTAATTAGAATTGAAATAGTCGACGAAGAAGTATGAGTTAAAATATGCTCTAAAGTTGAAAATATAATAAAAAATAGTTCCGTAATTATTAAATCAAAATCAGCAATTGAATTCATTAATTCATGGCTAAAATTAACTGGGAAAACGGTAAGAATAATTTATATTACCTTCTCTGAAAATTGTTTAGCTCCTGTGGCATGAGCTCCACTTTCTCCTTTGCTTTTTCCGCCTGTTCGAAAATATCATAAAATTGGAGTCCATTTTGTTCATGTCGATATAGAGGAAGGCGAATAGTAGGACAAAAAAAAAATTAACCTCCATTATCGCATTATCTCGTTCGGCAAAAGCAGCAGCAACACAATTTTGGAAAAACTTGAGCTGTTTCTCAACTTCAACATTCTGGTTCAGAAAGCAAACAAATAATATTACTTAATTAAACAAAAATAATAAGGTACTTAAATGGAACGAAAATCGGCAAAAGTTCAAACACAAAAAAGTGGGTATATCCGTATACGGCCACGTGCATTAAGAAGAATCATTTCTACCAATGCAGAGAGAGAGAGAGAGACCTTTAAGACTTCAGCCTTATGTAGATCGGCTACTTGGCTCTGAAAACGGTAAAATGTAAGACAAGACGTATTTAACAAGAATAAATAAAAATCAACATAACCGGAGAAAATCAATTGAAAAGCATCTCACTTTAATACGATAAGCCTCTGATAGCTCCTCTTCAAGATTCTGGTTTTCTCGTGTGCAAGCAGCCAACTTATTTTTCAAGTTTTCAATCTCCTGCTCCAAACCAGCTGTCCTAATTTGAACAAAATCAAGAATTTCGTCACTTTTTATATAGATATAACATACATGCAATCGAACTATAGGCAATCAAGAATTGGTGCAAAATCAAGAATTTCAAATTCAATTCCAAAACGGATTCTACCTCTGGAAATGCAACCGAGTTGCCACTCCAAGATAGGCAGGTCCGGCTTGCTGCATGCACAACTGTTCGATATCTTTCTGCAGATCATTACGTTCTGAAGAAGAGATTGAGAAAATACAAACACGAGTGAAATTGAGGCTAATAATATGAAGGTACTATTAACAATATAGTCATATTAGTAAGCCAATAAACTCTTAAACCCAATTTCACGGGGTTTTAGCAAAATACACGAATACACAAAGGTCGGAGAATCTCATGAACGATCCCCATCTCTGCTCTTTCGACTTTACGGGTTTCTCGTAAACGTTTTACATGGAAATGCCGACATTCAATGCACTATATCCGAAGAACTCAAGCTTCTAGGGTAGGTTGATTTATCGAAATTAGATAATAATTTCCATTGTAGCTCACTAACTCAATAAATCAATCAATCAAACAAGTAAAAGGCATACAATTGCATACATACCCTTCTCCAACCGCTTAACAACCGCAACCAAAAATTCATCATCAGCAGTTTTGTGATCCATGGCTGAAAAAGGATCTCAAATTGAAACACCTTCAAATTGTACCTAAAGAAAATATAAGATTAACAAATTCTTCAGCAGAAAGCAAACCAAAACAAGAATCAAACAAGCAAACTACTCTGCAACCGCACCGATATTACTAAACACCAATTTCAAGAAGAAAAACAATAAAGATTGCAACCTTAACCTAAACCCAATTCGATTCTAGAGTCGAAACTTCTAATATTCAAATCAATTAAAATTGCCGACCAGAAATTCCACTTTTCACGCAGTTACGAGATAAACATCGTTGGGGAAATTGAAAACACAATCAACTATTCAATCGTAAACAGTTACCGGAAAATCAAAATCTTGATTCGGGGCTCTGGAACCTGGCGTCAATCTTTCGATTTCCCGGAGCCCGAATAGGGCGTAATGTATTGATGATTTTGTTCTATCGGTATTTTAATCAATTTCCAAGAAAATAATATTATTTCCTTGTTGTGTTTTGTTCAATTTAATGTATTAAAGATTCTATTTTTCCTTGTTGGGTTCGTGAAAAATCAATGTCTTGCCATATAATGTGTTTGTCCGTCCACTTTAATCTCTCTCTAAAAAGTTCATATAAATTATAATAGCAGTTGAAATTCGAAATAAAATCGGATTCATTATTTTGAATGTCGGTAGAAATTTGTAACCATAATTAAATTTGATAAAATAATATTTGAGTTTTGAGTCACTGGATAAAGTAATTATCTTGTTAGTACATTTAATAATTAAAATAAATAAAATTATTAAGAATTAAATAAAAATATAAAATTATAATTACTAATCCTATGTAAAAACTTTTAGTAAAATTGATCCAACCTTTTATTGCACCCATGCTTAATAGTTGGATTCTCTTACTTTTTTTTAAATTGGCACATTTATACAGTATCTATGCATTTAAAATGTTTAATATAGAAATATCTCTAAAATAATACTCCCTCCGTCCCATTATTTATGTCTCATTGAATTAAGCACGGTAATTAAGATAATGGAGGTAAAGGTGTAAAGTTGTGGTGTAAAAGTATAAAAGGGTAGAGTCTACTTGCTTAGATTGATTGTGGTCCACTCATTTATTTCCTTATTTGGTATGGTACATAAATAATGGAACAACCAAAAAAGGCAAGTGAGACATTAATAATGGGACGGAGGGAGTACTAATAACTAGTTTCACAGAATGACTAATCTTTTCTATTTCGATATTATTATTTTAATGAGATTTAACTAAATTGCATACAAAAGAGATAAACTGCACTAAAGCAATGTCCCGCTCGATTCGTTTCATTCCTTTCTGACATGAAGATTAAGACGATTTTTAGCTGTGTGGATAAATGGGTTCCACCAAAGAAAGTGAGAATGTATGTAGTAGTGGGACGGAGGGAGTAAAAGAAATCACAAGTAGCAGATCCAAGCAGTTCTTGCTATTTATTTAATTATTTCCCACAATAAACAAGCAGCAATTTCTACAAATACAATGAATCAACATACAACTAACCCCCTCAAAGAATGATATATTAGAGGCTAAATATCTTTAAACTATACTTACATTCACACATAGCAGCAACTTCATCCAAGAACACATAATTAACCAGAGAATCTGCAGGCCCCATCATGCATGAATCATCCGTACATTCTGTCAAATAATAAAATCAAATATATAGCAAAAAATATATGAATGCCATTAACATCTACTTACCATGTTGGGAGTACTTCTTTCTTTGAGTGTCTTCACTGCTGCCTCGGCAAAAGCCTGAGCGGCTTCAGCATCAGCTTCAGCTGTCTCGGCCTCCCGTGCTGCCTCTTCGGCTTCAGCCATTGCAGCTTCGGCTTCAGCTACGGCTTGAGCAGCAGTTGCAGCGGCTTCTTCTGGAGTCATACTCCTCATCTTGGCTAGCTCGACATCAATCTGGGATTTTGTGAATTGGTCGATGTCATCGTGGCCGATTCTGGGAGAAATCCTCTGTCTTCCTTCCGTAGGAATGGATGGATTCTTTCTTAGTTCGGATACTGTGGAGGCAGCGGCTAACTTATATTTGCGTTTCATCTGGTAAACACAAAAACCAACTCTATATATCAGACAATCTCCTGCAGTTTCAGTTAAATTAAGATTACAAGGAATAAATTACTCCATCCGTCCCTTTAAAACCAGTCTCTTGTATTCCCGATTGGGTGCCCCCATTAAAAGTGTCTTGTTTCTAAAAAACGAAGAAAAAATGTGTGGACGGAGGAAATTAACAGGCCAAAAAGTCAAACAATATACACCACAAAATACCATTTTCTTAATCTCCGTGGAAAAGGAACAAGACACTTTTAATGGGACGGAGGGAGTACAAATAATGCCCACGTATAGGAAGGGAAAGCAAATAATTTGAAGAAATTAAGAGACAACGACCTTGATAAGTTTCCCAGATGCAGCAAAATGCTTCAACTTTGCAGACAATATTCTCTTAAAGTTTGGAGGTGCCCAGTATTGTTCCTACAGGATATAAAAAAAAAAACTAGTACTGAGATTAGATTATATACCGACAGAATGTGGACATTAACGTATGACTATGCCTTCTTATATATTATATATTATAGAAAGTGCACTTAAGAATCCCTGTGGATATAAGACAACTGCAAAGCACATACAGAAAAGCTGCAACTTTGCATCAACCCAGTAAAATAAGGGATGAAGGGAAATCATGGTAAAAAAGTAGAACCTCTATATATGCAGCTATTGATGTCTTGTTAGAACCACCAGGCTCCCTCAGGTTGCTTATGGCCTCCATTATGAGATTGTCCAGCCTAAAGTAATAGAAAACATAAACATCAAATCGCAGTTAATCCCTGTCGTTTAGATAGAGTTATCATGATGGTTCCTGAAACAACATGCGGCATTTATGTCGAAATGACACCCGTAGTGTGTGCAGAATACTAGAATAACATATCAAGTGGCGAATATGGTACAAGGCAAATTAAATGCATCATAATAAGCTTTGCTTGTTAACATTCGGGTGGTAGAGTCTTTCGCTATGCTATTCGATGACCATGTGTTAGTTACGGAAGGTTTGTCATATACTCATGTGTAACTAACTAGACGCAAAACAAATTTAATTCAACGAGCCAATGTATAGGACTTCATTTCTCAGAGAGTAAGGTTAAGAAAAGAAAATTCCACATCTTGTAACTTTAAGTCCCAAGTATAATTGAAAGAATTGTGAGAAAAATTTATAACCTCATGATAGATCTCTTTGGTCCATCATTTGGCGAAGAACCACCTGAATGATCAAGAGACCTAGCATCTACTAGTTCGTCATCACTTTGACTTAACGTCCCTCCATGCTTGGGAGCAGGATGCAGCCTTTTTAGAGCTACCCTGCCCCTCTCCCGCGAGCCCCATCCATTTGCCATGACACTCATGTTCCTCCACTTGTCCTAATCAACACTACCACGAAATCAGAAACATCTAACTTCCTAAAACTAGAATGCGACGTAAACATATCGCGATTACAACAACAACAGAATCATAAGATTCTACCTTCAGATCAACATTGGACCGTAGATAGAGAACCCCACTGAATTGCAGGTCCTTGAGAATGGTACGCCATTTTCCGGGGCCGTGCTTAAGGACTCCATCTTTAAGAGCAGCTTCTTCCTCTGGAGTCCACTTCTGTTTAGGTGCCCCCATTAATTGAAGCACAAAAAATTCCTAAAATAAGATTAACTGCATTGAAGAAAAAGTAAATCAACAGTAAGCACCAGCCAAGGATTTCCTTTCAATTTATCTAATCTCGAGCAGTTCATCGTAATTCAAAACCATTAATCAGAATTCCAGAAGGAAAAAGGCCTGCCAAGACCAAGCAACCGCAGTTTAACTTCTCCATTTGAAAAACACAAATTAAAGATACCGTACCCCGCCCATCAGATTCCAGTGTTCTTCACAGATCAAATCCAATTAAACTGAAGCATAGTTACAGAAACTCAGACAAAAGCATTCGCGTTTGAACGGTATAATATAAATTGGAAATGCTCTAACCAGCAGAAGCGGAAACCCTAACCCTAATTTCGCAATATAAACGGGAATATCTGGAAATAGGGTTCTAATTGCAGCTAAATCGATAATTGTTCTTCAAAATAGAAAAATTATTACCTGAACCTGAGATTTTTGACGTGAATTGGAGATCTGATGATCAAAATGCGACGAAACCTTCTTTCTTCCTTGTAACTGTATGCCCTGTATTAACGGTTATTTCAGCTTATTTTTTCTCCATCTTCCACCTGCAGCCATAAACCCGATTTGAGAAATTTTTTATTATATTTATGTGTAGAGAGAGTAAACATACTCGCTCATAGAAAAATTAGTCTGTTATTTTAAATTTTTAATTATGATTAGATTTAATTTATTAAAAAAAAGTTTGATTTTGATCCTGTTTCATAAAATCGAGCATATTTATTCGACTTTGATCCATTAAGAATTGGTTTAAATTACACTTTTAACCCGTCGAGTTGCCATTTTTCACTTTCATTATATTAATTATATCTAATTTTAACCCGTGAGGTTGCATACTCATTCTATTTTGACCCGTTCTATACAATTCACAGTGTTTAAAAAATAATCTTGTAATAGATTATGAACTATTACAAAATATTGTAATTTCATGTTATAATATGATACATGACATGTGATTATACATATAATCGTGTAACGCATCACATGATTTTCGGTATACATTTGATTTGATTTATGCCCGATTTTTTTATTTGAAGTGAAACTACATATCCTAAAATTTTCAACCAAAAGGTCTATCATGAGTAGAGCCGGCAAAATGGGCCCGGTCCGATGGGCCGACCCGGAATACCCGTACTTGGAATTAGGTTGGACTTCGAAAATAGAGGCCCGAAATGAAAAAAGCCCACCCAAAGAGGCCGCCGGGCTTACCGGACTAGGGCCTAAAAAGCCCGTCGATAATTTTTTTTAATTAATAATAAACTTAAATCATAATTTATTATTATTATCAATTAAAATTATATTATTTTAATGAGTTATTTCTGTGAATTGTAAAATGAATTTGATTTTTAAATATCGGTTAATATTATTGATTACGTTTTCATAAACATAATCTTCATTACCTCTCGGTTTTCCCTCTCTTTCACGCACAACACACTTTCACAATTTTCTCCTTACATATGTATATTCTATTCCATTTTAAGCATGATCAATATAGAAGAAAAATCTTGATGATTTTTTTTTTCAAAGTTGAGTCAAAATCCGTGGAAGCTCTTCCAGAATTTGTGGATTATAAAAATAATTGGAGGTCGTGGTTATTATTATCAATTATCTTAATTGGTTTTTCATAGTCGGCCAAATCATAATCGTTTCTAAAGTATCTTTGATTTTTTTTCTCAACTCTTCACTTAATTAAAAAAGTTATAAATTACACGGGCTAAGCCCGCCCGTCCACCCGCCCGAAAGTCCGGAGTTAAGCCGAGCTTCACATTTTTAGGGCCCGATCCAATAAATTTATAAAAGCCCGATGGGCGGGCGTAGACCGGCCCGGTCCGCTACTTTGCCGGCCCTAATCATGAGATCCAACTCAACTTCTTGTTCCTAGTCTAATAATCCGACACAAAACGAGATTAATAAAACACCAATGAACGAAGAGAGAACAAGCTCCGAGCATGTGAACAAGGGGTTCGATAGAATCCCACAATTTACGGGTATCGTATGACGCATGCATCTACCTAACATGCTAAAATCGAACAAATTTCGTCGACTTTACAAACATGTCAAAATCGAAATGTTTCCAACAAAGTGAATTAAGGGGTTGTTTGGATAGCTATGTCTAGTAGCTTATGCTGAAAGTTGTACTTTTGGTGTTTGAGATTCCAGCTTTGAGATAGAGTTTCTATGTTTCTTTACATATTTTAAAGAAGCTCCTTAAGTTGTCATACATCGGCTTATAGAATTTATTAGACAAATTTATCCTTCAAATATTTGTTTAATTCCCAAAAAATCTTATCCTTGAAATTTAATTATAATTCCACAATTAATGAACAATTATTATATTTTAATAATATAAATAACAACCAAATTTTTATTTAATATATAAATTAAATTTATATTTTATAACATTGACAATTACAAAGAAAAAAATAAATATAGAATAGCAATAATTTATCAATTTTATTTATTTATTATAAAGTATAAATATGTAATAAAATTAGTGGTAAGATTGTCATTTCATTTAAAAAGTGAAAATAAGCTAGATATATGAGCAACATTTTCAAACATTATTTTCCACACTTTCACTTCTTTCCAAGCACTTGCAAATTCTCAAATCAGGTAGCTTTCAGCAACAGCTTTAAGCATTTATCAATAAACTCCAACTACTTCAAACACCCCGTAAAATTGACCGTGTAAAAATAACATATCAAAATTGGAAAGATGTCAACCTAACAAACTAAAGACAATGTTTTAGCTCACTCCTACCGGCAACTAAAAACAACTAAAAGGCATAAACTAGGAACCAATCTCGATTTTAATTTTCAGATTGTCTCATTCATCTTGTCTCATTCAAAAAATGAAAATTTCTCCACTCATAACTAATAACTCTCTTTCTGTGGAAACTAACCTAACCACTTACTCACGAGTCACAACTGACAACTCTTTTTAAATATATCGTCCAAAAGAAGTGAATCAAACTCAATGAGACAGAGATAGTACAAGTTGTATACTTAATTAACACATTAAAACATTGATTAATTAAAACATTTATAATTTTTTACTTCAAAGTTTATCTTAATTCTTTAATCGAGTCGTTTATCAATCCAAACTACTTAATTAACGCCAACAATTCTCACCAACAGTCCATCCCTTTCCCAACACACACACTCTCTCTCCTACTCTCACTCTCTCACATGCATTTCGTGCTTCGCAAGAAATTAAGGTGTTTGGTTGGTAAATTAGGTGTTCCTGCGCATTGATCACTGATGAAGATAAGTCAAGCAAGAATAATTCGATTCTGGTGTTCGCTCACCATATCGGTTGCTTTCCTTCCTCGATTCTCAACTCCTCTGCCCACCCTAATTCACAAATTGTCCCTAATTGTGAACTGATCTTATCCTAATGGAGTTAAATCGCAAATGCATGAAACTCGCTTGGCGGGAATTTTCAAATTGTGATACAAATATAGAAAGCGAGTAACATGTGAAAAAAAAGCAAAATTATACTTATATAAGAGAGAGAGTGGAGGAGGGAGAGGCTTGAAATTTATTGCACACGTTAATTGGGGAGTTGGTAGTACTCTGAGCTAGGAGGGTTGTACAGTGATAGGATGACGGTGGCGGTGAAGGTGAAGGTCGTCGAAGAATTGGGGCCTCATCCTGTCAAAGAGCAGCTCCCCGGCGTTGATTTTTGTGTCAACAGCAATCCTTCATGGGGTATATATACCTTCTCTCTCTCTCTCTCTCTCTCTCTCTCTCTCTCTCTCTATATATATATATATATATATATATATATGTGAAACACCCATGCATGACCGAAATGGCGACGATCAGTTCACTGCTTGAACATAGTGTGTGTAAATTGGGGCTGATGATGGCGGATTTGCCTTCACACCAAATTTTACTTGTTTTGTGAATGTATGATCTGTTGATTCTGTGATTGTTTTTCATTTTAGATTTTGTTAATGAACAACGGTTCCATCAGATAATTGGTAGTTTGCTGTTTGGTGCTGAGCTTTGTTGGAGGACATTGAATTAGGGTTCTCAAAATTGAAGTTCATCCTTATATTACTTCAAAATGTTATGACCACCATATATATAATATATTGTATCTAAGTTTCTGGGACTAATTTGATGCAGCCGAAGCTGTTGTTCTGGGATTTCAGCACTACTTGGTAATGCTTGGAACTACTGTGATAATTCCTACCATTATTGTTCCTTACATGGGTGGTGGTAATGTTAGTATCCCTTTCCAACTCCTCTTTATTTGACTAATTCCGATCACCTTAAGTTGTCGAAAATCTCTTGTGAGAATCTGATTCAAAGTTTGTTCATCATCAGGTGGAGAAGGCTCAAGTGATCCAAACTCTGTTGCTTGTATCCGGAATTAACACGTTGCTGCAAACTTGGTTTGGGACCCGGATGCCCGTAGTGATAGGGGGTTCGATTAGATTCCTGATTCCTTCTCTTTACGTTGCATTCGCCCAAAGATATTACATCTATCTTAATCCTAATGTGGTTAGTTTGCCATCTCTCTTGGCTCCACCTTTCAATTTAGCTGATAAACACTAAGAATCCACATTATGTGTGTATTAATAAATTCTTCCGTCGTTGATTAAGAGGTTTATAAGAACAATGAGGGGAATACAAGGTGCTCTCATGGTCGCTTCAGTACTTCCGATGCTGCTTGGTTTTCTGGGGATTTGGAGAATCGTTGTGAGGTGGTTGCTAAGACATGAAATAAGCTATGCATTGGTATTCTGTAAAAATATTTTATAATTAAATCAGATTAGTCTAACATTGTAGGTTCCTGAGCCCTCTTTCTGCTGTTCCTCTGGTTACTCTTGTTGGACTTGGTCTCTATGAACAGGGCTTCCCTCTGGTATGAGCAATATTGCTAATTCAAATTATGATTATGATTACGAGGATGTTTCTAACTTACTCTTCAGCTCCGTACGATAACTTTTTAACTATCAATAATCTAATGAAGCCTGCATGGTTGATGTTTGTAGCTTGCAGAATGTGTGGAAATTGGGCTACCAGAGCTAATTATTCTTGTTGTATTGGCTCATGTAAGTCAAATTACTTTACAGGAATGTGTGTTCATTCAGTTCTTTCACGTCAAGGATGTAGTTCTTTAAATGAGCATGCTCTGTCTAATTTATCTCAAGAAGTCTGGTAGGAAGAACTCCAAGATGTGCTTGCCACCATAATATTGTCAAATCTGGATTGTTGCTCATACTTTTGGTTGTGCAATTGATAGATAAGGTGAACTATATGCAGTAAGTTGCTATTGAAGCAAGTTGCATATGGACTCTTTAACTTTACACACTTTTTTGGGCTTCTATTTTCTTCACGTGTCAAGCTCCTTAACATTTTATACATGACTCACACATAATTTTGTGACAGTACATTCCTAATCTCGGAAGCTTTAAGAGTCCCATTTATGGTCGCTTTGCTGTTCTATTGTCTGTCGGACTGGTGTGGGCTTATGCAGCCCTTTTGACAGTAGCTGGTGCATACAGAAATAGGCCCTTGAACACCCAGTTAAGCTGCCGTGTTGATCGTTCTGGACTTGTGGGTGGATCATCATGGTATGTAAAGAATGCTATAACCATCTGAATATATTTTTCCCCCTTATTCATGTCCTCAAGTAGCGTGGACTTGATGCTCCATTTTCAACTATGTAGAGTACGATCACATATATGAACAGTAAAGACCACCTCTAGTTTTCTAGGAAATTTGGCTTATTAGGTTCAATTCTTAAGAGTTATTCTTCCCTTTTATGGCTTCAGTCAAAATCTTGATTAATTTCTAGTGCTTATGCTAAGCTTTACTTGCAGGGTTAGCTTTCCATATCCAATTCAATGGGGTCAACCCACTCTAAATGTTGGAGAAGTTTTTGTCATGATGGCAGCATCTTTCGTCGTTATGGTTGAGGTTCATATCAGTCCTTTGATTTGATATTCCACCAGTTAATTTCAGCATCTCCCTCTTTGTATAGTTGTGCATAAAACTTTGTCAACTGATGATAATATGTTGATTAATCCTCTTCTTTCTGCTTGATTCTAGTAGCCGTTTTTCTGCCTTCCAGCTGATGAGGATGCGTTTTCATTCGTCTGCTTTTTGTATTTTCTTCGTGGCAGTCTACAGGGGCGCTTATTGCAGCATCTAGATATGGCAGTGCTACGCATATACCATCTTCTGTACTTAGCCGCGGTATTGGCTGGCTGGTAGGAAGAAAACTAGCTATATACGTTTTGATCTTCAGTTTCTCAATAGAGTTCTCTGTCTCACTCCTTCCCTCTTGACATGCAGGGATTTGGCCTTTTTCTGGATGCTTTATTCGGTACAGGAGCCGGATCTACTGTATCAGTGTAATGCTTCTAACCTACTGAAGAAACAATGAACTCAACTAGGATTGTATATTTCTATATGCTTAGATTATTACTTTCTTCATGCAGACTGCACATTTATGTTCCTTGTTGATAAGATTATAACACAAACTTATCATTAATCCCTTTAGAACTAGAAACTTTATATCATAGCATTGCCAAACTTTGCATTCAATTCATTTTCTCTTATTGCAGTGAAAATGTAGGACTGTTGGCTCTAACACGAGTTGGGAGCCGAAGGGTGATTCAAATATCAGCAGCTTTCATGCTCTTCTTTTCAGTAGTGGGTTCGTTAATCGATGCCCCCTCCAATAAGTTCTTCAATAAACCAAACAGTTTATCAGCATTTCATACTCACAGTGTAATCTTCTTTAACCATAAAACAGGAAAATTTGGAGCTGTTATTGCTTCCATTCCCCTGCCTATTGTGGGAGCTCTGTATTGCGTCCTGTTCGCCCTCATGTGTACGCCTCTTTCTTGATCTTTATCGTCCGAATTTCGATTAACTTAGTCTTAGTCCTAATATGTTGAGGGTAATTAACATATATGACAGCTTCTGCTGGCCTTGGCTTACTGCAATACTGCAACCTCAACAGCTTCAGAACAAAGTTGATTTTAGGCTTTTCTTTCTTCATGGGGCTTTCAGTGCCAAGATACTTCAGTGACTATGTCATCACTTCTGGGCATGGGCCAGTTCACACTCATTCTGTCTGGGTATGTCACTCTTATACATACATATACATATATATTCTACTCCCTCTGTCCCATTGTAAGTAGCTCGTTAATTTTCGACACGTTTATTAAAAAAGTTATCTTTTATGTGTAAAGTAGTGGTTCGAACCACTAGATCAGATTATAATATTATTTTAAGTATGCGCCACTTTTAGTATGACGATCAAAAAAAGAATACGAGCCACATTTATTGGAATGCATACTCCCTCCATCCCCGTATTTGTGGCCCGTTTCTTTTTTGTGGTGTTATGTGGTGTAGAAATAGAACTTTTGATTTTTTTTTTAATTAAATTTGGTCCACACAATTATGTCTTTTCATAGTGAGCGACTTTTATTGGTACAACCCGAAGAGAAAAGCGAGCCACTTTAATTGCAACGGAGGGAGTATATGCTTTTCCATTTCTCTTATAAGTGAAGGAATCATGGCTGCTAATTTGTGTGATTTGCAGTTCAACAAAATGGCCCTAATTCTGTTCACATCCCCAGCAATGGTGGCTGGCATTGTTGCTATCTTTCTTGACCTTACCCTTGCAAGAAAGCATGCCAACACTAGGAGAGACAGTGGGAGGCATTGGTGGGCAAAGTTCAAGTACTTTGACAAAGATCCAAGAAGTGCAGAGTTCTACTCTCTTCCTTATGGCCTCTCTAAGTATTTCCCTTCATTCTAACCACCGTTTATCGACCGAGAATTCGTAATTAGTCGATTACACACGAGCAGGATTTACTCAATGCGCACCTCATCGAATAGCGGTTGCGGGTTTTCCGCAACGTACGGAAAAGACACGTAATCTTTTATTATTTTTGGGTTGTTTATTGAAACATCATTTTCTACCACGTCTACTTTGACAGATGAAAATTCAAATGTGTGACATCTTTACTTTTCCAAAAGTATCATATTTTATGAGGGAATGAGATTATTATTATTTAGAAAAACATTGTAATGGAGTTGATTGACAAATCAAATTACCAAACTACCCTTATCTACAAACGTGGAAAATATTGAATAAATATGTGATGGAGACGCCTCGACATCGGATGTGTTTGTCCTTTTCTGACCAATTCCAAGTACTATTTTGTCAATTTTGATTGATGCTAATATCTACTCCATCCGTCCCATTATTTGTGGTCACGTTCTTTTCGACACGAGAATTAAGAGAGTAGATGATAAAGTATGAGAGTGAGAGTAGATGATAAAATATGAGAGAGAAGATGAATAAGATAATGAGAGAGTATGAGAAAAATGATGATAAAATAGGAGAGAGAATGTAATAAAGTAGAAGAGAGAAGATGATAGAGTAGAAGATATAATAATAATTTTTTATTAAATTAGGAAAGTGACCACAAATAACGGAACACCCATTTCGGGAAAGTGAGCCACAAATAGCTGAACAGATGGAGTTGATCTCCAACACTAGTCTATTTCGAAATCTTAATACGTGTTCAATTACGTCAAATTATATTAATAAATTTAAAACAATTTAAAACCATTAATCTGTTACTTAAAAGTTTCTATAATCATAAATACTAACATGGTTATTAAGGTATTTTAATTTTTTTTAAGAAAAAATTATTAGGGTTTGTAATATTTAAAAAAAAACTTAATTTTAGAAATAAATATTCTCAAAGTTACTTTTCAATTTGTTTTGACTTCTGCTTTTAAAAATACTCCATAAACAGTTAATTTTGACTTATTTTAAGCTAAAAAACAAAAGTAAATATTCAAAATATTAAAAATAGTGCTTAGCTTATTTAAATTGTTCCAAACACGACTTAGAAAAAAAAATTGAATTTGACATCTTAATTATTAATATTATATATTATTGCATGCTATTTATTGATTATTCCCTTCATTTCATTGAAATAATCAACTTTTTTTTCGGTTTGATTTTTATGGAAAGTAGTTGATACGAGTAGAGCTGTATAAACTTGTAGATTCAAAAAAAAATTATTTTTAATAATTTGATAGAAAAAAATGAATAACTTCAGTTAGATAGTTTAAAAAGGTATATTGAACTGTGATTATGGGAGTATTATAATTTATTAATTTGAATGCAAAATTGAAAAAGATAAGCGTGAGATATTATAAGTAGTAGTAGTAGTTTTTCATTCAACTGCCGACGCTCGGCACGTTATACTCACACACTATGAAATCTGTGCTTCATTTACTTGCTTTGTTTCTTATCGCAACCACCGGCGCTGCCGCGCAATCCGTCGTCGACGCACTGCCTGGTTTCGACGGAGCTCTGCCTTTCAAGCTCGAGACTGGGTGACTCCTCTCTTACCATACTAGCTCCGCCTATCGTCACTCTGTTTTGCGTTTTTGGTTATTATTCAAGTTGATGTGATTTTATGAATTTGTGTGATTTAGATACATCGGTGTGGGAGAGGATGATGAAATACAGATGTTTTACTACTTCATTGAGTCGGAAAATGATCCGGTGAAGGATCCTATGCTGCTATGGCTCAACGGCGGCCCTGGCTGCTCCGCCCTCTCCGGCCTCGTTTACGAGATCGGTCATTTTTTATTTTTTTAAATTCAGCTTCTCTCCTTCTCTTCTATAGTTTCTAATTTTTGCGATGGCGGCAAACTAAATTACAACCTTCCGGATTAGGAAATATCTAGTAACCTATTAATTTTGGCTTTGATTTGGTCAATTTCCGGCGAGAACCTTCAAATGATTTGTGTATGAATGTTTGTAGGTCCGCTGGCGTTTGACATTACGAATTTTGATGGAAGCTTGCCTTCCTTCACATTAAACCCCTATTCCTGGACTAAAGTTCGGATCTCTCTCTCTCTCTCTCTGCTATATATTTATATGTGTGTGTTTTATACTGTGTGTGTGGTGAATTTTGCAGGCCGCGAGCATTATATTCCTCGATTCCCCAGTCGGAACAGGATTCTCGTATTCGAATACATCGCGAGGCTACGCCCTCACCGACACCAAAGCAGCTGCAGATAATCACGCCTTTCTAAGGAAGGTAAGCTCACCAGTCACCAGTCTATACATTTTCCCCCAATTGAAAAAGCTAAAGCGAAAAAAATCGCAGTGGTTGTCGCTTCATCCGACTTTTGTTAAGAATCGCCTATTTATTGCTGGTGATTCTTATGGAGGAAAAATCGTCCCCATGGTTGCTCTTGAAATAGCAAAAGGTACAGCAATTAGTTAGTAATTATATCAGTAAACTTGATTTAGAATGTTTGTTTCTTGACCTCATTAATGAGTACTGATTGATCCTCCAGGAAATGAAGCTGGACTGCAGCCAATAATGCAGCTGAAAGTAATTAGTGTTCAAGTTTTTGATCTTGATTTATAGTTTTGTTCTATATAACGTGCTTGCTTGTTTCTGTGGAGAAGATGATGATGATGATTTTGATGAATGTGATCAGGGCTATATAGTTGGCAATCCAATAACAGATGAAGATAGTGATGTGAATGAAAGGATACCTTATGCTCACAGAATGGCACTTATATCAGATGAACAGTTTAAGGTAATCTCTTCGCCCCGCCCTCTTCAATTTTCGGAGATAACAAGTTAGAAGAACATGAAAGCAAATCTGAAGTAGGAATGATTGTCTTGATGCCATTTGATATTGGTAGAATGTATAGGATATTGTACTTGACTATGAAAAGCTGGCTTTTATGGAGAAATTATTGAAGAAACTGATTGATGAATGATGATTAAGTAACTCAATCTTGAATACTGATTCCAGCTAGCAAGAAGTAGTTGCAATGGGGAGTATGTGAATCCGGATCCCAACAATTTCCAATGTTTATATGCTCTTCTTCCTATCCAACAGGTCATAACACTACTAAATCGAATCATCTTAATCTTGTGTTTTGTTTTTTTTAAATTTCTACTATAATTCTTGAACTTCAATTGATCATCAAGTGCAGTGTATGAATCTTGTTAACGACAACCACATTCTGGAGCCAAAATGCAAAGACGTATTTGCTGATCGGGTCGTCCTCACCCTCTCCACGCGAGACAAACTTAGATGCCGTGTAAAATCCCGTCATGCTTTGTTCATCTGCATCATTGATTAGCTACAGTTTTCATGAACACAAAGTGTGTCATTCTTTGCAGAATCAGAATTATTTTACTTCTATTATCTGGGCCAACGATGCTACTGTCCGAGAAGCTCTGCACATCAGAGAGGTACATAACCTACAAAACTCTCTAGCTAGATTATATGATTTTAGGATAATGCTGTTGTGTTCTTGAAAAATAGGGAACCAAAACTGAGTGGGCAAGATGCAACATGAGCATGGCCTACGAATACGACGTAGAAAGTGTTGTCGGATATCATCAAGCTCTGAGTGATAGAGGCTATGAAGCCTTGGTTTATAGGTAAATCATATATACTTGATCAACCCCCCACACCCCCTTCCTCCTCTTGCTTTCGATAACGTACATCTTCGTTTCAGCGGTGATCACGACTTGACCGTTCCTTACATGAGCACCTTAAAATGGATACGACTACTCAATCTCACCCTCGACGAGGACTGGAGGCCTTGGAACGTCGACGGTCAAGTTGCAGGGTTAGTAATTAGTCTTAGGCTGTATCTAACAACCTAGATCAAGATCAAGAACAAGTTCAATCTAACTACTGAACCATCATTTGACATTTGCAGATACACAGAGAGATACAAGAACAATCAAGTCAGTATCATGTTTGCTACAGTCAAGGCAGGAAAAGTTTCAATCTTCAAGGTGAAGAAAGATTATAGTCTACGGAGGTAAATAAATTGCTGGTGGTTGTGTTTTTGCAGGGTGCAGGGCATACAGCACCAGAGTACAAGCCTAAAGAATGTCTAGCAATGATCAAAAGATGGTTATCTCTCTACCCTTTATAGATCTTGCCATCATATTTCTCATCTTCAATTCATATTTATCTTCCAACTTTCCAATCTTGAATAAGAGTTTCAATTCATATTAGTTTAGTTTACATATTTGCATATCGTATACGAAGATTCCTTAAAATAGGAAATAAGATTACTAATAGTTGTTATTACATGACTAAAATCGAAAGTTTATGACTTACCATTTTATCCTAATGGGTGCGTGAAATATAATCTATGCCGAATGGTAAAAATGGATGTTTATAAAAATGGCCCTAATTCTGTTCACATCCCCAGCAATGGTGGCTGGCATTGTTGCTATGTTTCTCGACCTTACCCTTGCAAGAAAACATGCCAACACTAGGAGAGACAGTGGGAGGCATTGGTGGGCAAAGTTCAAGTACTTTGACAAAGATCCAAGAAGTGCAGAGTTCTACTCTCTTCCTTATGGCCTCTCTAAGTATTTCCCTTCATTCTAACCACCGTTTATCGACCAAGAATTCGTAATTAGTCGACTACACACGAGCAGGATTTACCTGATGCGACCTCATCGAATAGTGGTTGCGTGGCGTACCAAAAAGACACGTAATCTTTTATTATTTTTGGGTTGTTTATTGAAACATCATTTTCTACCACGTCTACTTTGAGTGAGAAAAATTCAAATGTGTGACATCTTTTCTTTTCCAAAAGTATCATATTTTATGAGGGAATGAGATTATTATTATTTAGAAAAACATTGTAATGGAGTTGATTGACAAATCAAATTACCAAACTACCCTTATCTACAAACGTGGAAAATGTTGAATAAATATGTGATGGAGATGCCTCGACATCGGACGTGTTTGTCTTATTCTGACCAATTCCAAGTACTATTTTGTCAATTTTGATTGATGCTAATATCTAGTTAGTCTAAATCTTAACAGTAGGAGTTGATCTCCAACACTAGTCTATTTCAAAATCTTCATACGTTTTCAATTACATCATACATAATAGTTGAAGTGTTTAGTTTGTGATCAAAAATTATAATAAATTTAAACTATTTAAAATCGTTAGGTATGAATGCGTTACTTAAAAGTTTCTATAGTCATAAATACTAACATGGTCATTAAGGCAGTGTAAGTTTTTTTTAAGCAAAAATTATTAGTGTTTGTAATATTAAAAAAAGAAAAACTTAATTTTAGAAATAACAGTAATGCGAATACTCTAATAAGCTGTTTTTCAATTTGTTTTGACTTCTGCTTATGAGTTTTTACTTATTTTGACTTATTTTAAGCTCAAAAAGCAAAAGTATATATTCCAAATATTAAAAATAGTGTTTTATTGCGTAAAAAATTCGGAAACAAACTTATTTAAATTGTTCCAAATAAAATTATTCCAAACACTACTTAAAAAAGCAAAATTGAATTTGACATCTTAATTATTAATATTAATATTATACATTATTGCATGCTACTTATTGATTACTCCCTTCATTTCATTGAAATAATCAAATTTATTTTCTATTTGATTTTTATGGAGAGTAGTTGATACGAGTAGAGCTTCGTAAACTTGTAGATTCTAAAAAAATTATTTTTAATAAAATTTGATAAAAAAAAAAACTGAATAACTTCAGTTAGATAGTTTAAAAAAGTATATTGAACTGTGATTATGGGAGTATTATAATTTATTAATTTGAATGCAAAATTTAAAAAGATAAGCCTGAGATATTATAAGTAGTAGTTTTTCATTCGTTATATTCTCACACACTATGAAGTCTGTGCTTCATTTACTTGCTTTGTTTCTTATCGCAATTACCGGCGCTGCCGCGCAATCCGTCGTCGACGCACTGCCTGGTTTCGACGGAGCTCTGCCTTTCAAGCTCGAGACTGGGTGACTCCTCTCTTACCATACTAGCTCCGCCTATCGTCACTCTGTTTTACGTTTTTGGTTATTATTCAAGTTGATGTGATTTTATGAATTTGTGTGATTTAGATACATCGGTGTGGGAGAGGATGATGAAATACAGATGTTTTACTACTTCATTGAGTCGGAAAATGATCCGGTGAAGGATCCTCTGCTGCTATGGCTCAACGGCGGCCCTGGCTGCTCCGCCCTCTCCGGCCTCGTTTACGAGATCGGTCAGTTTTTTTTTCTTCTGTTTTTTATTTTTTTTTAAATTCATCTTCTCTCCTTCTCTTCTATAGTTTCTAATCTTTGCGATGGCGGCAAACTAAATTACAACCTTCCGGATTAGGAAATATCTAGTAACCTATTAATTTTGTCTTTGATTTGGTCAATTTCCGGCGAGAACCTTCAAATGATTTGTGTATGAATGTTTCTAGGTCCGCTGGCGTTTGATATTGCGAATTTTGATGGAAGCTTGCCTTCCTTCACATTAAACCCCTATTCCTGGACTAAAGTTCGTCGCTCTCTCTCTCTCTCTCTCTCTCTCTGCTATATATTTATATGTGTGTGTTTTATACTGTGTGTGTGGTGAATTTTGCAGGCCGCGAGCATTATATTCATCGATTCCCCAGTCGGAACAGGATTCTCCTATTCGAATACATCGCGAGGCTACGCCAACACCGACACCAAAGCAGCTGCAGATAATCACGCCTTTCTAAGGAAGGTAAGCTCACCAGTCACCAGTATATACATTTTCCCCCAATTGAAAAAGCTAAAGCCAAAAAAATCGCAGTGGTTGTTGCTTCATCCGACTTTTGTGAAGAATCGCCTATTTATTGCTGGTGATTCTTATGGAGGAAAAAATCGTCCCCATGGTTGCTCTTGAAATAGCAAAAGGTAGAGCAATTAGTAATTATATAAATAAACTTGATTTACAATGTTTGTTTCTTTACTTCATTAATGAGTACTGATTGATCCTCCAGGAAATGAAGCTGGACTGCAGCCAACAATGCAGCTGAAAGTAATTAGTGTTCAAGTTTTACTTTGATCTTGATTTATAGTTTTGTTCTATATAACGTGCTTGCTTGTTTCTGTGGAGATGATGATGATGATGATTTTGATGAATGTGATCAGGGCTATATAGTTGGCAATCCACTAACAGATGAAGATAGTGATGTGAATGAAAGGATACCTTATGCTCACAGAATGGCACTTATATCAGACGAACAATTTAAGGTAATCTCTTCGCCCCGCCCTCTTCAATTTTCGGATTGTCTAGATAACAAGTTAGAAGAACTTGAAAGCAAATCTGAAGTAGGAATGATTTTCTTGATGCCATTTGATATTGGTAGAATGCAAAGGATATTTTACTTGACTATGAAAAGCTGGCTTTTATGGAGAAATTATTGAAGAAACTGATTGATGAAAGATGATTAAGTAACTCAATCTTGAATACTGATTCCAGCTAGCAAGAAGTAGTTGCAATGGGGAGTATGTGAATCCAGATCCCAACAATTTCCAATGTTTATATGCTCTTTTTCCTATCCAACAGGTCATAACACTACTAAATCGAATCATCTTAATCTCGTGTTTTGTTTTGTTTTTTTAAATTTCTACTGTAATTCTTGAACTTCAATTGATCATCAAGTGCAGTGTATGAATCTTGTTAACGACAACCACATTCTGGAGCCAATATGCAAATCTGTAAATGCTGATCGGGTCGTCCTCACCCTCTCCACGCGAGACAAACTTAGATGCCGTGTAATCCCGTCATGCTTTGTTCATCTGCATCATTGAGTAGCTACAGTTTTCATAAACACAAAGTGTGTCATCCTTTGCAGAATCAGAATTATTTAACTTCTATTATCTGGGCCAACGATGCTACTGTCCAAGAAGCTCTGCACATCAGAGAGGTACGTAACCTACAAAACTCTCAAGCTAGACCATACGATTTTAGGATAATGTTGTTGTGTTCTTGAAAAATAGGGAACCAAAACTGAGTGGGCAAGATGCAACCAGAGCTTGGCCTACGAATACGACGTAGAAAGTGTTGTCGGATATCATCAAGCTCTGAGTGATAGAGGCTTTGAAGCCTTGGTTTATAGGTAAATCATATATACTTGATCAACCCCCACACCCCCTTCCTCCTCTTGCTTTCGATAACGTGTATCTTCGTTTCAGCGGTGATCACGACTTGACTGTTCCTTACATGAGCACCTTAAAATGGATACGACTACTCAATCTCACCGTCGACGAGGACTGGAGGCCTTGGAACGTCGACGGTCAAATTGCAGGGTTAGTAATTAGTCTTAGGCTGTATCTAACAACCTAGATCAAGATCAAGAACAAGTTCAATCTAACTACTGAACCATCATTTGACATTTGCAGATACACAGAGAGATACAAGAACAATCAAGCCAGTATCATGTTTGCTACAGTCAAGGCAAGAAAAGTTGCAATCTTCAAGGTGAAGAAAGATTATAGTCTACAGAGGTAAATAAATTGTTGGTGGTTGTGTTTTTGCAGGGTGCGGGGCATACAGCACCAGAGTACAAGCCTAAAGAATGTCTAGCAATGATCAAAAGATGGTTATCTCTCTACCCTTTATAGATCCTTCCATCATATTTCTCATCTTCAATTCATATTTATCTTCTAACTTTCCAATCTTGAATAAGAGTTTCAATTCATATTAGTTTACTTTACATATTTGCATGTAGTGAATGGATCGTATGCGAAGATTCCTTAAAATAAGAAAATAAGATTACTGATAGTAGTTATTACATGACTAAAATCGAAAGTTTATGATATTTTTGATGGACCCCACTTACCATTTTATCCTAATGGTTGCGTGAAATATAATCTCTGCCGAATGGTAAAAATGGATGTTTATAAAAGTTGCAAGGCCAAAAATGGACAGAAGCCACTTTACATGAACAAAATTGATAATTTATGATAGTTCTTCATCTTGTTATTGGGTGATTTGGATTGAATATGATCTAAAATATCCTTATGCATATTCATTTTACATATGTATGTATTAGAGAAAAATCGGATTTTGAACTTGTAACATGATCTCTGTCTCTTTTTGGTCTTATAGTAGTGTCCCATTTGGTTTTGCAACTTCAAAAAAAGTACTCCCTCCGTCCTATTATTTATGTCCATTGGGATTGGGCACGGTAATTAAGATAGTGGAGGTAAAGGTGTAAAGTTGTGATGTAAAAGTATAAAGGGGTGGGTCCACTTGCTTAGATTGATTGTGGTTCATTCATTTATTTTCTTATTTGATACTCCCTCCGTCCCACTCATCTTGACGCATTTCTTTTCGGCACGGGAATTAAGAAAGTGGATGATAAAGTATGAAAGATGAATAAATGATAAAGTAAGAGAGATAAGATAAATGAGTTTGTAAGAGAGTAAATGATAAAGTAGGAGAGAAATGAAAAAGTAAGAGATAATTAAGTGAGACGTCCCGAAAAGGAATACGCGTCAAGATGAGTGGGACGGAGGGAGTATGAGATATAAATAACGGGACAACCAAAAAAGGCAAGTGAGACATTAATAATGGGACATACGATTTTTGCTACGTTAGAGAACTTGCTTCTTGTATTCTTTTTCCATTGCCTATTTTGCCGGTGATATATTTGTGTTGCCGATGACACAATATTAGAACACACACCATTTAGGCAATCGAAAAAGTAATACATGGCATACTCTCAATTGGAGGACCAAAAACCGACTATTATTTACATTAACCGACAGAATAGAATTCACATTATAGGTCTAAATTCAAAATTTTTACATCCATTTCTTCAAGACTTCAACAGAAAAGAAGAGAGAGAAAGTGAGGAGAGAAGGAAAAGAAGAGAAAACCTAACCTTGTGAGTATTTTAGTAACCAATCCTTTTTATACTACTTGCATTATTATTACTCTCACTCCTAGAATACAACTTGAAAACATCCACTTCTTCGAAACAACACGGCTTCTCCTCATCAATCCTCCCAATTCTTCCAACTCCTCCGCCGTAGCTGCTCTCTGCCGTCGCCGGTTTCCTCCACACAATATTCCCCTCCGAATCAACATCCACCTTCGCGCCGCCTCCTTTTCCCATGGCAAGCAGCTGCATCAGGCCTCGGAGATCTTCGCCGTCGATTTCTTTCGACGGTCCGACATGCTTTCGACGGGTCTGCGGAACAGTGCAGTTCACAACTCCGCCGCCGCAATTGCAGAGGGACTTGGCGTATATCCCTCTCGCTCTTGTAAGAACTCCGATCTTCTTCTTTGCCTCGATTTTCGTTTTACTCGCCATCTCCGGTATTCAAGAATGGATACCAATAATCTCGAAGCGCATACATTAAGACTCAAACACTCATATATATATTATATATATATATGTATATATAAATGTAGTAAAGAATTGGAGTGATAGCGATGGTGTGGAATGGTGTTATGGTTTTGATCGAAGGCATGGATAATTATATGTGTCGATGATTTGAATTAGACGGCAAGGCTATAAAAACAGTCCACTACAATGGTCGTATACTTACATATATATTTGTTTTATAATTATTATTTTGTTTTATGGTGCAATCAAAAAAAGACAATTTTCATTAGTAACGGATGTATCGATATGAGACTATGCATACTTTATATTTATAAACGTCTCCTAATTGAACACATATAATTTTCATTATACCACTTTTGTATACCCTTGTGCCTCAAGCCTATAGAATTTTCTGTCTCATCTTTTTGTATCTCATTCGTGTCCCACTGTCATTTTTAACTCTAAATTTTAGGATTATTATAAAAAACTAGGTGCTTATAGTTTAAAAAAATCAAAGATGTTTGAAAGAAATGAGATATTTTAAAGGGAGTGGAGGGAGTATTATTTTTAAATCAAAGATATAGGTGGGGAGCGAGGTAGAAGCCCCGCACTATATATTTTACTAACAAATCGAATAATGTCGAAAAAAGTGTTCAAAAGTGATGCAATTCGAAAAATAAAGTACAATCAAACACCCTTACGAAAACAACCACAGATGACTTAAAATTCACAAAGACTCACACAATATTCTCCATTGTATATCATACTTTATAAGGTGTTGATATGTGACATATGTAGCCTATCATAATTGATTTTGATTCTATTATTTAATTAAAATATATTACAAATGTCAAATAATTTGTGGGAGTGACATCTAGTGGAGTATAATTGTGTGACACTAAAGTCTATTCGCTTAAAATTGATCATAGTCTCCTCTATATAAATGTGAAAGACATGTTTGATATTTAAAAGGTATTAAAGTTAAAATATTTCATAAATTCATATGATATCGTATTCGTGGTTTTTTCGATTTTTCTTACCTAGACATGGAACGGAAACAAAATTACAAATATTTATCAAAATCACCCAAATTATTAAGAAAATGGGATAATTTAGGATGCAATTGAGAGAGAGAGAAATGCAGCAAAATTCCAAGCTCCTATACATGTAAGAAAATGAAGAAAGAGAAAAATATTCAAGAGAGAGATTCCTTCCCGGGGCGATCGGCGGCCTTGAGAGTCCGATCAATGAGTTTCTTCGCCTTCCGGCTGCGGATCTCAACCTTCACGCTCGCGCTCTTATCCATCTTCACGTATGGCTTCTTCATCTTCTTCGCCTTCTTCAGCGACCGCACCTTCGATATTATCGCCTCCACCAAATTCCCCATTCTCATCACCAAATCAAACCTCCTATCGATCTGGTTTTATTCTGATTTCTCTCTAATTCAGGAAATGGCGGCGATTTTGATCGGAATTATTTGCAGATTGGGGGGAAAAATATAGAAAACAGCAATCGTGGCTGCGTTTGGGGAGTGAATGCTGAACGACTGTTGAGTTTGCTGCAGGTATTTAATGGCGTCCTGAGGTTTCGCCTCGCATTAACTGCGGTCGCAGTAAGCGTGTTTGAATTTTTATCCAACTACAATTAAACTCGATTGAGATCGAGAAAAATATTCATTTAACGAGGTTATTATTTTATCGAATATTATTTTAATATATTAACCCCGCTATATCGGGACCAAAAAAAATTATTATCTTAACGAGATTATTATTTTATTGAGGTTTAACGGTATATTCTAATTGCATCTAAGTGAATTCCTATTTTTGAGATGAATAAAAAATGAGAAAAAATTAGTGGGAATACACGCTGGTGGCCAAAACGAAAAAAAAAATACAAATGTAGCCCAATTCTAAAACAAAATACAAAAGTATTCATTTTGTCTTTATCCGGCGTAGGGCCGATGGGAGGGCCGATGGGGGGAGTCCATAGGCCCTCCATCGGCGGAGGGCCGATGGGGGGAGTTCATAGGCCCTCCATCGGCGGAGGGCTGATGGGGGCCGATGAACTCCCCCTTCGGTATTTCTATTCGAATATTGATATTCGAATTTTTAATATTCAAGTTCGAATATAAATATTTGATTCGATTCGATTAGTATTCAAATACGAATACAAAATTATGATATTCGATTCGATATTCGAAAATATTCAATTAAATATAAATATATAATACATTTATAAAAATATTTATATAAAAAATATATTTTATAAAACTTAATATAATAAATTTAATAATTTTGAATATATATATTTAAAACTTAAATATTTATTTCAAAATATATAATACATTTTGAATATATTTTATAAATTTTGAATAAATTTAAAACTTAAATATTTATTTCTTAAATATATAATTTTGAATCGAATAGTTTCGAATCGAATCGCATTAAATACGTACCAAATTTGAAATTATTAAATTTTTTTCTTACTGTGATGGCCGATGGTTGTGATGGCTGTGATGGCCGATGGCATTAAAAATTTCTGTGATGGCCCCAAAATTTGAATTTTTTTTGAGGGCCGATGGCCCTCTGCTTGACCTTTTTTTTTTTTTTTTTTTTTTTGTTCAGGGCCGATGCCCTCTTAAATTTTTTTTAATATGTTGAGGGCCGATGGAGATCGGCCCTCCATCGGCCCTTCGGCCCTGGTAATTATTTCTGATTTTTTTCTTTAGGGTCGATGGACTCCATAGGCCTTCCATCGGCCCTCCCATCGGCCCTCCGCCGGATAAAGACAAAATGACTACTTTTGTGTTTTGTTTTAATGATGGGCTACATTTGTGTTTTAATGTTTACTATTTGGCTAATAGTGAAAATACCCCAAAAAATTATGTGTTATTGTCACTCAATTTGTAGTCATATGTGTCACGATCAATCCTAATAGTTTTCAAGTGTCACACGTCAATAATCCAAAATAACCAGAATTAGTGGTTCGAACCGATGTGTATCTGATTTTTCAATAGAAATTTAGTATGATTAAAACTTCTAAAATAGTACTAATGCATTGTTTGAATCGTGTCAATAACCTTGGTCAAACTATTCAGATTTGTGTTTATTTATAGTGTATCTTATAATAGTATTATTATAAATTTAAATAATAAATATATATATATAACTACCAAACATGGGATGAAACAAAATTATGCTGAGTTTCCTACTCAAGATTGCTCCAAGAATTTTAAATTTGAACTCACCAAAAGAAAGAAATCATTCTGCTTAATTTCTACACTTAGGCCCCGTTTGGTTGTCAGGAAAGTAATGTTGTCAAGGAATATGATTCTGTGGAATATGATTGCAAGGAAAATGATTACAAAAAGTAAAATTATTGAGGAATTTGATTTCGTGGAATATGATTATAAAGAAAGCAGATTTCAGACTTGTTTGGTTGATACTAGGAAATGTAAAATCATGTTATCAATAATTTGAATAAAATATATTTATCATCAATTATTTGTTAATTGTTATATTATTATTTTATAAATATATAAAATCACCCAAAATATTATTATTGATTTTTTTTTTAATTATATAATTTATAATAAAATATTCAAAATATTTAGTTAAAAATAAATATTTTAATATCAATAACATATTTTTTAATAATAATAATAATAAATATTAGTTAAAAATATCTTTTTTAATATTAATAACATCTTTAATAATAACAATAATAAACTTATTAAA
Organism: Lavandula angustifolia; assembly: GCA_028984105.1. Taxonomy (NCBI): domain Eukaryota; kingdom Viridiplantae; phylum Streptophyta; class Magnoliopsida; order Lamiales; family Lamiaceae; genus Lavandula; species Lavandula angustifolia. Next base: position 22,120,436 of record CM054822.1, read on the forward strand.
GAACTCACTTATTTTAATAATAATATTTTTCAGAATAATAACAAGATTATGTAAGAAAAATAGTTATTATTGAATTGTTATTACTGTTCATAAATAAAAAATAATAAAATTAAATAAATTAAGAATATTTGACTAATTTATAAAAATATATTAACTATAAATTAATAATATTATTATTCAATAGTAACTAATTATTATTCTATTTTTAATAATAATAATAATAACAACAACAACAATAATAATAATAATAATAATAATAATAATAAATTACTTTCCTTGTTCCAAGGAAAAAGAATATTTATTCTAAATAAGGAAAAAGAATCCATAATTATTACATCATTTTTCTTGTTTATAGGATTCTCATTACTTTCTAGTATTTTGCTAAAATTGAACTAAACACAAAATTTTAAAATCTTGGAATTTAATTACTTTCCGTATACTATCAAACACAGAATTTTAATAATTTAAAATCAGATTACTTTCCTTAAGCAGAATCCTTGTCAACCAAACGGGCCTTAGAGTCAAATTTGACAGCTAAAAATGTCAGCCATAACTACTCAAAATTAAAATTCTTGGAACAAACAGTGTAATAAAAGCAATTTTCAAAGTATTAGACTTTAATGACATCTCCAACCTCTTAACCACATTTCTAGGAACAAACTAGATAATGTTTGTTTGGTACTCATGGGATGATACAGCGGTGAAGGTGGGTGACTCAGAACCGAAAGGTCATGAATTTAAATTTTATTGAATACGTTATGTGAGTCTGTCATTCTATCACTTTAAGGTGGTTTAAATCTCCTGTGTAGTTTGCAGCTATTTTCTTGAAATGATATATTTTTTTTGTGTGTATAGAAGTTTCTTGATTCATTCACAATTCACTTATCATGTTCCAATCCCATGCTTATTTTAGGATTGCACATAACAATATTAGTGAAATTCGAACTCGTGAATGGTTGTATCCCAATTTCTTGATTCATTTCACAACCTTATTATATCGGTACCGATAAGACGCAAATCCGCAATTGATTGCATCTCGATTTCTTGATTCGTCTTGTTCACAATCTTTACTTACTATGTTGCTTCCCAAGCTTATTTCCAACCACACATCAGTCAATAGTGTAGTGTTGATGAGATTTAAGTCTGTAATTGATATGTAACAAGAAATTTCATTGAGATTTTGTGTAATATACAAAAATCCTACCATAAACTAGTCTTTTTCCCTAAAAAACATAACATCGTCGATGAATTTCAAATCCGTGATTAATCGAAATCTTTAAGTAACAAAAAGTTTCATTGAGATTTTGCATAATATACAAAAATCCTACCAAAAACTAGTATTTCCCTAGAAAACATACCTTAATTCACCACTCATTGAGGCATTTCATCGAACACCTCACCATCATCTTCATCCCCATACCCACCGCCCATCTCACAGACTCTCTCCCAAACCGCCTCATTCACTGGCAAAAACGACAACCTCGGCTGCCGGAACAGAGCGAACTCCCCCCCCAGCTCCTTCATCTCCGCCAGCCCCACCGCCCTCCTCGTACCACTCGGGCACCACCCTCACCACCCCCACCACGCGCCGCGACTTCGCTCCGGAGTGGTAGAAGAAACACAGATCCCCAATCCTCATGCCCTTCATGTACTTCTGCGCCTGCTTGTTCTTCACGCCGTCCAAATTTGATACTCCGCCGGTTCGGTTTTCAGCAGCCAGTAATTAATCTTCTCCCCCATTTTTTTCCGCTTTTATTCTTCGGATTAATTGATTTAAAGAGGGGAGGAAGCTGGTTTGTGGCTGGAAAATAGGCGCGAAAATCGAAATTAGGGTTCGTAGTAATCAACCTTCTCCCCCCAATTTTTTCCTTTGATTCGTCTGATTTGCTAATAATTGCTGGTTGTGGCGGGAAATACGATCGGAAATAGGCGCGAAAATCGAATCTTTTAGGGTTCATAGCAAATAGTTTTAAGATTTTCGATTTCTGAACAAGAAATCGTATCATTTCATCCATAAATTACGCAGTTTTTACAAACTTATTAGATGCGATCTATCGATCATATCATCATCTCTTGCGTAATCGTAGAAGAAATTACAGTTCACAAAAGTATGATAAAACATTCATGGCTGCTGATTCTGCTTCTTCTTCTGCGTGTAGATGTAATCGAGCTGAGCTTCAACCGTCTTCTTCATCATGCACTCGTCTTCTCTCAATCCGACGCAGTTGTCTCGATCCTTCGCATTCTGCTCTTCTTGATCCTATAACTCATTCAAACGCAAACAATATGCAGTAAAAAATCGATTTTGGTTCTATAACGAGTTCCTATTCTTTTGTTGTTTTTAATGTGGCTGCGTTCATTTTTGGCCCAATTAACTTGTGGAAACCTTCGTTTTTGGTCCCTTGGCGGAGATTGTACTTCACGCAAACCTTTTCCACTGATCTTATGTGATTATTTGTGTTATCGGTAACTTGACATGGTTCCCACTAATACAAAGTTAGGTCGAAAAAGGAATGCGTGAATACACTCCTGGACCAAAAAACGGACGATTGCTCACATCAGATGACAAAAGAAAGATACAACCACGTTAGAGAACCAAAAAGGGACAACATTATTTGATCAAAGACGAAATTTTCTCATATATATATATATAAGATGTGGATCTGGTGAGGATCCACATTAAAGTGAGAACTACGAATCATGTATAATCCTTAAATATTTTATGCATAATTTGTATATATTTCATGCAAAAAAATCTATAATTTTATAATTTTGTCTTCTGTATGAAACATATAAGAGTTATGCATAATGTGAAATTACATTTTTTTTGTATATAAATATAAGGATTATACATATAATAATTACGTATGATTCTTAAATTTCACGTTAAATGTTGGTTCTCACATAATTCACTCCTTATATATATTATGTGCATGTTGGTGAGGCTCACCAAGTGACGATTTTCGATGGGTGTGACGTCGTGAAATGCTGGGCCGGGGCGGGCGAGGGCTGCTCCGGCGAGAAGGAGGAGCGTCGTGATGCATAGGATGGTGGCGGTGGTGGTGGTTGTCTTGCTCTTGACCATGTTGTCAGATTCTTAGGCCGTCGATCTAACTTTAGATTTGGTATACATGTCTTGAATCGGAAAATGGCGTTTATGTAGTTGGTGAGGGAGGGGCAGTTATGTCATTTCATAGAAATATTGGAAAGTATTGTTCGGACGGCCAAGGTGATTTTGTATGGCTATAACGAAGCTCGGCCTTTTGTTTTCGTGGGGGGAATTTGGAGGACTCTCTTGGAAGTTTTATTTGGATATATCTAAATATAGTAGACAATATATCTTCCGCAATTGCCCTTGGATAAGACATTTGGCTATACCTCGTACATTCAGGACCGGATCCAAAAATTATGATTTAAAATATAATATTTAAAATTTATGCGAATATACAATTTTCTGGTGTAAACTAGTAATTTTATCATACATAAAGGTTAGAATTATATTATTAAAAATTTAGGAGTCTAATGGCTGCCTATGCCGATGATAGCCCCCTATATTGTCCATAACATTCTCATTGGTCCATCACTTTTCGATGAAGATATAAGCCTAAGTATCTCAATTTTATCGTCAAATTTGTCAATTCACCTTTTCCATAATATTCAAATTGGTTTTTCATTTTTCAATTAAGTGATATAAGCTTAAACATCATAATTTCTTCGGGAATATTCATTTTTTGTTCGCCATTTTTCCTCAAATTTCAAACCGTAAATCAACCGCAATTTTTTCTTTAATAAAGAAACTAATTCAATAAACGTCTAATTTTCGATGTTATTAATGTTACAAGGAGCCATGTTAGCAGAAAGAAAAGGTTAGACGAAGAGAAAAACTAATATGATAGACTAAATTAGACTATTTAGAATATATGACCTAATTGAAAGATGGAAGATCAATTTAAATGTTACGAAAAAATGTAGGGTTACCAATGGCACAATTCACTCTAGTTTCTTTCAAACTCTATTTGACAATAAAGATTTTTATTTGTTCCAAATTGTATATTTTTAAGTGTCACGCTTCTTCGATAAATGGTACGGCATTTGCAAAATTATCACGACTGTGACATATAAGGCTAAAATAGTCAGATAGAGAAACTTTTCCGTATATCGGCAGATATATACATACATATACAAACATTGCAACATACAAACCAAGGCTAGCAAACTAGAAACCACCTCTGAAAAAAAGGTCCTTCAAAGGAGTTGGAAGTAGTCCCTCCAACCATGGGCGGATCCAAGGGGGGGCGGGTGGGTGCGACCGCCCCCCGAATTTTCGTGCATTACTACGAATTTTCGTTTATTTCGAGTAATTTATATGTTTGTCCCACGTAATTTTTCGAATTCGCCCCCCGAAATTTTTAAATTTATTATCCTAAACTAAAGTAACAATGAAGAATTAGTGTTAATGTGACTACGAACTTCTAAAAATATTTAAAAAAAGTATATTAAGTGTAACTTATTTTAGTGGCAATGTTTAATTTAGAGTTCTATACATCTATTTTAATAGAGTTACATATATAACTTTATGCAATTAATATATTATGTTTCATTTTTTTTAATTACTTGATTGATCTAAAATTAGCAAGTGTAAATAAACTATCATTTAAATACTTAATTAACTCCTAAGCTAGATATTGTTAGTCTTCATAATTTTCTCCAACTAAATTTAGACTGACAAAATAAGATTGTGTACGATATTTTTTGAATAAATATGAAGAATATAGCAGTTATTTATGAAAGAAGAATATAATCTCTTAAATAAGCCAAAAAGAGTAAGTATAATTAGACTTACGTAGAAAAATGTCCTAAAAATTTTTCTCGGGGGCTCCGCCCCCGAACCCCACCGATAAATTTCGCCCCCCTAACCAAAAATCCTGGATCCGCCCCTGCCTCCAACATTGGGGAAGAGACTGAGGAAGCATGTAAGGAAGAGCACACAGCCCCAAGCAAAGCTATCGTCTCCGATCGGAGTAATCTCGTCCTTGGCCGGAATCTCCTCTCCCCCTCGGAAGAAAGTCGCGAACAATCCCCACGCTAAACACAACACGCTTCCACTCAACCCGCCTATCGCGAGCTTAAAGGAAGTTGCGAAAGGTAATAGAGTTGGCGGTGTTTCTTCCGAACATAGCTTGTGCAATTCAAACCAACCAAATCTATCCATGCAATTCAAACCAACCAAATCTATATATGCAATTCAAAATCAACCAAAACTATCTATGCAATTGAAATCAACCAAAACTCTCTATGCAGTTGAAATCAATCAAAACTCTCTATGCAGTTCAACTCAACCAAAACTTTCCAAGCAACTCAAATCAACCAAAACTCTCTATGCAGTTGAAATCAATCAAAATCTTTATGCAATTATAAACATGATTTCAAGAAATTAATAAAGCAAAGTTTAATCACCTTGTTAAGATCAAGAGCCTTGAAAGTCTCCTGAGCCTTCTCCAACCCCTCTCTCTCTCTCTCTAGACAGGTTATCACGTGCCAAATTGTTGAACAAACCGACCAAAGGGTTATCACTTCTCTCTCGATCAAGCTGCTTGTGCTTCCTATCAGCCCTCTTCTTCTCAAGCTTGATAGCAGCCTCGATTGAAGGGTTTCCCATGATCAACTTTCCAGTCCATTTCCTGTCTTTTCTCTCTCTCTTCCTCCTCCTCCTCCTCCTCCTCCTCTTCCTTCTCCCCATCCTTATGCCCAGAACTAGTAGACTCATTTTCTACACGCAAATCTTTCCTCTCAATTACCTTATCTTTCGGCTCCTCCACCGCCGCAGAGGAAGAGGGCTTGTCAGAATTCTCTGATTTCACATAAAAATTCAATCTTTGGCGCGAAAATCTTGCCCCTTTCCCGAAAGGGTTTCTGCAAAAGGAGGGTTGAGAAGAGAAGGACGATATATGAAGAGATCTTTTCTCGACTGCCCGCGAAGAGGAGGAGCAGGGTACTGAAGTGAAGAGAGCAGTTGCCATCGGAATTTGATCGGAGTTGAATGGAGAGATGGTGTGGTTGTGAATTGGAGTTTGAATTGGTGGCGTCGCAGCCGCTTTTTAGAGAGGAGCATGATTTCTCCAGAAAGTTGGAAGAGTTTCTGGAGGGAAGATTAGACAAAGAGAATTAGAGAGTTTGAAACAAACCCCACATGAATGATCAAACAAGAGAGAGAGAGAGAGAGAGAGAGAGAGAGAGAGAGAGATTTTTGGCAAAAATCGCAAGGGTTTTAAATTTGTGTGGATGAGGAGTTCTTGGATTTAAGGGAAGAGTATATATATACTGCGAGAGAGAGAGAGAGAGAGAGTTAAAGCTTGATTTAGAAAAAAATATCGAGATTTAAGAATTAGTCCCTTAAAAGTTGCCAAATTGATCACCGGCAAAATCAGTGAATCGGCGGAAATCCTTAGAAGCAGAGCTCCGGCAGCCAGTGTTATGGCGGCGACTGCCGTCGCTCTCCATCTTCAGCCTATTTCCTCTTCTCCTCGAACACTCCATCGCTATCCCTTCTCCAATTCTCGAATCCCCAACTCGACTACCTCCCTCCAGTACCGGCGCTGTGGTGCGGACGATTCGTTTCTCCGCTTCGAGGTTAGATTTCGATCGAATTGAACAAATTAATTTGAACCATGATTTAGGTATTCCAATTTCCAACGAATAATTAGATGTTGATTTTATGCAGAAATGTAGGGATTCGATCCGCGAATCTCGCGCTTGGAGTGCGAACCCCCGCGGTGGTGTGGTGATGGGAGATTTCATCGATGATATCGATGAAGATGAAGACAACGATGAAGAAGAAGAGGATGAGGATCGGAGCTTGGACCTTCTGATTAGGTTTGTGGAGAATGTTTTCCGAAAGGTTTCCAGAAAAGCTCGCAGAGCCGTCAAATCTGTTCTTCCAGTCCCCATCTCTACCAGATTGGTAATAGCCATTGATTGATCTGCAAAAAATCGATGAAAACTTTCGAATTCAAATATGAATATTTGGAATGATGAAGCTCAATTATAGTTAAGCAACTGCTTTTCCATTCATAGTTTCTGCAAATTAGGTTAATCAACGGCAACATGTTGTGTAGTTGGTATCTAATGTTCGATTCCCGTTAGGGTCGATTTCAATTTCATCTAGCAAATAAGTTCAGAAATCTGGTTGGTGTTCATAATAAGGCGTGAATAGTATCCTTTAATATGTTATGGATTTGGACTTGGATGCATACTGTAGAAAGCCATTTGCTTGTTTATTACCTCGATTTGTTTCGGGTTTTTTCTGGGAAAGATGAAAGTTGGCTGAATCTGATGGCTTTTTTATGTTATCTTGTTTTCGTTTATAGGTCGGATTTGCGGTGAATGGAACCATAATCTTGACCTTTTTGTGGGTTTTGAAAGCCTTTCTTCAGGTAATAAACAAGCCCTTGTCAATCTTGCTTCCTCATGAATGTTCGTATACCGTATTTTTACGGAACGACTTGTATGTACCACTTTCGTATATCCTTGTGTGTACTACACCATAAGAGTATTGACATGTGACATTTCTCATTAAATCAAGTGGGCCATATTTAACACATGTCAATACCCTTGTGGTGTGGTACACACAAGGGTATACGAAAATGGTGCACACAAGCTTTTGTGGTATTTTTAGTGCATATATAAGTGAATCATTTAATCCTTTTCTTTTCCTACGTTGATTATTTAAAAATCTTATGGTTTTGGTTATCCAGCTACGAGAAAGTTACTTCATTGTTCTATAAGTGTAAACTGTACTACTAACTGTGTTTGATCATCCTCTCTTTACCATTACTGCATAACTCTGTTGCACGGACACTTTAGAAAATCCCAACGTATCGTGTCGACTACGTGTCGGACACTCGGACACAATACGACGCTCTAATTGTCATGCCTCATATGTTTAAGCATACGTTGCACCTAATTCTAATGAAGAAATACAAATTTAATTTATTTTACACTCATAAACACCGTGTCCAATCGTCGTGTCGTATCCTAAGCTCTTACAAAATACTGTATCTCGTATCCGTATCATGTCGTATCACGTGTCTCGTGTCTATGCAACATAGCTGCATAACAAACGTTACGAGTTACTAGCCCATTGAAGGACGGAGCGGCTTGTATGTACCATTTTTGTATGCCCTTGTGTGTACCACACCATAAGGGTACTGACATGTGTCATTTCTTATTAAAAAATATGGGTCATATTTAATACATGTCAGTACCCTTGTGGTGTGATACACACAAGGGTATACAAAAATTGTACATACAAACCTTTGTGATTGAAGAAGGTTCATAGTAGTAGTTCATTTCTTTGTTCTTTTACGGGTTTTAATCGTGTGTCGAGTAAACATGGTGGGCTTAATGCTGATGCCTTGCTAATAGCAAAGCCTGGTCTCTAAACAGTATGGGAGGGTGAGATTATTATGGGCAAACTTTTGTTGTGCTTGTATCTAAGTACCCTTGTGGTGTGATACACACAAGGGTATACAAAAATTGTACACACAAACCTTTGTGATTGAAGAAGGTTCATAGTAGTAGTTCATTTCTTTGTTCTTTTACGGGTTTTAATCGTGTGTCGAGTAAACATGGTGGGCTTAATGCTGATGCCTTGCTAATAGCAAAGCCTGGTCTCTAAACAGTATGGGAGGGTGAGATTATTATGGGCAAACTTTTGTTCTGCTTGTATCTAAGTATCTCTATCTCCGTAGTCACACACCTTTTTCATCATAGTAAATGAATTGAAATAGTAGGTCTAATTTGTTCCACATTTCAGGTGATTTGCACACTTGGGAGTGTAGTGTTTGTCAGTATTTTAGTCATTCGTGGGATATGGAGTGGGATAAACTACTTGCAAGAGAGCCGTAGTTACAGAGCATACGACGATGAGCCGCAATCGTGGAGTCGCTCTCGACCTGCTACTTAGTCCATCTTTTGTTCTTGAGGATCAGTTTCTTGATCTATATAGTAACATAAATCACTCTCTTTTTGAATAAGAAGCATGATAGCTTCATGTTTTAGAGGGCCAAACACATTAGCGTGGAAGTTCAGAAAATAGTGTTTTGTAGTGTATATTGTTTGATTTTTAGGTGGTTAATTTCTATCCACATATTCTTTGTTTTTTTTTCAAAAATAGCACTCCATCTGCCCCCTATTATTGTCCTACTTTTCTAATCGGATTGTCCCATTATCACTGTCATCTTTACTAAAATAGTAAAAAATACTCTTAAACAAAAAATGAAATGGATCATCCTATTTAATACTCATTCCCACGTTATTATACTCTCTCAAAAATATGTGAACTCGGCAGGGAACAGGGCATTTGGAATACTTCTGTCTCATTCGTTACCCCTAGAGGAAAGGCTGGACTGCTTTGCTCAATCAGAATGGGGACATGTTCTATGAGCTAAAGAAAAGAGAAGGAAGGAATGGGGTAAGGCCGAAACATCAAATCAAGCTGCTGCAGTTGTCTCTTTAAAAATTTATCTCTCACACGATTTTCATTTTACTTCGTATTCGAAAATTTATAATTTTTAACTTTTTGAAAACTTAAAATTATTTCTTAAAATACAATATGAAAATAAAAAAATAAAAAATAAAAAAATCGATTACCTAACTATGCCCTCAACTATGCCTTGTAAAAATAAATTTGGATAAATTCTTATTTCTTCCACCAACCACTCCTCGAAAATTATACTCATTTCTTAATACAATTAAAACTCATAAAATACATACTTAAACAAAATTTCTTAATCTTCGAGCCGAAACCAAATGAGACAATAATAGCAGGACGGAGAGAATACATTTTTAATGGAACGCTGATCAATAATGAATACAAGATGTTACTAATGGGACGAAGAGAATACCTCGTTATATGTCCCAATGAGCAAGTGAGATTTTGGAAAGTCATCTCAAATCAAGAAATAGCAATTACAAGATCAACATTTTACAGCAAGTTTAAGTTTGAGGTGAACAAAATGCAAGTGACTGAGATTTACAGATAACAAAATGGAAATTGTTGTATACAAGAAGACTGAAGCTTAGTCCCTTCAATTTAGAGGGGGAGAGCTCTTATATATCCTCTCTTCTTCAAGTAGTTCATACGGGTCGATATAAGGGGGCGGAGAAACTCGACCTGTGCTCCCGTCGTGGATAAACTCTGCTCCGAAGTACTGCACAAGAGTATAGGATGAATGAACGAACAAACGATGATGATCAATAGATTCAAGGGTAACCAAAATTTAACCATAAATGAGTAATCAACAATAAATGAAGAAATGTGTCTAAATGCCTTGGCCTTTTAAGCCTTGAATTTAAGGTATAAATTACAGCATATGATGAAGATGTAATTAGATATCCAAAATCACATAAAGAGATTCAATGATACATCCACTAAAAAACATGAAAAACTAAATTTGTGCCTTGGTGAATCATGGTAATGAAGAATAAACAGCAGCAAAACTTAATCAAATATCAAGAATTAGTGATTTACCAGATACAGCGCGGCGGTAAACGCGACAGTTACAAGAATCAATGGCCAAAATGCCAGAAAAAATGTTCCTCCCAATGTAAGCAAAAGTTTGGCTCGTGGGATGAGACCCTGAATTATTAGGGAAAAGATCAAACCATAAACAAAACAAACCATATTTACAGTTAAACCTCGATAAAGTAATAACCTTGGGACCGAGAAAAAATATTCATTTAACGAGGTTATTACTTTATCGAACATTATTTTAGTGCATTGACCCATATCGGGACCGGAATAAATTATTATCTTAATGAGATTATTACTTTATCGAATATTACTTTATCGAAGTTTAACTGTATAGCAAATGTAGCACAAAATCTCAAGGTTCAGATATGGATTCATGGTTTTAGTTAATGGTTCGGCGTTGGAATATGCACGATCTTCTTTCTTGGGTGAGAAATGAATATCACACATATACTACGTAAAACTCGTAAAGATAATATGGGGAATTCGAAAGGCCACTTCTACCTGCATAACTTTCGTATTTTTCTCCTCATCCCTGCAGAAGATCAAATTCCTCTTCTTCTATGGTAATTTCCCACTCCTCTCTTTTTTCTCTTATGACGATCCTTTCACTAATCATTCTAGTCATATAGCAAATTCACAACTACATATTATCGAAGTACGCCTATACTCCATCGCCCCAGGGAACTCTTAGCACCCATGAATGATCTTAGGGTTCGAATAATTGAAGGATTGAATCAAGAAATAGTTAGTTTTCTAAGGCAGCATACTAGCTCCTACTGCTGGAGTTCCCCTTGCATGACTAAGGAGAACGAAGGCAAACCAATAAGTTTAAGTACGAACAATTGACTCGATAAAATAGCTGGCAATTTAAGTTAAGCTGAGATTGAAATCTTTCGAACCTCAAGACCCTCACTATTAAGTGCCATGGAGGTTGCCCTTTGATCAGTTAGGTTCGGTTCGCCATCAGTTCGGATGCCATTCCTTCTTGAGTAACTCCAACCCCCATCTTCTTCCCTGAATTTTATCTCCTCGTCTCTCTCGGTTATATTCTTTTCCTCGAGCAATGAAGTAGGCGTCATCCCTCTTCGTCTTAGTTCCTTCATAAATAAGGACTCAGGAGGCTCTTCACCTGAGATATGAAGGCATAAATTTTACCACATTTAGCAGAATCAGCAACCAAAGGAAATTAATCATGCATAGGAATATGATGATCAGAAATCGTTAGATTATTCGAAAATCGATCAGCTTACAAACTACAAGCAATGTCCAGTCTCAGAGGAGTCAATTCAATTCAATTCAATTCATGCTGATCACACTCATCTACAACTTCATCCATCCAACCAAACGTATCAAAAGCAGAATTCAATTTGCTAAAATCAAATTGCTGACTGAGTTTCCCCTAAAACAGAGCAGCTGACTCAGTGATGATCATAACTCATCCAAGGGTTTCAACTTTCAAGCAGTTCGAAATTGTGAAATTAGGAAAAAGCTAGGTCATCAACAATTACGCACAGCTCATACAAGATCATACACAGCACCATGCAGCCAAAATTGCGGTAAAATTTAAGAAAATTGAACCTACTTACCATTACTCCGCTTATCACCGTCTTCTACTTTACAGCTAACTCTCAATCTCCTGTAACTATCTCCAAATCCTAAACTCCGAAGCCTAATTCTCCTTTTCCGCAAGCTCAATTCCGCGCAGAAACAGCCGAATTTCGATGTCGAATTCGACGGCGTGGTTTTTAAGAGCTGAAGGCAAGCCATTACAGCTCCGCGAAAAAATCAATCTAAGCGAATAATTTATCAGAGGTCAAGCAATAATCTACGGAGAATGCGGATTTCAGACGGAAGAGAGAGAAAGCTTGAGGATGTGACCAAGAACGGCGGATGGTTCCAAACATGAGGTCGCACCCTCGGCGTATTCTAGAAACGGCGCGATCCCGCTGGCTATCTAGCGCCGATATTTTGTTTTTCTGTGGCCAGGAGGCGAGGTGGGAAGCGAACGGTGCGGAGCCGTCGGATGTCTAGGAGGTGACGTGGTACTATTACCTTCTTAAAAAAAATTAAATATTTACGAATTTAATTTGTTTTCTCGTAAACTGTCAAATTGGTCTAATACATTTTCTAAAACACATCCTTCATTTTTTTATCGAGTCATGTAAGCCTAAATATCTCGATTTCATCGCCACATTCGTCTTTCCACTTTTTTCATAACATTCAAATTGATCATCCACCTTTCAAATGAGTCATATAGTGTTTAAACATCCTAATTTCGCCTAGTCTTTTCGTCGTCTCATTCACCACTTTTTCCTCAACCTTTAAACTGTAAATTAGCCCCGATTTTTCACTTAATGGAATAACTTAACCAAATAAACGTCTATATTTTGATTTTGTAATGGAGTTAATGGTATGAGAAAGTTATATCAGCAGAAAGAGAAGGTCAGGCAAAGGAAATGACAAATATAACATACGAAATTATGATATTTAGATTTATATAATTTAATTGAAAAACAAAGGATCAAGTTGAGTGTTATGGAAAAGGTTAAAGATAGATCTGACTATAGGGAGTGATTTATATGTAAACAACCCTTATTTTATGAACATTGCACTTTTAAGATAAATGTACTGTATTTTCAAGGCAAAAATACTGTACTTTATTTGTTAGATTACAAAAATGTCTTTTAAGTGCAGTCTGATTATTTTCAAAGTGCAGTATTTAAAATGCAGTAACTTTTCGTACATTTATTTTAAAGTGTAGTTTTCATATATTTACACGATAAAAGTATATTCACATTTGAACTTCATCCTACTTTTTTTTTTTTTTTTTTGATTCGTGGAACCCGCAGCCGATACATTCGGTGCGCACTGGGTAAAACTCTGCTTCTTGTGCAGTAGCCTGCAAACCACACAGGAGAGTTCAACCACTACCTTCGGTGCGCACTGGGTAAACCCCGACTATCGATCTCGGGCAACCCACCTTCACCACTACGCCATTCCAAGGTGACATCCTACTTTTATATAATACGTACATGGTACTATTACAAAATTGTCTATGGAATTTGACTATATAGAGGAGAATATTTACACTTATTGTAATAATTTTTTAACTATTACTCCCTCCGTCCTGTTATTTGTGGTCACGTTCTTTTTTGGCACGTAAATTAAGAGAGTAGATGATAAAGTATGAAAGAGATGGTAGATGATAAAGTATGAAAGAGATGGTAGATGATAAAGTATGAGAAAGAAGATGAGTAAGATAATGAGAGAGTATGAGAGAAATGATGATAAAGTAAGAGAGAAAATGTAATAAAGTATGAGAGAGAAGATGATAGAGTAGAAGATGTAATAATTTTTTACCAAATTATAAAAGTGGCCACAAATAACAGGATACGCTTTTGGAAAAATGAGCCACAAATAGCGGGATAGAAGGAATACTAAATTTTACAACCGCTATTAAAATATACGCATTAATAGTATAATACTCGTATATTTCAAGAAAGATTGTCAACTATTTCTGACTACATTTGGGAATGTGTTGTATTTTTATTCAAATTATTTGGTCCCCTCCCCTTATTCTATGATGACAAATCTGCCTTCACTGCAAGAACCGTACACTTATAAGAGTCAGTTTTAGCCGTTGGATTTTATCACGTTAAGACATGTGATGAGTCATGACAGAGAGGGGGGAAATTCAAGAACTCTTAACTACCGGAAGTAGGTAGAGTAAATAAATTAAATATTTTAAATTCGAATTTTGTTGTTCGATTCAATTGTGAGTCAACTATCACAATCTTCAATTATTATTAAAATAGAATTATGGTATTGAATTTGATAATTATAAATATTTAATAAAATATAAATATATCAAGTATGCATAAAATATTTATGTGTGTAACACAAGTTCTTAAAACATTAATTTAAATATAGTCTTTAAATGTAAAATTTCAGATTGAATAGTATTGACTATTGAGTATGAAACAAATACAAACTGACCATTCATATTTAATTATTTAAAAAATATTACTCTCTTCGTCCCATCTCATTTGTCCACTTTTTTTAATGTGATTATTTATTTAAATTAATTTTATATAATAAAAATTTGAGACTCGTATAATTAATTAATTGTTTAGACTCATTTCTTTGTTTAGATATTGGACAAGTGATGTAAAACAACCCGAAAAAAAATATTGAACAAGTGTAGTAAAACAGAAGGAATACTACAAAATTCCAAATCGAGATTTCCAATCGAATCAAATACAAATCAAATTAATATTTGAAAGTATCAAATACAATTGCCAATATTGAATGAATTGTCATTTTGATGTCTAAACTTTCAACTTTTTTTAGTTTTGGTGTCTTTACTTTAAAAATTACAAATTTGGTTCACAAACTTAAGAAATGATTGTTATTTTGGTGTCTTTTATTAATTTAATAATAAATAATACCAATAATGATTTTGAGAAGGGTACAATCGTAAAATATGTAATATTTTCATTAAATATTTTTTTTGATGATTTATTAGTAAATACAATTAGTAAATGAATACTCTTAAGAATTAAAAACTAAATATCATTAAAAATTTTGTAATATTTTTTTTACCTAGAACAAAATATTTATGTATATGGTTCAATTTTATATAAAGACGTAATTCTTAGACCTCATTTTAGTATTATAATATTTGTGTAATATATGAATATATTATTTATCAAAATTAAACATAAATTAAAATAAGTTATTAAGTTATTTTAATAGTTGAAAATAAAAACATAACTTATTCAATCATTAAATAAATTAACATAAACTATTATAGCCTATTATTTTAATAGTTTAAAATCATTATAATTGTTAATTATATTATATTATAAAAAAATATTTTCTAAAAAAAATTATATAATCTTATAATTTTACCATTCTTTAAATCTCCATTAATATTATTTAATCATTAAAATAATAAAAGACACAAAAATTGCAAGTATTTATTAAGTTTATGACCAAATTTACAATTTTTAAAGTAAAGACATCAAAACTAAAAAAAGTTGAAAGTTTAGGCATCAAAATGACTATTCACTCGCCAATATTCGAATATCGAGTTTGAATATAAACAGAGTTCGATTTATTTACAACCCCACCTACTCAACTTTGATGTAATCATGTCTAAATAAAAAAAACACAATCAAGAATTCAAGAAAGTGTAATTCAGACAATAGTTTTAACTTGAATCGACTGAAACACAGTCTGCATGGTGGTGGTCGGAATAATATCTGATACGACCAACACCGTATCACCATTCTTTATCAACCCTCTGCTCTTCAACAGATCAACAGACTTGCTTATATTACCTTCCATGTCATCCGAAAGATCAACCAACAACGGAGTCACTCCCCACTGCAAGGTAAGCGCCATCCTCGTACTGCTCTCGTCCGTGAACGCGAAAATCGGAGGGTTAGGCCGGTTCCGTGAGATCAGCGACGCCATGCTACCGTGCCTCGTGTATACGAATATCGCGTCCAACCCTAAGCTGTTTGCTGCAATCAAAACCAATACAAAGGTTGGTTAGATTGGCTAGTCGGAAAAAACACAAAAGAAACCCGTAAATTCAGATGAAAATGCATAGAACTATCTTATATTTGTCATTTTTAAAAAAATACTCGTCTTCTTAAAAATATTGCACGAAAATTCATCCAGTCAAATTTAACAGCGTGTGTATCTCAACTGCTTGGAACTATTTCGCCCTGTTAATTTTTCAATAAAATTACGTTTTTGCCCTTTATGTATTCGAGACATTATACATCAGTAAGAAACGAAAAAATCTTGTCTATCCCGTGCTCCTAGCGTTTGAGATGCACGCATAGTAAAATTTGACGGGAGGAGTTTTCGACATTTTTTAAGTTCGAAGAGTAGTTTTTACGTATTTTCACCGTGTTAAGAGTAATTTTTTTGCCGTTTTCTCTATATTAGTAGTCGTATAACTTACCCATTCCTGCTGCAGAACTGCAGATTTGCTCGGCAATTCGATCGGGCAAAGATGCTCCGAGGTTATGGTGCAATAGAACATCTTGTCTGTTCTCTTCGCGGCTCCATAGCTCCATCCGGCTACTGGTCATCCGCAGGACAGAAAGCGCTTTCTGTCCGAACGGGCCAATAGCCGACTCTCCAGAGAGCATGAGCGCATCCGCATATTGTCGAACCGCTTCCGAAACATCAGCAACCTACACCACCACCATCAAACACTACTATCAATCTTTCCTCAATTTGGATTTTCAAATTTTGCTTAAAAATTCCGATGTGGGATCGAAAAAGCTATCCCTAATCGACTACCTCGGCCCGTGTAGGGGTGGGATACTCAACCATTGATTCCAAGAGCTGGGAAGCTACCACTACCGGCTTGTTTAGCTGCCTGCATATGTGAGTGATTTCTTCTTGTACCGTCGGGATTTGTTCGAGCGGGATTTCGACTCCGAGGTCTCCTCTTGCTATCATGATTCCATCAGAAGAAGCAATGATTTCTTCCAAGTTGTGAAGAGCCTCCAAACTCTCTATCTTGGCCAACACTTTGATTGATCTGTTGAACCATAAATCTTCATCATAACCGCGCTTTCGTTGCGTGGTCTAAAAGAAGGTGTGATTCGATTCTTGAACTACTAATTGAAGTTGTAACAAACTACAATTAAACCTCGATAAAGTAATAATTTCGTTTCAATAATAATTTTTCTGCCCCCAACTTGGATCAATGCACTAAAATAATGTTCGATAAAGTAATAACCTCGTTAACTGTATAGTGAGAATCGAGTATAAGATGGAAGAAGGGACAAGTTCCTTACTTGGAGGATTTGTTGGCAATGTAGTTCTTGAGATGCTTGACTGCATCAGCATCATTCACAAATGACATAGCAATGAAATCGACACCTTCAGAAATCGCGAAATTTATATCGGACCAATCCTGATACATGTATGAATCATAAACCGCCATTCAAGCAAGTCAAGAAACCATCTACAAAGATTTGTCCATAATTCCACTTTTAGTTAGTCCATCAACACTTGTTTCTTGACTTGGATGTTAGCATAAGTTTCTTTACTTACTACTTAGAGTGTGTTTGCGAGAGCTTATTTTAATTGATTATCTGCTTTTTGCTGCATAAACAGGTTTTAGTGTTTGGAAAAATATGTTTCCTGCTTTAGCTTTTCTAAAATTAAGCAGCAAATATGTTTATCTATCGAGGTGCTTTTGGTGCTTAAAGTACCATAATTTACAGAATTATCATAAATATCTATTTTTTAATATTAATACCAAAAATTCCCTATACTTTTGATAAGTAGCTTTTTTCAACTTTAAGCAAAAGCAAATAAGAAGTACTTACAATAAGCAGTTGCAAACACACCCTTAGTAGTTAGTACTCCCTCCGTCCCGCCAGACTTGTCTTGTTTCTTTTCGACACGAAGATTAAGATGAGTGGGTGGTTGTGTGTAAATGAGTGGATAGTTGTGTGTAAATAGGTAGGCCCCACAAAGAAAAAATGGTAGATTGTGTAGTAATTATTTCATTTTTTGGAAACAAAACAAGTCGGGTGGTACGACCCGAAAAGAAAAACAAGTCAAGCGGGACGGAGGGAATATTATATATGAATCATGCAAATTTCGATAACTAGATACCAAGTGATAAAAAATGTGATAACTACACAAAAGATTAAGCAGCAAATCTGCTTATCTATCAGGTGCTTTTGATGCTTAAAGCACCATAATTTACAGAATTACCATAAATATCTGTTTTTTAATATTAATACCAAAAATTTCTTACTTTTGATAAGTAGCTTTAATTTTAACTTTAAATAGAAGCAAATAAAATATACTTATAATAAGCAATTGCAAACACACCCTTAGCAGTTAGTATAATCATGCAAAGTTCGAGAACTAGATACCAAATGAATCAAAAATGTGATAACTACACAAAAGATTAAGTGGATTTTGCTTTGCTTCACCTTAGATGAGAGAGTTGGGAGTTCATAGCTTCTCTCAACAAGCTTCCCATCTCTCCAAAAGCTAAGCTTAGCGCGTGGCAAGAGCAAGCCCGGATCCGTACACTTGCAACGCAAGTCATTCCCGATCTTCTCCACCACTTCGAAGGTTGCCATCCCTCCATCAAACACGATTTCATCGCCTACTTCGATACCTAAAAAGGCACAAACATAATGAAAAACAAAGACAAAAATGGAACCTATTTCTTGCTAGTAAAAGTTACTAATTCACTACACACCTTCAGCAAAACATTCACAGTTTGCTTGAATAGTAAACGGACGCGAACCCTCAAACTTCTCATTCGTAAAGAACCAAACTGATCCATCCTAACAATCCAACATAACCATTAGAACACAAGAAAGATTCATTTTTTTTTCAAGAATCACCTCCATATGTATAACTAATCGCTAACATAACGCGTGGAGTTGTTAATTTTAACTAATACCTCTGCCTTAACAGAGGAGGGGGCACCATGATCAACCACTTGAATCTGACCACCTTCAGTGTCAATCATCAAAGAAACACAATACCCCTTTTCCTCATTCAACTTCTTGATCTTCCTAATCAAATATTGATGCCACTCCCTAGTGTTGTGGCACATGTTAAGCCTAGCCACATTCATCCCTCCTAAAGCCAGCTTCTCCAGCTCATCCAATGAGCAGCACGCAGGCCCTATCGTGCACACGAGCTTCGTCTTCCTCGACCCCAAGAAACCCTTTTCCCTCAATTCAACTTCTGTAACCACATCAAATCCAAGAGCCCCTTCCGAACGCTTTGGATCCGGACTAACCCCTGTTCTATCCACACCCACTTGCATCACTGCCTTGACTCCAATTCTAGACTCAACAGTTGTAAACTTCCTAGGTTTAAGTTTGCAAACTCCATTCCTTCTAAATGGGATACCAAATACACCATTCTTCAAAGCAACACAACCATCTTTATTGATTATCCCACCAAACTTGAGAGATAAATCTCCCACAACCGCCATAATCTCTCTACTTGCAACAATCAAGAAAATCAATCAAAAGTTCTAGCAACCGAGAAAATCAAAACTTGCAACAATAAAATCAAAAGTTCTAGCAACAATCAAGAAAATCAAAAGTTAGCAAGTAAGCAACCAAGAAAGTCAAAATTTGCAGCAATCGAGAAAACCAAAACTTCTAGCAACCAATAAAAATCAAAACTTTTAGCAATTAAGAGAAGTAGGGGGGCTAATAAAAGAACCAAAAAAGATTTGTCAAATAATTAGGCAAAAGGGTCTTGGGTAAACCCGTCAAGAATTTGTATTTAGTCGAGATTTTCGGATTTTACAAGATTTTGTATACAATACGGTAGATTCTTATCCAGCATTGAGGCGAGGAGGGAGTATATATGTTAGGAAACTCAGAAACCCTAAAAATGAGTTGTAAAATTGTACGGCCAATCCGTGAGTGGGTATTTAATTTGAAAAGTAGGGACAACCGAAAAAGGGCGCTAGAATAGTGGGTCCCACTTGGTCGACGTCGAGTTTAACGGTCAACTGCACTATCAACGCCTAAAGCCAGCCGTCTCGTTGCTGTCGCCACACTGTAAATGGAGCAGCAGCATTTTCTTCTTTATTGAATAAAATTAAAAAAAAAGTGGTCCACTAATTCTAACTAGAGGTTTAATGGACCAATTTTGGCAAAACCCGAGACTATGATCCTATGTTGTTGGTTATTTCAAGCTCTAGTAGTAATTACACTGATTGAACGTGTGGATAATCAAGAATTTGGTGACTTTTATGTTTGAGGAAAATTTCTATTTTGATCTTAGTAACAGATTGTGGTTTTAGCTTCTGATCATTTTTCGTTTTATAATGTGGTTGCGTTCGTTTTTGTCTTGTAATATTAATAATTGTTTGTAGATCTCATATAGAGAGGTGCTCACACGTTCGTTTTTCAATTACCTTAATTATGTGCCTAATGGCCCTAATGTTATGTTGCCGATTACGCTTTTAAATTACCGGTAAATTGCGTAATGAAAAAAGGGTGCGTGAAATACACTCTTTATTTATAGAGTAAAAAAACGGACATTATAAAAAATTGCAAGAAAAAAAAACGAACAAAGGTTAAATTTTTTGCTATAAACAAGATTCGAAACACACAATGCAAATGAATTTGATCAAAGAAAAATGCTGCAAATAAAAAAAGATTAGACTGTCTAAACTCACAATACAAGCACTAGAGTTATCAACCTTGCAAGTTGCAAACAAAGTCAGAAACTAGACTACCATCTGCTACAACCACCACTTCTACTCCGCCGCAGCCCCGCCGTGATCATGGAGAAGTCACCTGCTGATGATTCCTAATCCTGCTGGACCGCCTCACCGGAGTTATAATCTCCTCATCTCCATAGCCCTGCAAAAAATCAAACCACCCACATTACCATCAAAATCAAGATTGAATTTTTATTTGTTTTCCATAAAAAGATCAAGAAATAAAGATTGCCCACTTACACTACTATTGATGGGGATCTTCTCATAAGTGGTGAAGCTTCCATAAGAAGGCGATTCGATGGAGAATCGCGACGAAGAAGCCAAAGACTCCCTTCTTGAATACTTTCTTGCTTTCCTCTCCGAGCTCTGAACTTCTCTCATGGAGTAGGATTCAGTTTGAAAGCTGCCACTCATTTCTGAGGGGCAGTATGACTCTGCTTGCCAGCTCTGTGAAAGCTCCTTCTCTTTGTGGGCATTATTGTCTTTTTGCTTTGCCAACAATTGCTCAACTTTAGACTCATTGGGTTGGTGGTGGAAGTGGTTTCTCTTGTAGATGAAGGCTGCTGCTGCAAATGCAAGTAGACCAGCAAAGATGGAAGCAATTCTTACTGCGTTGAGGACGAAAATGCCCTCTTCTACCGGTGTTGATTCCGGCCTTATAGTGTCAAGAATGGTGTCAATTTCTGGCTTCTCAGCTTCAAGCATCTCCAATTCAACCTCATTTGCAGCTTCTTGATGTTTTTGCCCTTCTTGATTCTTGAAATCTTGCAAATTTTCAGGCTCTAATTCAGCAACTTCAGCAGCTGATTGATCTGCAGAGTTTAGCTCTTCTTGATTATGAAGATCTTGCAGATATTCAGATTCAACTTCTTCATATGCTTCCTCCTCTTCTAATGTTTCCATTTCTGCATCTAAATTCTCCTCCTCTTCAACCAATTCAGAATCCATCTCCTCTTCAAACTCATCTTCGTCAAGATTCTCCACAATGTGTTGAAATTTGCCCTTACTCAATGTGATCTCTTGCAGATCAGAGAGGTTCATGAACTGCAACGGAACCCGTTTTTCGCCTTCTCCCATCTCACTAACCAGCTTAACCACCATAGCCACAGAATTGGCTGAGACATGATGGACATGCCTTGCAAGAAGGCCAAGACTCAATCTTGCAGAAGCAACAGCCTCTCTTGATTGCTGATACAAATCACCCAGATCAGGAAACCCCACATCTTGGAC
Organism: Lavandula angustifolia; assembly: GCA_028984105.1. NCBI lineage: Eukaryota > Viridiplantae > Streptophyta > Magnoliopsida > Lamiales > Lamiaceae > Lavandula > Lavandula angustifolia. The sequence goes on from CM054822.1 coordinate 22,142,452, forward strand.
TAAAAACCCATCAAAAGGAGGCGAATTCGTCTTATAAATCGACACGAAACCAGCTAGCAACAGTGTAAGAATCATAGAGAAACACATCAATCTAGGCCATGATCTTGGTTTCTTTTCATTACTTTGAACAACTCCCTCCTCAGAGACCGGTAACGACTCCGAAACCGGTTCAGAAAGAACAGACTCAGCTTCTATTTCTTCATCAACTCCAATCACCATATCTGCTGAAGCAGCAGCAGAATCCATTTCTTGATTCTGAGACTCAACAGCACCCTCATCAGAGTCCCCAATCACCACACCAGCAGACTCCATTTCTTGATTCTGAAACTCATCACCGCCCTCATCAGTATCTGATAACCCCTCAGCCATAATATCTCCCATTAAACTATCATCTGGCTCCAACCACTTCTCTTTATTCAACAGTGTCACTACCCTCGGATTCGGTCTGTAACGAATGAATTGAGGCCTCGGAGACAAGTAATTAGTCTTGGGATCATAAGGAGGCAAAGATGGATCAGTAGAATTGGATTCCAATTTCAAACCATCAGAATCAGTAACTACTGATTCACTTGAATCTAAAGGAATATCCAAAAAAGTCACCTTCTTCGGAGGCTTCGTAGCCGCCTTCTTGCTTTCCAAGTCACTTGAGTCTGGTTTTTTCTCCAAATCATCACCAGCATTAGGCATGTCAGAGAAGAACATAGCTTTGCCATCGGATAATGAAATCGAGGTCCGAACCGGATCGTTCCTCTCCACCAATACTTTCTTTCTTGGCGATGGTGTAAACTTCGAAGCTGCAGAAATGGTGGGAGCCATGAAGTTCTTGCAGCCCTTAGCTGGAGATTGAAGTTTAGAAGTTCTCAAAACGGAATCCTTCTCATCGTTCTCTTTTTCTTCTCTATCCACGGATCGCCTTCGCGCAAAATCTGCAACATTCATCACTACCAATAAACATCAATCAGTAGAAGAACTGCAAAAATAACGGTACAAATTAGGGTTTGAACCAAGAAGCGAGAAAAAGTGAGATCAAAACCTGATGAGCTATTAATCACTAATTCACTGCCCATAAACATCAAATAGAGGACGAACAGCAAGAATAACGGTACAAATAAGGGTTTCAACCAAGAACTGAGAAAAATTAAGATCAAAACCTGATGGGCTGTTAGCAGGCGTGATCGGATCGAGTCGTCGCGAATTAGTGAGAATCGAGGGTTTGGAGTAATGGCTGCTCCCACTGAAGCTTCTGCGGATTGATGAATTGCTCTCTGAGTTTCTAGGGTTTGGATTAATGGGTCGCGAAGCAATTGGGGAGGGGGATCGGTTCGAGTGAGCAGCCATTGATGATGAGATATTCAGTTTCTCTTTCTACAGTAATAAATTTGGAAACTGAAAGAATGGAGGAGGAGAGAGAATCTCGAATTCTTGACGCGATTTGAGGAAGGTCGAATTTTCTTGTTTCGAATTGATTTGGAGGAGATAGCCAGTAGTAATTTCAATTTGAAGAGAAGCTGTAACGGCTAGTTTTTGAACTGACAACGTAATGTAAATTCAAATGGTTTCGTTATTTGACCGTTGGGGAAAAAAGTGGGTTAAAAAGGGTGAGACATGATGAATCGGATTATTGATTTTATATATGCCGGTCTGTTGGGCCTTGGAGGGGCCCAATGGGCTTCATAAAAATGAAATCCAACCTAACCCGAAGTACGAATAATCCGGATCAGTTAATTGGGTCGGACCATTTGACAATCACTAAAAACGTCTTTGTAAGTCGCAGTTTTCTTATTAAAGTTGTTCACTTTCTTTTCTATTAAAGTTGTTTAAAGTTGTTCACTTTCTTTTCGGTATAAATTTTAAAAAGAGTTGTTGATGCGTGCAGAATTGTGTAAAACTGTATCCCTCAAACAAAGTATTTGTAATCATTATCCAAAAAATGAAGCGAACAATTTTAATGAGACGGCCCCAAAAGGCAAAAGGCATACTAGCCAACTTCAATGGAACCAGGGGCGGATCTCAACCACTTGAATCATTTAAAATTTAAACATATATTTTGATAAGATTGCACATGTAATTTAAAATATAATATAACTTTATGAAATTGATATATTATGTATGTTCTTTATTTTTGAATATTATAATATTATTTGAAAAAATTACTAGAAATATAGTTGATGAATAACATAATGTCGCTAGATATCTCTAAGTAGTAAGTACAGTTAGACCAAACAGAAACAAACGCCCCAAACTCGAACCCCCATACAAGACTATTCATCCCCATATGAATTATCACCCATAACTCAAAATCCTGGATCCACCCCTGAATGAAACGAATGGAGTAGTATCGACTATTAATTATAGATTAGTCTTATAAAACCTATCAAAAAATTGAGTAGAATAATTCAAATTTCAATATCAAAATAAATACAAGTCATATTTAATATTTGAATAATAATCAAATAAAATTATATATTATAACATCTTTTGGTACATCCTTAACAAACTTGTGAATATTGCATTATAAATTTGAGTAATAGGGATATATCTCTTTCCTCATGAAGTCATATGGATGCACCAAAACATAAATCACAAATTTGAAAAAAAAAAATACTACCTATGAAAGTATTCATCAACTAAAAAGCAAGAAATCCAAGAATTTAAGAAAAATAAACATCAATAGTATAATAGAAAAACACTAAATTATGAACTAAACTAAATTACTTCAATCACAAAATCAAGATTACAATGAGTAACAAGCCAAAAGCAAGGAATTAAAAGCCACAAAATCCCTAAATTGAACTCTTTTAATAACAAGAAACCAAAGCAAGGTTTAGAGTTTAGGGTTAAAAAGCCAGCAGAGGATTCCAAATGAACTCATCGTCCATGCTCAACAAAGCAACAAACACAAAGCTCATATGATTGAAATTTGAATTCCATATGTGATACTCACTTCATCTTTGCCTCGGTGAACAGAACATGGCGGTTGACACGAGGATCGTACTTTCGGAATTCGAGCTTTATGTTGTTACTGTGGAGCCTCTTGGTCTTCTTCACAACGTAGAAGAAACCTGTCCCAGCCGCCGAAACAAGCCTCACCAACATAGCACCCGCCTTCTTCTTCTCACCCATGCTTTCCCAATTCAAAACAAGACTGCTAAAATCTAGAGCAACGCAAAATCGCGAATCAACTTCAGCAAACAAAGAAGTAGGGTTTGTTTTCACACAGTTCTTACATTCACTGATATTGTCAAGATCATAGACATCATTGATCATATCATACTCACTCCGTCCCAAAATTCGTGTCCAGTATACCATTTTGGGCCGTCCCCAATCTTGTTGTCCACTTTCCCTTTTTAACAAATTATTATTTATTACTCATAACTTTATATAACTTCATATATACACAACCAACAACTGTCATTAAAAATCGAACCGAAAAGAAAGTGGACAAGAATTTTGGGACGGTGGCAGTGTTTCAGAAAAGTAGTAAAATCTCATGGAATTAACATATAAAACACCGAATGAACATATGCAAGCATTTGATTGCTAATAATATGCTGGAAAAATTGAAAAGAAAATCAAGCAAAGAAATTGGGTGAGGGATTACCCTAGGGTTTCAAAATTTGCAAACTGCCCAATTGAACGCACCTTGATTCATACACACCAATTCTGAAATTCTAAAATATATATACAAACCCTTCATCCTTTAATTAAAAAAAAAATTTAATTCGGCTATTCGCAGTTCATACGAGATTCAACCGATTCTGAACTACCCAATTGAAATTCATACATAAATGCACGAAATAATTCTCAATTTTAGTTGTTTCAAAGCCTGCGATTATTTAAAACACATTCCGACAAACGAAATCACGCTTTCAAACAAAGAACGGATGAACGATTGAGAATCATAATGTAGCAACGAAAAAGGAAAAAAATATTCATAACAGCCGATTACCTGAGAATTAGCACGGCGATTCGATTCACCGGACCTTGAGAAAACAAATTAGGGTTTTTGAGATTTATGTAATACAAGAGATGGAAACTACTGAAACGCCCTTCTAATGGGCTAAAAACATAAGCAAGTGATGGGTTTGGTTTCAGATCCAAGCCCATAAAAGAAAAACCATGTCAATACTATTATGGGAAACATATGAGATTCCGATCAGTTGAATTCAAACTATTTACTACTCCCTCCATCAATTTTGAACTTCGTCCACTTTTTTTTCGGTACGATTTTAAATAGAGTTGTTTGTTGTGTGTAGAGTTGTATAAAGTTATAGATTTTTTAAATAAAGGGTGTGTAATGATTTGATGAAAATGAAAACTTGACAACTTTAATGAAACAACCCGAAAAGATATACTGAACAATTTCAATTGACAGAAGGAGTATAAATCATTTCAAGTTCTAACTTATGATTAAAAGGTGTGACTAATATTTGTGATTTTTTTTATTTTAAACTTAAATATATTTGAGATTGAAAAAAGGATATTAATACATGGTAATATGTTACTGTTTACAACAAATTAAACATGTGATTTTTTTAAAAAAATTAGGGAGCATAGTTTTTTTTTAAATTAGGGAGCATAATAATATGGAGTTACGTGCTTTTATATTACTCCCTGTCGTCCCATCGAACTTGTCCAATATTCCTTTTCGGGGCGTTTCACCAAACTTGTCCAGTTTCTAAAAAAAGAAGTATGTCACATACCTTTAACAACTCAAATCAACTCAAAAATATTAATTAATTAAATGGATCCCATACCTCTAACACACAAATCAATTCTAAATTATTAATTAATATATGGATCTCACACTTTTATCAATCTATATTAAATTTTCTAAATTACCATGCCGAAAAGAAAGTGGACAAGCTCGGTAGGACGAAGGGAGTAATAGGTTAGGGATTAACATACATTTTCTAAAAGATTGTGAATAAAGTGATACACCCTTGAATCCCAGTTTAGTACTCCCTCATTCCGCTTAATTTGTTTTATTTTCTTTTTCGGATGGTCCTGATTAATTCGTCATGTTTCTTGAAATGAAAAATAATTACTACTCAAATTTTCACTTTTCTTGGTATGATCCACCTATCGACAACCAATCATTCTTCTTATTTTTATGCGGAAGAAAAAAATAAGACAAATTGGACGAAATTCATGGAGTACAATTTTTTCTCTATATTTAAACCTGTTTTTAATTATTATGTTACAATTATTGTTTTTACAATGGAAAACATGAAGCTTGGCAGGTGTGTGAAGTGCTGTCAAATTATCTTACAATTATTTCCACTTATTGGTATTGCAAAAGGCAGTAGATGTGGGTTGTCAATCTGAATCCACTTCAGTTTACAGTTGACAGCCGCAATTTCCACTTCATTATAAGCTGGAGATTTGATTTCGGACTTTTTTAATTAATACTCCCTCCATCTCATTATTTGTGGCTCATTTTCCCGAAAAGGGTATCCCGTTATTTGTGCTCACTTAGCTAATTTGGTAAAAAAAATATTACTCCCTCCGTCCCATTCCACTTGTCTTGTTTCTTTTGGGCACGGAGATTAAGAAGAGTGGGTGGTTGTGTGTAGATGAGTGTGTAATTGTGTGTAAAGAGGTAGGCCCCACAAAGAAAAAGTGGTAGGTTGTGTAATGATTAGGCTTCCTTTTTTGGAAACTAGACAAGTCTAGCGGGACAGCCCAAAAAGGAAAACTAGACAAGTCGAATGGGACGGAGGGAGTATCATATATTTTATTCTATCATCTTCTATCTCCTACTTTATTACATTCTCTCTCATACTTTATCATCATTTCTCTCATTCTCTCTCATTATCTTAATCATCTTCTCTCTCATACTTTATCATCTACTATCTCTCATTTACTTTATCATTTACTCTCTTAATTCCCGTGCCAAAATCAATTGAACCACAAATAACGGGACGGAGGGAGTATTTTTATTTCTTACATCATTAAACAAGAAAATGAAATCTAATCATGCTTATGGTCTGAATAATAGAATACAAGTAAATTGGAGTAAATTTCATTTTAGTTCCATAACTTTTGGTTCATATATTATTTTCCTTCGAAGAGAAAATATATTTTTTTTAAAAAAAATTGAGTAAATTTTCAATTTTGACCATATTAATATGGCTTATTAATAACTTTTGATCCTATAATTTATCAAAATTTAATAAATTAAATTATTTATAAGGAAGTCAAGTGTGTTTGTTTTTTTTGTTGAAGACTAAATTTGATCCTAGTCTTCTCTCTCACAGCTGTCTTCCCATTTATAACTTCATCATTAAATACTGTTGAAGAGAGGAAGAGAGAGAGAGAGAGAGAGCGAGCGCGCGCGAGAGAGATGTGTATAGGATTCCTCCCTGCTGGCACTTACCGTACGTGCATCACACCTCATTCCATATATATATATATATATATATATACAAACAATGTATATATTCTGAAGGAGAGTTGGGCTTTTTTCCTAATTCACTTTCAATTTCTCAACAATGGATCCGTGCCCTTTTGTGCGGATTCTCATCGGAAACCTAACCCTAAAATTCCCACCAAAATCCCCTCTCTCCGCCCTCTCATACTACTCCAAACTCAAATTCAACAACTTCCCCGCTCAATTCTCCGACGTTCCGGCAGCGGCGGCAGGGGACGCCGCGGAGAGCAGGACCCACGGCTGCTTCGTCTTCACCAAGGCGGACCTCGAGAAGCTGGCGGAGAAATCGAGCAAGTCTTCCTCCTCCCTGAAGATCGAGATTCGCCGCCGAGGCAGCGGCGGCGGATGCGGCGGCGGGATTGTGGGCGGCGGGAAGCTGGTGGGATCCGTGGTGGTGGAGTTGGACTTGAGGGGCATTCTCGAGAATATGGGCAAGTGCGTGATTCGAAACGGGTGGGTCGGGCTTGGCGGGACGGATTTGAAGATGAATTTGAATGTTCGGGCCGAGCCCGACCCGAGATTCGTCTTCTTGTTCGATGGGGAGCCCGAGTGCAGCCCGCAGGTGTTTCAAGTCAACGGGAATGTCAAGCAGCCGGTTTTCACCTGCAAATTTGATCTCAGAAATTGTGGAGAGAGAAACTTGAGATCAAGGTGAGTTTAATTTCTTGAATTTTTGTTTGTTTTTCTCTCAATTTTGTTCAAGATTTGATTTTTATAGCATGATTTTCAGATCTTCACTATCAGAGCCAACAACCTCACCAAGCTGCTTCGGCGGCGCCGCCGCCACCACCGCCACCGACCACTCCTCAAAAGAGCGAAAAGGGTGGTCAATCACCATCCACGACTTATCCGGCTCGCCGGTCGCCGCCGCCTCGATGGTGACGCCGTTCGTCCCGTCGCCGGGGTCGGACCGGGTCAGTCGGTCCAACCCCGGCGCGTGGCTCATCCTCCGCCCCGGCCGCAGCACGTGGCGGCCCTTCGGCCGCCTCGAGGCGTGGAGCTCCGGCGACCGCCTCGGCTACCGCTTCGACCTCATCCCGGACGGCGGAATTGACGCAATTACCCTCGCCAGCTCCACCATTAGTACTAAAGGTGGCGGGAAGTTGAACTTAGATATAACAACCGAGCCGACTCCGATGAATAGTCCGAATAGCAGCATCGATTTGAGCTCCGGGTCGGATCTCGGGTCGACTTCCGGATCCGGGTCGTGGGCGCACTTGCTGTATAGGGGATTTGTGATGTCGTCGACGGTGGCCGGAGATGGGAAGTGTAGTAAGCCGGAGGTGGAGGTGGGTGTGCAGCACGTGACTTGCACGGAGGATGCGGCGGCGTTTGTGGCGTTGGCGGCTGCCATGGATCTTAGTATGGATGCTTGTAGGCCGTTTGGTCGAAAGCTCCGGAAGGAGCTCCGACAACCGGATCGATCTTGAATAGCGATTACGAATTTTTTCAATTTTTTCGATTTTTTTCCCACTAAGAGTAATTCATTTGTACATTCTTTTCCTGGTAGTGAGTAATTCATTTGTACATTTTAAGACAGTTTTTGATTTGAGATTTTTATTGAGTTCTCTGTTGATTCCGTAATAACGTTTTGTATTTTTAATTGGGTCGTCTGAGTAATAATGTTCTAATTTTCAAAATGAAAATTAATAATACTTTCTCTATATTGTTAAACCCGCAGTCGCTATTTTTGGTGCAAAACTTGATGACGAGGAACCCATACATATATTGTTTTCAGTTGGATTTGAACCTATGACTTATCAATGCTGAACCACTCACTTTCACTGCTACTAGAACAGAAATAATATTTGTTTATGTGGTTAGCTGAGAATGAAGGAAAAAGTATTGGTGACAGCAGTCAGCAGGTGTATTTGTTAGATTAAATTCAAGATTTCAATAAAGTTGTCTAACCACTCTGTTTCTTGGCAGCTGAACTTTAATTCCTATTTTTATGGGTCTTAATTGTATACTTTTATTTGAATTTTAATATTCATAAACTTCTAAAATCTAGTGGATGACAAAAACCGGTTCAAACTTTAAAAAGATTCATTTTTAGATGAGTTTCAGTGAATTAGGTCAGCCATATATTTTTTTTATGACGAGGGTAATAGCCTGCAAATCACACAGCAAAGTTAAATCACTCTAGACTAATTATAAGTGACAGATACACGTAGCGATTCCAGTAGAATTTGAATCTATGACCTTTCGGTCTCAAACCAACCCACAAGCCATATTTCTTTTGACTTATACTTTCATTTCATTTTTAAAAAGTATAGATCCTACAATTCAGATGAAATAATTTAATAATAAAAGCGTGGATCTAAACTCATGGTTTCCTTCCAACTTTGTTTGGAGTGTTTTCAAGTTTATCGAAGAAGATTCCATAAGGTGTCGAGTAGCTCTAATCTCGTGGTGGATTCCATAAGATGTCTGAGTTGCTCTAAACTCGTGGTGGATTCTCAAGAGCGATATTTCAACACCACCCTTCCAAATTCATTATAAATAGTACCTAAAATTACATGAGTAATTTCTCAAAACTAGTCATTAATTACATGCATGTAATTTCTCAAACATCATCGTCATGCAAGCTTTCACTTTCTGGATTTACACCTCCACTCCTACTAGCAAAATCCAGGTATCCCTACAAACAAAAAACATATTCACTAGAACAACATCGGACCTTTGAAAACATACAGTTAAACATCAATAAAGTAATATTCAATAGAGTAATAATCTCTCTTACATAATAATTTCTTTTGGTCCCGACATGGATCAAATGCATTAAAAATAATATTCACTAGTAACAACCTCGTTAAATGAATTTTTTTTTCGATATTAAAACTATTACTTTATCGAGGTTTAACTGTAATAATAACGACAATGATACCTGAAGGATTCCAACAGCAGCAAATTTGTCCATGATCGTCTTTAGTTGCACCGGATGCAATGCCAAAGCGTTCAAGAAGCATTCTTCATTCTATACATAATAAGCAAAATCAAACTCCCGTATACGGCGATAACGTAGAAAGAGAGAAGCTTTCACCTTTGATGTAAAGCTCTCATCCCAAAAGGTATACTTTAAATCTTCAAACTGCCCGGTTTTATTGAGAGCATCGACGAAAAGCTTCACATGCATTGCCTGAGAAATCGTCACAGCATCGAAAACTTCGCATAAAATGAGAGAATGGAAGTTAGATGAAATTAATAGATGAGTGCAGGAGACAATAACACACATCTGGGCTGCTCTTTGACCTATGAAAAGGATAGCCGATAACTAAGCCTTTTAGGGAAAGTCCGGAGATCTACATGAGTACATAAATAGTCAGTACGAACAATATAGGCACCCGTACACGAATCATAAGTTGGGCATGACGGTAGAAATTAGAACAAAAAGCCAACAAACGTTTAATACTCCATCCGTCCTACTCCAATTGTCTAATTTCTTTTCAGCACGAAAATTAAGAAAGTTGTTGGTTGTGAGTAATGGGATCCACTAACATTATAGAGTACTCCCACTACTTCACTAATCAAGTCTCATTTTCTATTTCGGGGTGTCTTACTAAACAAGTGGTTCAGGTAGCTCAGCTGGTTAGAGCAAAGGACTGAAAATCCTTGCGTCAGTGGTTCGAATCCACTTCTAAGCGGGCGAAGGGTCCAACGAATCAATGGAGAAACTGGTTAAAAGAGTATCTCGGGGTTTGCAGCAATAACTTGGTATATCTACTATACGCCCATTCACTAAAATATGTCTAGTCATATTTCATAAATGGAATTAAATGAGTGGACCACAATCACTTCAAACAAATGCACTCCACCACTTTATACTTTTACACCACACATTTTCTTTTCCACCCACTTTTTAAATTCCTGTGCCCAAAAGCAATGGTACTTGATTAATGAAGCGGATGAAGTATTACTTTACAAAAAAAGGAAAGTGGACAATTGGGGTGGAACAACCCGAAATGGAATATTAGACAATTGGAGTGGGACGGAGAGAGTAGAGAATAACAAAATGAGTGACAATAAAGTCCCAAAATGTATCAAAAGTTAGACCTTTAATAAATATTATGAAATGAGTCTAAAGTAATTCAGTAAAAATCCTATACGCATACGGAAATTTTGTTGTGGCAACAAAGCCGTTTGTTACTTACTGAAAACAAGCAATATCATCCTAATACATGGAAAAGTTAAGCAAAACAATCCAAATCTAATAACTATCAAGATTTTAAAAGAACGAAAAAACCTGACAAAATGCAAAGTAAAACATCGTACCATCACACAAAGAAAAATATGGAGACATTCTCACCAAAGCGTGGAAATCACTAGATATTAGGTCGATATTTGTTTTTGTACGAACGATGACACTGCAAGCAAACAACAAACAAGATCATTGTAAACACCTAATGCAACTTTTGTCGGGGAAATATTGAAACAAACAAAACCAACCAGCGTGAACCTTAAGGGCGACGCGATTTTGTGATTATCATCCGAAACGGAGAGGCCCACGAACTTATCGCCAACATCCAGGCCAAGTAAACGACCTGTGTTGACCTCATTTGATTTTAACAATTCTCGGTATAACTTCAACGGCTTCAAGTACTTCATCTGCCATCGACCCCACTAACATTACATTTAGAACGTAACACTGAATTCAAATGGAAACCTACTATTTAACAAAGTAAGCAAAAACACAACCAGGTGAGGCATTTTGTCAACACAAAAATAGAAAAATATTACTGAGCATGAACAAAGAGAGGGAGGAAGGGAGCACTTTGCCACCTTATTTGAAGAGGAAATTTTTCGATAAGAAGGTTAAGATGGAAGATTCCTACGAATTTATTTGGACCGTAATAGCTATAAATCTTGGAAGCAGAACTGCAAAATTACTTACGGAAAGTATTCTATGAATGGGCTAAGCTTGTTGGCTAGCAACGAGTTAAGGAAAAAAAAATTCACTAAAACAACTTAAGCATGCTAGGAACTTAGTTAACAAAACGCAACAGAATGGCTTTGTAATTTCGACGAACACCTGCTATGCATCCTAATGTTCTCTTGCTCCCAACTTTAAAGACTAAATAACCCCATGTTCATCTTAGTTAATAAAAATCCAGTTAAATACACTACAATTATTAAACTGCTAAGGAGAGAAATTAACAGCAGGCCTTCTCAGATTTATTTAAAAAAAAAATTACCAGCTACAACTCAGATTTATGCATCAATTTCTTAAGCTCAACCTCTCAGGAAATTTCCAGAAAAGTCAGATTCCTAGGTGTTATACATGGCTTCTATTCAAGAACAAGATTCCACAATCCACATAATCAAGTTTCTGCAGCAACTTAATATATCTTGGGTTTTCTCTACTGTAACCTATAAATCTGAAGAATATTCAACAGAAAATCTGTCAAGAGTATGAATTCAGGCACAAATTCAAAGACCTAATCGCAGATACGAGTATACATTGACAAACTATATAACATCAAACATTAACTTGCCAAGAAGATGAAAAGCCCAAATCAAGTATCTGTAAGAAATAGCCAAAACCCTAAAACATTCATCGGAAGCAATAATCAATGCACAGAGTCAAACTCATAATTGAGCCGCTCATAAACTCATAATCAAGTCAAAAAAACGCAAACAAACAAAGAAATAATTAACTATAAAGAATTTTAAAAAAAACACACAAAACACAAAACATTGACATACCTTCAACCGGAAGATGGAGAAACTAAAATTTTGAGGCAAACACAAATAGTAGAGAAATGCTTGTATCGGTAATCCAAACTGCCTGGACACTTCTCTTTCTCTATCGATTGTACGGAGGAACAGTTATATGGATTCCTAATATAGAAATGGTAAATGCAATTTAATCTGTTAAAGTGATTTAAATAAGTCGAAAAAATATCCAGATTTGGTATTATTTATTTAAATTGCACAGTCCCTTATTGTTTTATACGCATATATTATCCTCATTAATTTTTTTTTAATTCTAATGGAAACCCCAGTAATACATATAATTATTGATGAATTTCAAACCCATAATCTTATCATATGGATCTAGTCGTTTGCAACGCAATCACACATTCATCTACACACAAAAATGGTTTTTTATGTACTCCATATGTACTATAATACTTTGCGTTATTATAGCTTTTATGTACTCCATATGTCCTAATAAAAACGAGACTTTTTTGGACGCCCGATTAAAAAAAATGGTGTTGTGGTGCAAATTATTTATTTTTTAGTAATTAAATATGGTACATACATTGTTTGCCATTTTAGAAAACATGTCATTTTAATGGGACGTCCTAATGACGAAAACATGTCATTTCTAATAGGATGGAGGGAGTATAATATAGTACTCCCTCCGTCTCATTAAAAGCATCCCTTTCTTTTCGGCACAGAGATCAAGAAAAGTGGTATTATGTGTTGTATATCTTTGCTGCTTTTAGAAATATAAAACTTTTAATAGAACGACCTAATTAGGAAAATAGAACATTTATAATGGGAGGAGGAAGTATATACTGATTTCATTTCTGAAAAGGAAAAATCTGGAACTTGTGTTTGCTTTTGGAAAGTTAATAACATGATATATGCAAAATCAATTTTCTTCATTTTATAATTTGTTAGAAAAAATAACGAAGAAAACTCATAGCCGATAAAAATGCATTATGGTTAAATCCTATTTATACAAAAACCTGCAAATCACCCTAAACTATAACAAACTCACACATTTTAAAATAAGCTTTATTTGAAACTTCTCATAAAAAGGAAATGGGAAAATGAATTCTTTTGTATTTCATGCTATTTTGTGAATGACATATTACTCGGCCAAATCTCTAACCTTAGTCCAGTAAATGGTACTCTAATCGGAAACACGTGACGTTACGAATGGGACGGAGGGAGTATACAAAAACATGCAAAATCTTATGGCATCAATACAACTAGAGAAACAATGCTAACTAACTGGGAGTATCAAAAGCCATTGGCTGTATTGATTCACTGCCTACCTCTGCTGTTGATTAACCGTGCTACGAGCAAGTCGTTCCAAGTATCGGTGAGCCCCGGTAGGCACCAGTGCATGCAGTCGTCGTGTCGTTTCCCACCGGCCGTAGATGGATGAGCATCAGCTCTGAATTCACTCATGTGGGTTATGTCCAGTAGCTGAAATTTCGAACCTCCAAGGGCGCTGCGTAGATGCTGGTTTACGAGGCGTGTCTCCACGTTCGTTCCGTTGTTCTTGATGGAGAAAAGTTGCTCTACCTGGAGATCACAAAATAAACAGTCTTTATCTTACAAGTTACAAGCAGAAATACAAAATCAGAAGAAATTCAAACACAAGTGAGAAGGCTTACTTCTTGTGGTGCTGCTATAGGCTGTACGCGAGAGCAAGAACCGCCCTGGTCCCAGTCGCCTCCTTCGAAATGCCTTGGGGATTGTGTTCGGAAGAATAGAATTGCGTTTTCTCGTGCATTCTTTTCTATAAATGATATCTGCATAAACATATGGTAGGTGCAAATCTTGTAATGAGAGTAAATGAGGTTTTCAAGATGCATGTCAAAGCGAAGGGTGGAGTTATACCATGTGTCGTAACACCAAATCAAGCCCAGCGTCGGGTGGGAGTGGAGGATCGACAGGTACACCCTTCTCAAAGAAGAGCATGGGTGATGTTAGGGGATCAAACTTTGAAGGAGCCCACCACCTAAAGCATTAAGCAAGGAACTAAATTCGAGTTTGTCAAATAAATCTCATTCGATCCAGCAAGAATCATGCGAAAACAGAGACAGAAAGAAAAATAAACCCAAGTAGAAACTGCAAGGGGACAGTTAAAGATGATGTTTATTAGTGCAGGAGCACGACACATCCATTGCCTACAAATACGAGGAAAATACGGTCTAAGAAAGTTCTTTAACTGCAACATATACATCAAGAGCAAGCCAGTGTTTCTTCTTATCACACAAATGATCATAGAAGCTATACGCAACTGTAAAAGGAATCTGTGTTCGGAAATGAACTTCCAACTTCTAATCACTACCTCACAAGTGAGGCAAGGGCTTTGGCTTCAGGGAGATCATATTCTCATGCAATATCAGTAGAAGGCCTCAGTTTCAAGAACGCAAAACTATTCAATTCAATATTAACTATGGGCCAGTCTACTCAATAAAACCACATTGAAACCCGACTTACCAGTGTCCCGTGTTGAAAATGAGTATGTCGTGGAAACGTGGAGCCTCAGCCCAAGTCCCTTCAGGTATATCAACATCAACTCTATAGCCATCCTTATAACCAAGCGACTCCAACATACCACCGGTACCACCTGACCACCTAGAAAGAATGTAAACAAAGTAAAATGCCAACAATGCAGAGTTGCAGACGACGTCGTGGTGGTATAGTAGGTTGGTTTATAGCAAAAATCGTAATAATATAACTAGTAAAATTTAATAGAATCAGGATGTAAAGGCATGATATAGGCACATACTTGTCTTTATCAACATTATTCGGTCCAAACAAAGCATTTCTTCTAAAGCACAACGATCAACAAAATGTCTCTACTCGGTATGTGTTCTTTGAGGGTTAAGAAAAGCCGAGCAACACAAAGCAACTACTTCTTAGAGTTATTATACTTAGCTTACCTACCATAACGAGCTAGAAGATTTGTTCGGTGATAGGCAATAGTGAGGTTGTAATTGAGGAAAGTAAAACCACGATCAGCTCCAACAGGACGCCACTTTTTCACCTCAGGAGAAACCTTTTTCAAAGCACAAAAAAGAGAGGCAAACATGTTTCGATTCAACGAGTCCCCGACGAATCCTGCACTGTTAAGAGATCTGTAAGGTCTACAAGCAGCACATTCGTTAATCCGATGCATTACGAACCAAAGTCCCATTAGGTATGGAAAGGAAACATCTAAGTAGATATGATTCTTCTCATTAAGGAGCTAACAAGATTAAAGTGGCAACACTGTTTATACTAAATTGCCAAAAGAACATATCAGGAAAATTCAAATTAATCTAATTCTACTATCCCCAAAACCTGCAATTCTCTCCTGAAAATCAAAAGTCAACAGGATAACTTTATCAATAATCAATGCGTTTACAAGCTATTCTCTCGTGAAAAGCCTGCAATTCGGAGAATCCGAATCCAAACGAGTATCTAGAAGAAGATATACCAAATTCCGAAACAAATTGCTGAAAATACATAACATTGCCAATTAACGCAGAGGCTGATTGATCAAGTTCAGAGATGCACTCACCAATGCTGTTATCTCGAAATTCCTCGAGGAACCGGCGCGGATCAAACGGCGGCAGATCGCAGCCGCGGGGTTTCCACCGCCACTTGAGAATATCCACGGCGTTCGTCTTGTTACTCGCGATGCAATTCCATCCTTTAAATATCTCCTTGCACGTCTGGTCGTACCGCGGCGGAGATCTAACGGTAAGATCGTAGACCCACCGCCCGTCCGAGTAGTCGCAGTTACCACTCGTCTTCTCCGGCACCACTGAGTAGGCTAACGACGGCTTCTCCGCATCCTTCCGGAAGAGAGAGAAGCACAAGTAGAGCGAGGCGGCGCAGAGAAGGAAGAGAACGGCGCGGGAAGCGAGCGAGGAATTGGAAGGAACGAGCTTCTTCGCGCTGTGATGGAGTGCTCTACTGGCCATGGGGGATGCTCGAGTGCGTACGCAACGCCGGCGCACATTAGCACGCCTCGTCCCGTTCTTTTTCATACACCGGGTAAATAAATAAAAACCGCCGACACCATTTTTCCCATTCCGTTTTATTTTGGCCCGAAGAGCTAATCAACAATTTATTTCAACTTAGCCCCGTTTTGAAGAGCTTATATGTGCTGGTAAAAATAGTTTCTGAAGAACAATAATTTTTTAAATTATATATTTTTTTATTAAATATTTATATATAAATGTATCTAAACGCTAATAATAATTTTTTAAATTATATTTTTATTTTTAATTAAATACTTATATATAAATGTATTTAAATTATATTATAAACATTTATGATATAAACACTTATTTAAATTGTTTTTTCAAATGGAGTTATTCTAAAAAAATACTCACAGTGTTTTTGCACCGCGTTTTAGAGTTTTTTTGTGTAGATTGGTATAAAGTTATGGTCCCCACAAAAATTGTGTGTAATATTTTCTAAAAAATGAAAGTGGACAAAAATGTAACTACAAAAAAAAAGTTTGAGAAAGCTTATGAAAACTTATTCTAAAAAATAAGTTGTTTTCCAACTTATTTTCATAAGCTGATAGGAATAGCTTATGAAAACAAGTCAAAAATAGCTTTTGAAAAAAGATCATGATATCAACTCTCCTTGACAATAATTTTTTAAATTACATTTTATTTTTTCTCTAATTAAGTGATTATATATAAATGTATCCAAAACACAACAGCTTATTCAATTTAAGTGCTTATAAACATACCATAAACACTTATTTAAGTTGTTTTCCCAACCGAGAATGAAATCAAATTTTCAAATCATATTTAAAAATATAATTTGACTATAGCATTTTTGTAGGTTTTGTCGAAAATCCACATTTAATTATTGTTTTGTACTTTTGTTATTGAAAATGATGAATTCAAATGCTATTCTAAACCAAAATATGGTTTTCTATTTCATTCGTGCATTTAGATAATTATGAATTTTAGAATTATCATAAACAATTAGGCGTTTATAATTAAAATATGAGTGAAACACAAGAAAATTGAATAGAGAATCCGGATTATTTCTAAACTGTCAATCAAACGTCTTTAAATTTTAGTAGCACGTTATTAATAAAACAATTTACCTCACTAAATTACTGTAAATATATAATAGAAATTATATCAATTACTTGAACTCAACAAAATTCGAGAAAAATAATAAAAACACTTTCTTAAGAGCAAAATAGCAAATCAATAAATTTAGTGAACGAAATAATAATTTTTAAAATATAAAAAAACCCAATAAATTACAAATTAGGAGATGAACACCAACCAAACTCCTAAAATAAACAAAATTTTGAATTAAACAACAATGAAAGTCTTGTGTTTGTATACTAGACAAATAAACACATTCTTGAATAATAATGTGTGTTCGTTTTCGAGCTAGGACAAATTTGCTGGTGCCGCACGTGAAACCAAGCAATTAGTGCAAGGGTTTAAGGTGGAAGACCTGGCATGAGGACTTGTACTGTTGCTCATCTGCTGCCTGTCCAATTTTTTTATGCACACTTTCATTCTCTTCTAAGCTGGTCTGGATGAAGAACTTGGCCCACCATGATGAGCTCCTGAACTTAGGCTACACAAAAATAACCAAATTGACCAAATTTATCAACCGTTAATAGACATGCATGGCAAAGAGTTTATTGTATTTGATCCGTCATCATAATTCTGTAGGGTAATTTTTGATTTTAGTCATGTAAT
Organism: Lavandula angustifolia; assembly: GCA_028984105.1. Classification (NCBI taxonomy): domain Eukaryota; kingdom Viridiplantae; phylum Streptophyta; class Magnoliopsida; order Lamiales; family Lamiaceae; genus Lavandula; species Lavandula angustifolia. The sequence continues at coordinate 22,160,305 of CM054822.1, forward strand.
GTAGTCTGGTTTCGATTGTGATCATGTGCTGTAGTTTCTTCCCTTTTTGGTCACGTAGCTTGAAAATTCGTCCATTTTTTGTCTTACCGACGTTGAATATACTTCACCTTCACGCATCCCATTTCCATCGTCTAATTTACGGGTGATGTATTGTGTTACCGATAACTAGAAAGGTTATAGGGTAACACAAATACGTCAGACGACGGAAAATGGGAATGTGAAAATACACTCTTTGTCCGAGGAATAAAAGACGACGATTTTTCTAGTTACGGACCAAGAACAGAAGAGCCTACATGACCAAAATCCAAATTTACTCAAATTCTATAGGAAGTTAGGAACCCAATGATGAGAGTAGAGAGAGAATTAGATGCAAGTATAGGTTACAAGCCACCACTTACAGGGCGTCCAAACTTGGATAGCTCTGCCACTTTAGCTCTTTGATGACCTGGGAAACCTGCAATCACATGAAAATTGGTAAAGGAATTACATTTATAACCTTGATGAATGGAAATAGGAATCAAGGGCTGTAAAGAATTTACCAGACAATATAACCAAGCCATCAGATGCCACTCTTGCTAAATCTGGAACAGTCTTGTTGAGATATTTTGGTGACAAGTAATCGAGGGCATCCGACACGACGACGAGGGAAAACGACTTGGGCTTGTACGGAAGGGGGAACTTGATATCAGCGACACGCACAACGCCCTTGCTCACGAAACTCTTGCAGTTGGCATCAGCATCGTCCAGCTCATACGGCTCGATGCCCCAAGCTTCGGTGTCGTCTTCTTTTAGTATGTGAGAGACTACTGAGCAGGTTTCGGGGCCTACGTGGAGTACCTTCCGCATGCTGTCGCCGTATGCTTTCTTGAAGATGGGTATCATTTTCTGTAGTTCTAGAGTACAGGAAAGTCCACCTGCATATTGGAGGAAAGAATAAGAAGCCGATTTCAAGCAAAATAAGCCTGAGAATACATTAAAAAGCAGTTCTCTCCTTCATTACGGAGTGAAGGCAGAATCAGAAATCAGATCCACATCAATAGCATTACTTCATAGACCAAATGCACAATAACAGGCAAAATTCACACGAGTCATTACAGAAACCTTCAGTTAGAACCCCCTATCTTAATATCTATATATTTGGAAAACGAATTATACTTGCAAGAAATACTAGCGCGCAAAGAAAAAAGGTTATTGCACACATGAAACGGAATTTTCTTTTTCACGGCTCAACCATTGCTTAGTCCCGATTCGCCAAGAAAAACTGTGAGCAAGAACACCAGAAATAATGACAGCAAATAGAAATAGCCTTTATAGCAAATAAGGGTGTGTACGAGCAAGAAATAGAACTTCTTAGAGTCATGAGAGGTAAACTTCAAGTCAGAAGCAGTTACCATCAGTTCTATGTAAAGCAGCTATATTGCCACTCCTAGCACCTGTCAATAACCAATAAAACGAGTCAAATAACACCGAGTAGAAGCAGTTTATACTCGGGCTTATAGCTTGTCTAAAGAACTGCTCAACTACCAACAAATGTTAAAATTATTTCCCTTATAACTTGCAAATCTGATCAATTATCAATGGGATGCCTATTTCAAATGTAAACAGAGTAATAACAAACCTGAACCACGATACATATACCCAACAATGAGAAGCGCTCCCTGCAAAAATGAAGAAAAGAGTACGAAATCAATAGTTATTGATACGGTAATCCATACCAGACATGTCATTATGATAGGTAGATAATCTATAACAGTAAGAAAAATCATTTTATGTATGATAATTGTGCAGATTTTGAAAAGGCCAAGAGTTTTACCATTACAACGAGTGTCACGGATAATAGGGGAGACGGACGAGATTTGTGATGCAGAGCACCCATAAAAGGAATGCGCACATTGTCTGTAAAGCGACGGGACGTATTGTGTCTCCTTGACATTGTTCTACAAAAGTAATAACCTGCTAGACATTGGGATTTAAGCACTAGAAAATAAGTCCAACTCTTTTATATCAGAAATACTGAAGCAAAAGAATATGTAAGGCTTTGCACTTCATGATTCACGAATTATCCGAAATCAAAATCGATACAGAGGAACAAGAAAACAAATGAGAACCAAGCAGCTCTAGCTCAATTCAAGTTCAATCAGATAACTCATATTTAAATTTATTCATAGCAACACATAAAAGAGAGCAATTATAAAAGCTCTAAAAATGCATATTAAGTTTCTTCATCAACTCATCGAATAAACACGATTAGCATCAACTGATATGATCAGGAAAGCATCAGCGCAAACACAATTGATTAACTACAACGCAGGATCGGTGAATTGAAGTCCATTAACGGCGGGTAAATGCGCATTACCGCGGGAAGCTACAAACCTGTCAACTAAACGAATTCTAACAGCTGAACTTCACATAATTAAGAACCAACAACAGATAAAACGAATCCATGATCCAACATGTATATCTAGAGTTAAATTCAAATTATACGAGGAGATAACAATCAATAGGAAATAAATGCAAATTGAGCGAAGAATCCACCTGAAATCTGCAGAGCGGAGGGTAAGAACTGGATGTGGGATCTAGATCTGCTCGGATTTGTTTTGTGCTCCGATAGAAAAGGCGCTCGGATTTATTTCAGGAAACATTTATCTATTTATTACTCTTTTTGTTATTTTTTTTTTCTTTTCTTTTTTGGCGGTTAATAAATGAAGGTGGATAACTTAATTGTATTAAATTTATTACCCAAAAAAACACACTACCATTTGGATAATTGTGATGTTTATATATTTCGTATAAAATATATTTATTGTTATAAAATAAATTAAAATATAATTAAGACTATAAAAAGGCGTAAGTAGTTCCACTTGAAATTGAGAAACTGATGGGACCGATCAAATCGAAAAATAATGGTTCAGTTTGGTTTTGTGGTTTGGTTTGATTTATTTTTTAAGAACCGTTTACAATCAATTTGGTTAACAATTTAAAGAATTTAAGTGGTTCGAACGGAACCAGTATATCATACTTTCTTTTTTATGTAATAATATTGACAGATTTAGATGATTAGATCTGAGCCAAGACTGTCATAATCTACATAATGGAATAGAAACAAATAAAAACTCTCTATTTGTAAGTTTGAAACGATTAGCATCCCTATAATTATGAGTTTTCATGTAGTAATTCTTAATTCTCACGCTATTACAACTATTCTTGTTTTTAGTTAGTTTAATTTTTGATCGAATTATTCGTTTGTTTGTGATTTAATAAATAAATAAGGTGAACTGATGATCCGGACCAAATAATTTGTAAGCGGTTCACTCCGGTTTCAACACTTAAATATATTTTGAATCGAACCAAATTGAACCGCTTATGTGTATTAGACTCAATTCCTAAAATACATGAAAAATCAAAACGAATCGTTACACCATTATAAAATGCAATTGTAATTGCAAAAAAAAAAAAAAAAAAATCAAATCAAATTATATAGTGTTCATTTATATTTCACTCTTTTTGCAAAGATTAAACATTGTACCAAGTTTCAAATGATAAATTATGTGTAGATACTACAAAATACTTTTACAAATTAGTAGTATATTTTTAAAACTCAAAATTAATTTATAATTACCTAAAACATGTAAAGTGTAATACTCTAGTAAAGATAATCTCATACAATAATTAAAAAATTATTGTCCGAACTTAGACCAATTATAAATAAAATATTACTCCTTCCTTTCCACTCTAATTGTCTAGTATTGATTTTCAGTCTGTCCTACTCTAATTGTCCAATTTCCTTTTATAGTAAAGTAATACTCTATAAATTTAGTGGACCGCACCACTTTATCACTTGTCTACTCACAACCAACAACTTTCTTAATCGTCGTACGAAAAAGAATGGATAATTGGAGTGGAACGAAGGGAGTACATTTGAATACTTTTTTAGAAGTTGCTCTTGTGAAATTTATAATACTAAATGACAAAAAACTCAAAATATAACATACCAACTATAAATTTTTGCTTCCAAACCCATATTTTTGTTTTACTCACAACCAAAAACTTTCTTAATCGCCGTATCGAAAATAAATTAGACAATTGGAGTGGGACAGAGGGAGTACATTTGAATTTTTTTTACTACAGAAATTGTGTTCCTTCAGTTGAATAAAAGCATTAGTTCTTGGAATGGGACAGAGGGAGTACAGTTGAATATTAGGTTTTGATACTTGTTATTTCGAAGTGGGATCGAATGTGAAATTTCATTTAATTTCCCAGCTCCCAAATTCAAGAAACTACAAAACCAACGGGCTACAAAACAAATTCAAGAATCTACAAAACAAGCAACAGATACTAAGGAATTCAAGAAAAAGCAACAAGTAGCAACATCATAGATTTCTATAAAACGGGCTACAAAACAAATTCAAGCAATAAGTAGCAACATCATAGCTGTTAATTCTCATGCAATAACAAGTATTCTTGTTTTAGTTTAATTTCCGATCGAGTTATTCGTTTCATTATGATTTACTAATAAATAAATAAGGTGAATGGATGAACTGAACCAAATAATTTGTAAACGGTTTGCTTCAGTTTCAACACTTAAATGTACTTTGAATCGAACAAAATACATGAAAAACCCTATAAAAAATCTATCCCAACGTTTTCTTCTTTTTTAATGTATCGACCGCTATATCTTCATATTATACACACCAAAAAAAAGCTAGCAATACGGTTCGTGCGATGACATTTACACGTGTCTTTTTGAAAATATATCTATCATACTCTACAATAATCATTGATGTAAAAAAAGCACCGGAATATAATGGAATTTCAATATTGAATAGTTATATTTATATTTTTATTTTGAAGATTTGTTTTTTGTTGGTATTAATGTTATCAAAAGCGGCTATTTTCAAATTATACCACTTGTTTAATTTGAAATTATAGATGCAGTTATTATTTTCACTCTTTTGCCCAGCCATGTATATATATTTTAATCATGACTTGCTTAAAGTACAAAATGTATGTTTTGAAACGATAATAAAATTAATTATTATGCTAACATATACGAACAAATAAAGTAAAAAAAAATAGCATTTAAAAAAAATTTCCACGCACAATTCGTGTATATACATCTTTTCCATTTCATAAAACTACATATGTCCCCATGGAATGGCGTAGCGGTAAAGGTGGGTAGCCCGGAATCGATAGGTCATAGATTGAAATCCCACTGTAAAAACTATGTGTGTGGATGTGTCTAGTTATCTATCTCTTGATTCAAAATGGGAGCAGGTTTGAAAAAGGATCTTAGAGTGCCATTCGTTTGATGATAAATAAAAAGGAATATCGAAAATTCGAGTGGCTGAAGCTGAAGGAGCTACTTTCGAAGTAACAGAAAGAAAAGCAACGACTGAAGTGGGAGAGTCAGAGTCAAAAAGAGGATTCCGAGCTAAAATAGATTATTGTTCCTATACAGCTCAGACTATCTATGGATCTTGGGTATAAAAATTTGGATTTTTATAGACAAAGAAGGGGAATAAGAAAACTTTCATTGTTAGCGGCCGGGGTTCTCGTCCTAAAAAAAAAAATATGATGTACATTTATCATTTTTAGAAATGAGATATACATATATTTTTAAAATACAAGTGTCATCATATAATGTATATTAATTATTTCTGAAACTATACTCCTCCCGAGTCATATATTTTGTCTTATTCTCTAATCAAGATAAATCTTGTTGTATTTCTTAAAATAACAAGATCTTGTGGCTATAATTTATTTACAACTAACAAATTTTCTTAATAACCGTATCAAATAAAAACTGGACAAGATGGACGGAAGGTGTATTTTTTATGCATAAGAATTTATTTGATACCAACCTTCATATAATAAAATCTTATTCCCTTTTATATTATTTACAGATGTTAACACACTTGCATACCACGTCATCAATCCGCTTCATGTTAAATCTCGAAATCTCAGCCGTCCATTAACTCTGAAACAAACCTACAATGAAAACATTCACATCGACACGTCAGCAATCCGCGTGATTTCCCTCAAAACAATCGCAACCGCCCACGAAAATTTCGAATTTCATCCGCTCCAATCACTCCATCCCGCCACAACCTCCTTATAAAACTCCAAGAACACAGCCTTCTTCATTAACAAATCAAACATCAATCCCTTCCAATTTCCATCCTGCAATTCCCCATTCCGAAACCCTAGAAATGGCCCGCACGAAGCAAACCGCCCGAAAATCCACCGGCGGGAAGGCGCCGCGCAAACAGCTGGCCACCAAAGCCGCAAGGAAATCGGCTCCGGCGACCGGCGGAGTGAAGAAGCCCCACCGTTTCCGTCCGGGAACCGTCGCTCTCCGTGAGATCCGCAAGTACCAGAAGTCCACCGAGTTGCTGATCCGCAAGCTTCCGTTCCAGAGGCTAGTGAGGGAGATTGCGCAGGATTTCAAGACGGATCTGAGGTTCCAGAGCTCCGCCGTGGCGGCGCTGCAGGAGGCGGCGGAGGCTTACCTCGTCGGACTGTTTGAGGACACGAATCTGTGTGCGATTCATGCTAAGAGGGTGACGATTATGCCCAAGGACATCCAGTTGGCGAGGAGGATTAGGGGTGAGAGGGCGTGATTTCAGTCAGCTCGATTGCGAGTATTGCTAGATCTGATTATGTTGCATAGTTTGGTATGATTTTAGCTGTAGTTAAGTTGCTGTATTTTGGTTCTCGGCTATGATTCGCCTTCTTCTTTCTCTCTCTATGATCATGTACTAGCCACTATTATGAGAAATCAAATGCTGATTCGCACCATTTCTGTCTTTTGTCCAATCAATCTGATTTGAGCTATAAAACTGTTCTTCATGATTTATGGTGTAAGTAGGAGTTTCAATTTGATTGCTAATTACATCTTAATAAAGCAGAAAATTGAAAAAAAATCGCAAGAAATCGGAGTTGGGGGTTACCATAAGGTTAAGGAATTCATTCGCAGACGACGGCGGCGGCGGTGAGGGATAGCGGCGGTTTCTGGTAGAATCCCTTCCCTTCTACATATTCTCTCTCTTCTAAATTTGTACTCCCTCCGTCTCATGTGACAAAATTGTTTTCGGTACGGGAATTAAGAATGTGGATGATAAAGTATGAGAGAGAAGTAGATGATAAAGTAAAAGAGAGAAAATGATTGAGATTGTGAGAGAGTAATTGATAAAGTAGGAAATAGAAATAATAAAATAAAGAGAGATAAATGATTAAAGTATGAAAGAGAAATGATAAAGAATGAGAGAGAATTGATAAAGTAGGAGAAAATTTATGATTTTTTTAAAAAGTTATTTTCATTTTTGGAAGTATGTCACTTGAGACGGGACTCACGAAATGGAAATTATGTCACATAGAGCGGGACGGAGGGAGTAATTTATTTTGAATTTTTATAAAGATTCCTAATTTTATGATAAACAAATTAAATTTTAATTTAATATAGTACAGTAAACCCTAATAGAATCTAGGGTTTGTATTACAAAAATTGGAAACACATAATCCTAACGGCCCGTCATCACTCTCCCTCTCTTCAGTCGTCTGAGCTGAATTTGCGAAGATGTCTTCGATTCACCAAAATGTTTCCACTACTCTCGCCGCTTCTACCTCGACTTTCCTCGGCCACAACAATCTCAAGAGCATCAGGTTCCGAAATATTTATGTATATATTTTCTGCGTTTGTTTTTGTTCCGTTTCCTGCTCGGTAGCGGATTCGATTTCACCGCCTTACGGATTTTGCAGGCCTTCTCATGTCTCGGCGTCGGGGAGAATGAGCGCGGTGGTGAAATGCGTGGCTTCGCCGTCAGCTGAGACGACCGGTAACCGATTTCTCTCATTCTTAATTTGGATAGTTCAGCATTGTGTGTTGAAAGCAGTTCATTTTCCTTTCAATTTACATGCCTATACGGAAGCTTAGGAAGATGAGAGAACTCCATGACTGTAAATTTTAAAACACGATTTCATTGTTATGAAGAAGATTCAGTACAATTGCTTAATTGAAACTCTGTTTTGAAAGGGCAAAAACAATTAGTAGACCGGAAGCTATCGATATACTAGAAAATCAAAACAAATGCAAATAATCCGAGGAATGTTTACAGGAAAAGTTGGAGATAGATTTGCTGATGAGAACGAACATATTACTCTTGAATCCCCTATAATTGGCTTCCGACAGATTGTTACTACCTCCGTCCCGTTATTTCCGACACACTTCATTTGGGCACGGAAATTAAGAAAGTAGATGATTAAGAATGAGATATGGGTAGATGATAAAGTAGGAGAGAGAAAATGAGTGAGAGTAGATGATAAAGTGAGAGAGAGAAGATGATAAAGTAAGAAAAAGTAGGAGAGATAAGATGGTAAAATATGAGAGAGATGATAGTTATTTCCAAATTAGGAAGTGTGTCAGAAATAGCGGGACGTCCATTTCGGAAAAGTGTGCCAGAAATAGCGGGACGGAGGTAGTATGTGTGAGGTTCTTCTTTCCGTGCTTATTGATATTAAAATTGCTCGGACGCTAAAATTAAATTGATTTCGCTGACTAGTTGATGCTACTTATCCGATGTAGCTTACAAAACAAACGTGGCACGAAACGAGAACTTAGCTAAACTTCAAGCTGGCTATCTCTTTCCTGAGGTATATATCAGACTGCTTGTTCTAATTTTTTATATATTTGGTAAAGCTGGTTCTATCTGATGCATGTTTTTGTGGAAAACCTGAATCGAAAATTGCTCTCGTTCTATTAGATAGCAAGACGAAGAAATGCACATATGGCCAAAAATCCTGATGCCAAAGTTATCAGCCTTGGCATTGGTGACACGACTGAGCCGATTCCAGAAGTTATTACTTCTGCCATGTCGAAGGTATTACTCTTCTGAAACATGTCTGTTTTGCTCTAGAGTTTTTTACGGGAGTGATTCGAAGTGTTCATCGAGCATCACCATGCCCTGCTTCCGGGTATGAAAGCTGCTGATTATCTCCACTTTTCTCTCTCTCTCTCTCTCTCTTATCAGAGATCAGATGCACTGTCAACAGTCGCTGGTTACAGTGGTTATGGTGCTGAACAAGGTGAAAAGGTAGTAATCATATTTCATATCTTTCCTGTTTTCCGCTCTACTTGTTGTCTTTTGCCACTTTAACTCCATTAATATTTCCATTTCTTACAAACTGGCAGTAACAAGGCATTCATTTTCAAACTTAATTCTTAACAGAACTTGAAAGCAGCCATTGCTTCAACCTATTATGGAGGTCTCGGCATTGACGAAGATGATATATTTGTATCTGATGGGGCAAAAAGCGACATATCTCGCCTCCAGGTTAGCCTTTTTTTCACTTCTCTAGCTCGTATACCTCAGCAACCTAACGGGTTTTTGTGAGGGGAAACTACATTCTGATATTTCCCTTTTGTGATTTTGAACAGTTATGTCCTGACTTTTAGCTTCTTAATACTCCATCCGTTCCGCCCGACTTGTCTTGTATTCCTTTTCGGGCCGTCCCACCTGACTTGTCTTGTTTCCTAAAAAGGAAAATAATTATTACATAAACTCTCACTTTTTCCTTATGAGACCTACCTTTCTACACACAACCACCCATTCATCTTAATTTCAGTGCCGAAAAGAAACAAGACAAGTCGAGCGGGACGGAGGGAGTAATTGTTGCATGACCTTTGAGAAGTTCAACAAGTTTGTCAAAAACTCCATTTTCGATACCTGAAAACCCGCGTGAACTGTCCGAATTCGATTTTTTCCTTTCTATTATTAAAACTTTCAGACCTGAGTTATTAAAATTTAATCTCCCCTTTATGTTATTGGATATACTCCCTCCGTTCCACTCCATTAGTCCATTTTCTTTTCGGCACGGAGATTAAGAAAGTTGTTTGTTGTGTGTAAAATAGATAAAGTAGTGGGGTCCACTTGAATATATTAGAGTATTATTTTAAGTTAAAAATGGAAAGTGGACTAATAGAGTGGAACGACCCAGAAAAAAAAGTGGATTAATGGAGTGGAACGGAGGGAGTAGTTTTTAGTTGCTTAGAGTTGTTTGCTTTTGCAGGTCCTTTTTGGGTCTAATGTGACAATGGCTGTTCAAGACCCATCTTACCCGGTACACATATTCTGAATACCATATATTTCTGCTTTCCTTCTTCCATTAATTCTACTGCTGCTAAAACTATATTAGCAACATGAGGATTGTTGGCTGTTCTTTAGATAAGTTCGATTTATTATGAAATGTATCCTGTCTGTAGGCTTATGTGGATTCGAGCGTTATTCTGGGTCAGACTGGGCTGTTTCAGAAGGATGTTGAGAAGTACGCAAACATTGAGTACATGAGGTGTACACCAGAGAACGGGTTTTTCCCCGATTTATCGACTGTTCCCCGAACAGACATCATCTTCTTCTGTTCTCCTAATAACCCAACTGGTTATGCCGCATCAAGAGAGCAACTAACCAAGCTTGTACAATTCGCTAAAGAGAATGGCTCAATCATTGTCTATGACTCTGCTTATGCTATGTACGTCTCAGATGATAGTCCGAGATCTATCTTTGAAATTCCTGGAGCCAAAGAGGTTCGTGTAGAGCTGAAAATTTCTAGTTCTTTGCAATGTTGCATGGACCGATTTGTTCTTTGCAATGGTTGCAGGTTGCCCTTGAAGTTTCTTCCTTCTCCAAGTATGCCGGGTTCACTGGAGTCCGTCTTGGTTGGACAGCAATTCCGAAAGAGCTCCACTACTCTGATGGATTTCCCGTGGCTAGAGACTTCAACCGCATAGTCTGTACTTGTTTCAATGGTGCATCCAACATTGCTCAAGCTGGTGGTCTGGCTTGTGTTTCACCTGAAGGCATTAAGGTAAACTCTTCTTCTACATCATCTCCTTTCGGCTTTCGCCTATTTTCAATCTCCAGCAGCAGTTTCTTATAAGCCACATACCTTAAAGATTCAACATAAATGGTCCCCATGAATCTAATATGGGCAGGCAATGCACGAGGTGGTTGGTTTCTACAAGGAAAACACTGCGATCATCGTGGACACCTTCAACTCACTTGGTTTCAAGGTTTATGGAGGTAAGAATGCACCATATGTTTGGGTCTACTTTCCTGGCCGCAGCTCGTGGGATGTGTTCAGCGAGATTCTTGAAAAGACCCACGTCGTTACCACTCCTGGGAGCGGGTTTGGACCTGGTGGCGAAGGTTTCGTGAGGGTCAGCGCCTTCGGACACAGGGAGAATGTCTTGGAAGCCTGCAGAAGATTCAAGGAGTTGTACAAGTAGACATGCCCCCCCTGAATCCACAACTGTGGAAGGATTCTTCAAGAATTGATCTTTGCATTAATCCCATTATCAGTCAGGTTGATTTGCATCTGGATATTAATCAGGCAGAAGCCAGAAATTGCAGACAATTTTAGGCCCTCTTTTGTGTTGAATAAAGTTTCAAGTACGGTTCTGCCTTCTTAAATTGGCTAGCTATGTTTTAAACTGTCTAAAATCCAAAAAAGAGGTCGGTTTCGGATGGCCCGACGGCGGTTGAGGTTGAGGTTGGTTGTCTTGTGATCAAATGTCACAAATTTGAATTTATGATGACAGTAACAAATTAGTTATGCCTCTCTTCGTTCCACTCCGTCAGTTTAGTATTTTTTTGCGCGAAGATTAAGAAAATTGTTAGTTGTGTGTAAAGTAGTACTCCCTCCGTCCCACATAAAACGTCTTGTATTCTATTTCGGATTGTCCCACAAAAATGTCTTATTTTCTAAAAAGGAAAAGAATAGATTAATCTCATAAAAAGTTATTATTTTGTTAGCTTCATTCACACCATTCTCTCTTAGCACACAAAAGTCAAATGAATATTAGAGTATTAATTTAAATTAAAAAGAAAGTGAACTAATGGAATTAAAAAGCTAAAAAAAAAAAAAAAATTGAACTAATGGAATATAGAGAGGAATTTATTCATCTCGGATAGTGTGGCTGCGAATTTCGCTTATTGCATAAAAGTAAAAGAGAAAAAGAAAAACCCAAGAAGAGCAAAACAACATGAGTTATGGCCTATAAATTGGCAAATGATAATATACAAAGAAACCACATCTTTTCTAACTAGACATTTGAAGTACAAATGGAGTTATATTTTACAAAACATTCACTATTCTGTACCAAGCAAGGAGTAGGGAGAGAGAGAGAGAGAGAGAGAACACACATTACACCTATTCTTGGTTCTACCTAAATTACAAAACTGAGACACCTACATCCATTATATACCCTTACAAGCATCAAACTTACAAGTAGACTTATAATGCCCAGTCTGATTGCATCTACTGCAATGCACAGTATGCTTCTCCCTATTAAGATCCTCCACACACATCCGTTTCTTCTCCGGCCGCCCCGGCGGCCGTCTAACCTTCGGCGGCCTCACAGTCCTCACTTCATCATCCATTGCAGTCTCACTCTCACCATCTTTCTTCCAATCAATCTTACTCGGTGTGGGATGTATCTCCTCAGCATACGCAGAAACATAGCTAGCCACGGTGAAATACTTCGCCGTAAAAGCGTAGACATGGTTCTTGGAGGAGATCAAAGCTGCCACACCATGTGAGCATGGCAATCCATACAATTGCCAATCACGGCAAGAGCAAGAATGGGTTCTTATGTTCACGATGTCGGACCTCTCGGGTGAGAGAACCTCGAACTCCACCTCATCCGATCGGAGGACTTTGTATGTCGAAGCAAGATTCATTGCCTCGATCAGGTGTTTTTCGGCGGATGGAGCGAGTATGGAGAACCATGACTTGGATCTTGCGCGCCTCTCCTTAAACTCGGTTATTAACTTACAGTGGATTTGTTCGATCACTTGAGTAACGGGTAGCTCCCGGGTTTCAAGAACCCATTGGTTGAACTCTTCTATGTTCGATGAGAGATGGCCGTAGCGCGTACCCTCAAAGTATATCAACGCCCAACGAGAAGGCGGGTATTGCTCAAGCCATTTGGTTGCTTCTGGTGAAACCTCCTCAAGTTCAACCATTCTTTCTCTAAATGAAGAAGTAGTAGTCGCATAAGCTGCTTTCCATAGAAGCTGGACAAGGCGCGGATTCTTGAATTCCCTAATGATGCTTTCGCTCAAGTGTTTCATACAAAAGGCATGACAAGAAGTTGGGAACTTCCTCTTCACAGCATCCCCTACACCCTTCTGCCATTTGGATAAGAAGGTGAGATGTGGTATAATCTCTGTATGCATCTCAAGTGCCTTCTGCAATTCCGATAAAAACCACATCCAACTTTCGTCATTCTCTACATCAACAACACCAAAAGCAAGCGGAAACAACCCGCCATCCCCATCAAAGGAAGTTGCTGAGAGTAATGTGCCAAGATATTTACTTTTAAGCGGAACTCCACCAAGGCCGATGATAGGGACACAACCATGAAGAAACCCTTTTATAGATGCGTAAAAGGAGATAAAAACACGTTGAAACCGATTATCAGAACCAGCAGTGAAAACCTCAGCAACACTTTCTGGATTGTTCTTCCTTATCTGCTCACAGTAAGCCGGAAGGAGATAATACCCTTCCTCAGAGGAACCGTATATAGCTTGGAGTCCACGCTCCTTAGCACGCCAAGCTTGCTTATACGGTATAGTTATCCCGTATTGATCATACACATCACGCAATATATCCTTTGGTTTGTAATTTATGTTGTCCCGCAATCTCTCCTCTATGAAGTTGACAATCCAGTCTACAGAAGCTTGGTGATGACCAGCGTGAGCGTTTTTCCCACAAGTGTGATTTCCGTCTAGGCTTCGTATTGTGAAAGTTGGAGCGTTTGGAAGCTTCACTGCACGTATGTGCCACGGACAGCCTTCCGAAGCACATTTAGCTATGTACCGGACAAGATCACTCTTAACGATACGAAGCTCAAAGTGCTGGGCGATTGCAGCCTCTTTGATTGCACCGCGGAAGGCCTTTACATCCGGAAACTCCTGCCCAACTACAAACTCGCTATCCTCCATACAAGGGATTATGAGTGGAAATTCTTCAGTAATTCGACAGAATCATCAAGCAATCACATTGTTCAAGTCACAACTCCCAAAAAGGACCGAGTAAGGTAGAGGCAGTCTACACAAAACACAGACAACACAAATTCAGTACTATGATGCATCATCAAAATCCAGAACCATACTTCTGCACACAAGTTGTAGTAGTCAGTAGAATGATGATTGGTAGCAGTAGCACCTCTTTCACACAGTACGATAATTCACCAACTACATAAGATTCCACAACCTAGAAATCCAAAAATTCACATAAACAAAACCAGAATTACTGGTAGAAACCCTAATTACGTTCATTCATATTCACAAGAAAATGAAAGCTAGTAAGAAGAATGCACTGTATCACAAAATCAGTGCGCAAAAAGGTCAGAAATCTTCAAAAGAAAGGAAATCTCTTAATCAAATCAGCAACTAACACATGAAATTTACAGAAAACGACCAAAATAGCAGCTTCGATTAAATCATAGTTGGACAGAAACGAAATAACAATTTCAATTTGGCAAACAACCGATGCATAGAATTGAACAGCCACGTTAATCGTATACTCGGAAAAAAGGAGAATTAAATCGATTGTGATTCGAACCTGGGAGTTCCAACGGGGAGTGATCCATGAGAGAGAGCCAGAAACTCGAGCAGGATCAGGGTTGCGATTGGGAAGAAAAACGAATCAGGGCTCAGGCTCAACGGCCCAATTGAGGTTATAATCGTAACTTTGGGCGAGAGGGTTAATTTTAGGGAATTTCACCGTAGTAAGTTCTGTTTTACGTTTCGGATTTTATCCAGTGATTAATATGGCTTGTGGGGCCCATCAAAATTAACGCTCCAGATTGCTTTTCTTTTTTAACCTGGCCACGTAGGACAGATCCCAACGGCTACTTCCTACGCTCCATTTCCATCCCCATTAGAGAGAGAGCAGAGGAATCTTGTAGATACCAGTAAAGCATCGTCATAGAGAAATGGGGGAATGTGAGGAGATTCCGAGCGAGTTCTTATCATTTTCGTCACCGGAAAATCGAGATTCGATCGGGTCCTTGGATGAAGAAGAAGACGATGAATTCTATGAGAAAATCGAGGCGCCAAAGTTTGTGGACTTCAGTATGCCCGATCAGCACAGCTCCGACGACCGTTATTGGTTTTGCCACCGTGTTGGTTAGTCCTCGCTCCTCAATTACAAATTTCTCACTTCTCTACTTTCCGGTTTTGATTCTCGCCTTTTGAGCTAGGCTTACTGTTTCTCATAAAGTGATTCTTCTCTTATATTACTTTGACAGATTGCAATTATTTACTATTTATCGCCTAATCTATCAGACCTGATTAGAATGAGAAACAGAGATGAATCCACTGAGTTAATTTCAGGACTACGGAATTGTGAGATTTTATGCATTGTTAGCTGAATTTGTTTGGATTAGTGAATAGTGAAGAGATTTATGTATTAGGAAGAGGAGCTTCACCATTACCAAGGCCTTCTTATTTCTCATCATGTTTCAATATCCGTACACTCCTAACACCATCATAATTCATAAATAGATGATTCAATTCAATCTACAGTCCTAAGTGACGCTTAGGTTTGTTGTTATGGCATTACCGTCTCTAGTTAATCAGGTAAATCAATTTTTATTTTGATGATTATGAAATTCTTACCTCTAGTTATGAGAGAGTGGATAGGACTTAGGAGTGAAGTCTAACTTCTTTCTGGCAATCAAACTGATTGGTATTGGATTGGATGGTATATGCTTACTTCATGAAACTGATTGGTATTGGAATTTGGTATTGAATGAAATCTCAAGTAAGATTTACAGTCTTTTAAGAAGGAGATTGATTGTGTTTCAGGATGTGACCAAAAGCACGAGGAAGAAATGGATTCTGAAGCCATCTACAACAACTTCGTTCTTCGGGTTGTCCCTTCATCACCCTGCATTCCTCACTCAAAATCTTTTTCTTGCTGCTAAGCAGCAATTTGCTGATGTAGGTTATGGCGGATAGGAGTCCCAATGTAAAGCTTCGGAAGGCACTCCATAGAACCGCTTCAAGGTACGAGAGATCTGCTCTCTATGTCATTAACTTGCTTATTGAAATGACTTGAATTGTGTTCTCCAGAACACCAACAAAATGCCCACTTTCAGCTCCTCCTAAATCTTCCAAGCCAAGGCTATCAAGGATGGCTCTCATTTCATCTTTCTCTAAGAAGATAGCCGAGGACAAGAAGAAGGTGGATCGATCTACACCACTGAGAAAGACGAAGCCAGTTGCTGCAAAGTATCTTACAACTCCGAGGAACAAGAAATGCACATCAGATTTGAGTTCATTTGCAAGTGTTCAGCATCAAAGACCTGCTAATGTTGAAATGGTGACAAGTGGAACAGTGGCAAAGGCTCTGGTTTTTCGTTCTCCGAAGAAATCTGTTGAGCTGCGTACACCAGTCCCGAAATTGTGCCAAGGAATGAGTAGGCTTGATATTTCAAGTCAGAGGAAGCGTGTGTTGGGATATTCTAGCAAACCTTCGAAGAATTTAGGTAGTAGTTCGTCTAGAAGAGAGTTAAGCAGTCAGAAGGTGCAATCAAAGCCGGAGAAACCACTTCGAATTTGCAAAGGTCAAGAAGCTAAATCCAGTAATGAAGAAGCACTTGAATATCCAATGACACGGGCAATACGACTCTCGGATTTGGCCCCACAAGATGACACTAAAAGGGAAGTTAAAGGAAGAGATGGTTCGAGTTGTGCAAACAAGAAGGGGAATGAAAACATCACTTCAGAAAGTTGTGGACCAGCAGACCAGCTTAACGAAACTAAATCTTGCAAAAGGGAACGAAGTGGAAACGACTTGGAGGATGGAGATGACAAAGAAAATGCTCCAGCCTCTGATGGGAACAGGTACGAGTCTATACGAACATGTGCAAACGTTGCTTCTTTTGAGTTCTTGGAAGTGGTACTAATTAGTATTGTTATTGTTTTGCAGCATGCTCAACAGTGTAAAGCAAAATGGAAGAAAGATATCTGGAAAGAACGACGAATGTGATCAAGTTAGAAGAAAGGTTTCTCATCTACGCCATTTTCCCTGAATTCGTCATGTTGATTTGTTTCCGTGTATCGTTTTTCTGATTACTATCTGCCACTGATTGCATTGCCTAAGGCTACTCAAGCACAGGAGACAAAGGTCAAGAAACCAAAGGCCACAAATCCTAGGCCTTTTAGACTAAGAACTGATGTACGGATCTCTCCATACCAATCAAGTTCTTGAATCAGAAATCAGAAATCTAATAACAATGTTTTTTCAGGAGAGAAGAGTTCTCAAAGAATCTATCTCTGATAGACGAGCCGACCCCCTCGTTCATCAAAGTGAAAATGCGAAAGTGAGAACTCCAGGTGGTAAGTTGCAAAGGAAACATGTCAATGATATTCAGGTAAACCACTTAATTACCCAAGTTTTAAAGACTCCTAAAAGGCAGGAGAGATCAAAACCAGAAGCTCCGACGACTCTAGAAAGTAAAAAACGTCACGAACAAAAGCTGATGAGTAGTGCCATGCAAAGGTTAGAGAAGTTCAGGAAACAAAGTGTTAGGCCTCAAAGGTAAGCCTAAAATTCTCCTCTTCCTTAACTTTCACAAGCCCATAACCACATAAATTGATATTCTCAGTATAAACATGGAATGATGGGATTTTTGCAGGCTTGTTTCAACAAAGCAGAAACCGGTAAGGCTAACGAATGCTCCATCAACAGATGCTGCTTCTCTATCATTATCACACGGTTGTCGTAGAACCCGAGTTTCATAGCACATATGTACATGTGAGTTGCACCAAGAAACTCAAATAGATTATTCATATCCGGCTTGTGTCTGTTTGCTCAATTATTTATTGAATTCTTGTCATATAACTATGTATTTAAAACATGGGTTAATTACGTTATTATGTATCATGAAAAGTGTAATAAAAAATTGATTATTGATTCAGTAATTCGTTTTAGCTCGACTTGGGAAGGTTTATTTTCCTATGCAATACTGACAAATTAAATGGGAGAAAAACAACCAACCAAAGACAGGTTACTGAGAGCCACAAAAACTGGATACAGAAATGAAGGCTAAGAAACTACCATATCCAGTAGAAATTCTGCATCTTAAAACTCAACACTCTTTCTCACAAACCAAAATAATCAACATTTTCTTGGATCACAAACATGGAAGTTAACCAGCGCATTGCAAGAATCTCTGCTCATCTTCATCCTTCAAATCCACAGGTAAACCAGAAAAGCTTATGTCTTTATGCTATCTTATAAAAAGTTTTTGTTTTTTGAAGCTTGATTTTGCTTCTTTCTGTTTACATAGATGGGAACAGAGCATCCCATTTTGAGGCCATCCAACTGCAGGGCGAAAGGCGGCGCTCCTGGATTCAAAGTAGCCATACTGGGTGCTGCAGGAGGCATTGGCCAACCCCTCTCCTTGCTCATGAAAATGAACCCTTTAGTCTCAGTTCTGCATCTCTACGACGTCGTTAACGCCCCCGGTGTCACTGCGGATATTAGCCACATGGACACTGGTGCAGTTGTAAGTTCATTCATATCACAACATTTGCTTCTTTTTTCAAGAAAATGAGATTTTATTTATTTTTTCTTGTGATAGGTGAGAGGCTTTCTGGGGCAGCAGCAACTGGAGAGTGCACTAACAGGGATGGATCTTGTCATCATACCGGCCGGAGTTCCGAGGAAGCCAGGCATGACTAGAGATGATCTCTTCAATATCAATGCTGGCATTGTGAAGACACTCTGCGAAGGGATTGCCAAGAGCTGCCCGAACGCGATTGTGAACTTGATCAGCAATCCAGTGAACTCTACTGTGCCCATTGCTGCTGAAGTCTTCAAGAAAGCTGGCACTTATGACCCCAAGAAGCTCTTGGGAGTCACCATGCTTGATGTTGTCCGAGCCAACACTTTTGTGGTGTGTATTTTTAGCTTCATATCCAAGATACATTTTCTTGAAACATCTCAAAAAAGGGTCATTTTTTCTTGAAACATCTCCAAAAGGGTCATGTTTTCTTGAAACATCTCCGAAAGGGGCATATTTTTCTAAGACAATTTTTTCTTGAAACATCTCCAAAAGGGGTGTATTTGGTTTGTCTTCAAGATTTGAAGAGTTGGGCCAAATCTCTTGCAGGCTGAAGTTTTGGGACTTGATCCTAGAGAAGTTAGTGTTCCTGTTGTTGGTGGGCATGCTGGAGTGACAATTCTGCCTCTTCTCTCACAGGTGCTAGAAGATTTCCCATTTCCATCTTATAATTACTTGTTTTTTTTAGCACTTAGATCAACATAGATTTAGTAAAGAAATTATGTTGATATAATGATGTATAGGTGAAACCTCCTTGCTCCTTTACACCAGAAGAAACAGAGTACTTAACTACGCGGATTCAAGACGGTGGGACTGAAGTAGTTCAGGTAAAATCAGTTGCTGCATTGCTTGAATAACTAAAGAAAGCCAGTCAATCAGTTAGATTCTTAGCTGGCCACCTTCATTGCAGGCAAAAGCTGGTGCAGGATCAGCAACTCTATCAATGGTAAAGTTTTGTTTTCCCTAGTTTTCCACCATTCCAAGAAAATGAAGTGAGATAACATGAAACTAACAATATACATGAGTTTTATAGGCATATGCAGCAGTGAAATTTGCAGATGCTTGCCTTCGCGGCTTGAGAGGAGATGCAGACATTGTTGAGTGTTCTTTTGTAGCTTCACAGGTACTTATAAAAGCTTCGTTCTGTTCACATATCTGCTCCAATTGTTCTGAAGAGTTAGCTAATCCGCACGTGAAATATTATATGCAGGTTACAGAACTACCCTTCTTTGCAACTAAGGTACGCCTTGGACGCGGAGGAGCTGAAGAGGTATACCACCTCGGCCTTCTAAACGAATACGAGAGGTATAATGTGAAACATGATGCAATGCTATACTTACCTTACGAAATTTACTGATTGCTGGAGAAATTCGAACAGGGTTGGATTGGAGAAAGCAAAGAAAGAACTGGCAGTGAGCATTCAGAAGGGAGTTTCCTTCATCAACAAATGAAAATGAGAGAAATCTATGATGATCAGAAAATCAAGAAAGTCCATTTTAAGGCTGTTGTAAATTTGTTGCTTAATAAAAGTCATGAATATACTACTGTATAGGCCTTGAAAATGCAGTTTCTCTCTCTGTATTTGTTACCAGATCTATATAATGAAGAGAAGTCTTGCTGCACAATCTAACAGCAACTCATTTGTATTATAATCTGCAATTCTTTCTATACAAGAGAAGTGACAAAAACTGCATAAGACAGTTTCTTCATCCATCATCATTCATCCTCAACTACATATCTTTACATTCTCCTCTCTCCTAAACTAAATCAAACCATCTTTACAACATAAATGCATTTGGAGGCTGATGAACACTAGGCGTTTTTGACATGGTAACATTCCCTAATAACAAATTCGGAGCAACAGTATCCTCTCCGATCAAAGGCTTAACCTGCACCACCTTCTCCGGCACAATCTTGCTCCCATCAACCTTCCCCAGCACCTCAAAATGCATCCTAACAGAAGAAGGCTTAGTCCTCCATTCCGGGATGCCTTTCAAATCGCCCTCTTTCACCTTCTTCTCCACTCCAAATCCTAACTTAACAAAAGTCTCAGCAGAAACATCTGCTTTCAAAAGCTTAAAAGACCCTTCACTATTAACTCTATCACCCAACACAGAGGACAACAAAGCTTCAAAACCAAGTAAGTTCGAATTCGAGCCATTGATTGACACAAAAGGCCATAACTTTCTCAAATAACTCTGCCCAACAAGTTCAATGGGAGAAACATCATCATTTTGCAAAGCCCTTTTTGAAGCAGAGGATAGCTCAACCAGACCAGGAGCTAGGCGCTTGAGTTTAAGCCTATTGCTTGGAGAGGAGGAGGATGAGAGGGAGGTGGGACCGACTATGCGGAGGGAGACGAGAGGGCCGTCGTGGGACCGGGCTACATCTTGGAGATACTCTGCTAGATTAATGAGGCTCGAAGCAGAGCCATCGTTTGTTCTGTTCATTGGGAGTGGAAGATCAATTGGATGCCTCAAGGTGACTGATCTTGCACCCTTGACTGTAACCACTGCACCATCTGATAGAATCACCTTCTTCAACACACCAGCATCCACATCATGCTGAAAGAACAACAACAACAACAATCATATTGATTCATCAATAAAATGAAAAATATTCGATTTGCAGAGGCAAATTCTCGATATCTCCGACTTACCGGCAATGAAATTCTCATGTTTTTGGCGTCTTGGATCCATAGCTCCATCGGACCGGCTAACTGAAACGGCAGGAGGAGAGGCGTTTGATCGTCAATCCTTCGTCTCTCCGACAATCCGTTTTCGTCGGCCGGGTCAATTGGATTATCCGTTTGGAAAACGGGTAGGTCGACGTATTCCCATCTGTTAACATCCTCTAGAAGCTTCAATGGAAGAACTTTACCATCAATCTCGAGATCGAATTCGTATGCTACCGATTTCCCCACCAAGGCGTCCCTCGAATCGAATCCGGAAACCCTAATTTCATCCGATTGGAGCCCTAGCCCCTTCACGATTGCGTCTTTCAAATCCTACAATTGAATAAACATAATTATTGAATTGATTAAGAGAAATCCAGATTGAATTAGAGCCTCGTTATTCGCACCAATTCGTTAACCAAAACACAAAAATAACTTACTGAAATTGCTTTAGGGTAGGGAGGATTGAAATCTGGGGAAGCAACCAAAGCCGCGGATTGCGAGAATTGAGCTCCGAACAGAACCAAACACAAGGCGACGGCAGCCACGGACGGAGATCGCCGCTTTGAATCCATTCAATCCAAGGAGTAAAGGAAGAATCGAGACTCTGAGCAGAAAATCAAGGGGCTAGTGATTCAATTTGTCGTTGTTTGGGCAGAAGACTTATATAAACTGGCCGTTAAACCGTTAGAATTGGGCAAAGGAGGAAGAAGAACAGATGACGTGGATGTGGTCAGCCAATAGGAATCGAGAATGACGAAGCCGACTGATCTGATTGGCTGAGTGAGATAAGCTAACGTGGACGTGCTGACGCGGGAAAATGGTCGGTGGTTGCGTGAATTTCGGTACGTCCAGAACGACGCCGTGGCGACTACCAAAAAGCAAAAGCACATGTCCGGGCCCAATAGCCCAGAGAGATATTGGGCTTTGGCCCATTGATGAAACGGCCCACTGGGATGGATCGGATAGGCCCGACCCGAAGATTATTGCAGAGAACATGGATTAGTGAAACGGCTGTGGGCTTGGATCGGACTGACCCGATCCGAAGATTTTGATAGCTTTAATTTATTATTAATGTATTTTTTTGTAAAAAATTATTCGATCTTAGAAAGAGAATGAAATTCAAACAGTCTATTAATTTTATGAATGAATATATGCAGTCGATCGACTTTGATTATATGTAACAATTAATTAAAAATTTAAAGAAATGATTTATAAAGATTTCAAAAGTCATTTTATTTTGCTATTAATTTTCTTGAATTATTTACGCTTGTATACGAGATATGGAAGCTATCCACTTGATTTTGGTACATAAAGTATGCAGGCTTTAATACTAAGTAATTAAACAAATCCACTAAAATATTATAAAGTGCATAAGATAATTGCATAGCACTCCCTCTATCCCGTTAAACTTGTCTTACTTTTCATTTTCGGCTGTCCCGCTAAATTTGTCTTCGTCCTAAAATAGAAAATGAAGGTGACATTTTTGTAAATATGGAGTGCCAATTTCACTCTAATTAAAGTAGAGGGTCCCACATCAAACAACACAACTATCCATTTTTACCAACTTTCTTAATCTTCGTGCCGAAACCTACTAAGGGGCCGTTTGGTTGGACCGGAGGAATGGAATCAGGAATCAAAGTAAAGGTATCATTTCATTCCACGTGTTTGGTTCGTAATAAATCGGAAAGGAATGAAACCTCATCCCCCTCTCCAACCCCCTCAATTCATACTTTCTCAAACCCTTAGAATTGGGGGGTTTGAGATTTCATTCCTCTCCACCCTCTCTCTCGTTTTCTTTTCCCTCACTTTTTTTCTTCTCTCTTCTCTTCTTCTCTTCCAACTCTCGCTTCCAACTCTCGGCGCCGCTCCACACTCCACACCACTATCTTCGCCGCCGCCCTCTCGCCGCCGCCCGCCGCCGCCGCCCCTCTTGCCGCCGCCGCCGCCCCTCTCCAACCCCTCTCATAATTTGGTAAGAAATTTTCCCTAATTTTGCCCTCGGTTTGCACTGAAATTGGTGGTCTGGAGGCTGAGCTTGATTTTATTTTGTCTTTGAAATTGGTGGCTTTTGTCTGAATCGGTAGTGTGGATTTCTAAATTTCTGAATCGGTAGTGTGGCTTTTATTTTGGTCTGAGTCGGTAGTGTGGCTTTTATTTTTGTCTGAGTCGGTAGCTTTTATCTGAGTCGGCATGTGAGTAAATTTCTCTTCTGAATTTCTTGTGGCCATCTGGGCGAAGTGTTTCTGTATTGAATTTCTTCTTGGTGGCTTTGAAATTGGTGGCTTCTGTCTTTGAAATTGGTGGCTTCTGTATTGCTATCCGTTCGGCTGGGAGAAGGCCGTGGATTTTATTGCTATCATTCTTGGATTTGGATTTGTGTCTAATTTCATTCTTGGATTGTAATTCTGTGCATTTCGCTTGCTTCATTCTGTGTCTGATTTCGCTTGCTTTGGAACGCAGTTTGGAGATATTATGAGTCATTCATACTGTTTTAACTTCAATGAGTCATTTTGTGATAATGGAGCTTTGTTAGTTTCTAATTCTACATAATTCTACATTCTGGCTTCATTATGTTTCTTTCTTAGTTCCATTTTGTCATTTTCATTATTTAGATGGATTCACAAAGTGGGAGAGGAAAAAACAAGCGTTTTTGGAGAAAGGATGAGGAAGAAACTTTACTTAATTGTCTAATGGAACTAAGTGTAGATCCATGTTGGAAGGGAGAAGGAGGTTTTAAGAATGGTTTCACAAAAAAGGTCGAACAAATGATGAATGTGGTCCATCCTGGTTGTGGGTTGCTAGCAGACCCTCATATTGAATCTAAAGTGAAATGGTTTAGAGAAAAGTATGTTGTAGTTAATGAGATGTTGAGGTTTAGGGTTTATGAACCGCATTAGTGGTCATCTTAACCGCATACACTCGGAAGACAACTTTAGTGGGATGGATGAAGTATCAATTAAATGATACTCCTAAATATATTATATACATCCGCTAGCACATAATTATGTCGCAAATTATAATTAAAAATTAGGGCAAAAAATTAGAATCTTGATTTATCTGTTAAATCAATTAATTTGGTGGCTCCTTAAAATGATTCTTGTTACGTGCATGTAGATATCACACCCAATTCACATTAGACTAATTATTTGAGTAAATATCAAATCAAATTATACATTAAAGTCGAACTTTTCAAGCTTACGAGAAATTATGACTCGACCCGACCCGACTCGTTAATAGCACTCCCTTTTGGCTTTTACACGGAGTGGAATGAGAGATCATGTGGCCGGTGAATCATCCTTAATCAACCCTAATTGTTTATAATTAATCAAGATTAGCATATCCATCATGTGCAAGATTTGGTATATATTTAAATCCATATATTTATCGAATCCCCCGAGAAATGTGGAGTAAAAGAAATGTAATTGGGTAGAAAATTAATCTGCAGTTGTGTGGTTGACATGTCAAAAATTCTTCAAGAATTTCTTGATGAGAAAGCTCTTAATCAATGTCTGCTCTACACTTGCCTAAAAAGCTTCCAGATCTTTGTTTTTCTAAATTAAAAAATCTTATTAATTTATTACAAGTTCATATTTTGATGAAATATATGTTGAAATAAAAAAACCCCAAAGCCAGTTCACATTAAGCAAATACAGTTAAACCTCGATAAAGTAATATTCGATAAAATAATAATTTCGCTAAAATAATAATTTCTTTCGGTCCCGATATCGGTCGATGCATTAAAATAATATTCGATAAAGTAATAACCTCGTTAAATGAATATTTTTTCTCGGTCCCATGATTATTACTTTATTGAGGTTTAACTGTATAATAATCTGAAAAAGATGCAGAAAATCATGTTGGTTGGACCTATAAATAAGCAGAAAAGTCTCATCAATTGCAAGAAAAAACTTCCATTCTTGAGTGGAAAAAATTGCAGAATTTGTCCATAGAAATTGAATTCTTATTTGATTAATTTTTTTCTGAAGTGATCCAAGTGGGACTAATTCTTGAGGCATGGAGATTTCAAGCTTCAGAAACATGGCTGATATTGTAAGAAAACCCTTCATTTCTATGTCAAAATGAAATCTTGAAAATTCATGTAAGAATTTTTTTTGAACTTCAATTTTAATTTCTTGGCCATTTATAGGGAATGGATGATCCTCTATTCTTTCATGAATGGATGGTAGATCCAGATCATCCAATAGATGCTTTCAGTTCCATTTCTTCTGCATTTCGTTAAGCTTCTCACCAACCCTACACCTACGAGCCTCAACCGGACTTTTCTGAAAGTCCGGTTGAGGCTTGGCCGGTTGGTGAAAATAGGCCATTGAAGAAGCTAAAAGCCTCAAACTTGCAAGAAAGAATGTCTTGTACTAATAGTCCTCTTGTGGGACTAATGAAGCCCAAAGAGGAAGCAATTTGCTCTTCCCAATCCTCAATTGGTAAACAAAACAATGTCAACAAACCCTCTCAAGGGATCAAGAAAATCATCCCAAACAACAAGCTTTCACAAGCACAAGACCACATCTTAGCTGAGAGAAGGAGAGGAGAAGCTTAGCCACAGGTTCATTGCATTATCTGCACTGATCCCTGGTCTCAAAAAGGTAACTTTATAACATCCCACATCAAATTAAATGTTTATCTTTAAGTTTCGGGACGAGATCACTTGTCCAATAAATCTTTATTCAATTGTTGTATGATTCAAAACTACGTAGTTTTGAATTAAGAAACTACAGATTGAAAGAAAAAAAATTGAAAAAAAAAGATTTGTTTTTATCCATGTGATTTACTAATTGTAAAGCCGTAAAGAGGGATGATAAAATAAATAATTAAATAGTGCAATTTTTTAATTCAAAACTACGTAGTTTTGAATCGAACACTAATTAAATAGAAATTTATTGGACATGTGATCTCATCCCATAAAAGTGTGATCAATTTGTGAGTCAAAAAGGTAACTTTATAACATCCCACATCGAATATCATGTTTATCTCCAACTTTCATCATCCCGGCCTTCCCATAATCATGTAACCAACTGGTAAATTAAACTAGATGGATAAGGCTTCTGTTCTTGGAGATGCTATAAAGTACATGAAGAATCTGCAAGAGAGAGTGAAGCTTCTTGAGGAGAAGGCGAAGAAGGCGAAAGTCGAATCGGTTGTGTTCTTGAAGAAACATGATCCTGGTGGTGAGGATTCTTCAACTGCTGAATCACTCCCAGAAATTGAAGCAAGGTTTTGTGACAAGGACGTCTTAATTAGCATCCATTGTAAGAAAAGAAAAGGTGTGTTGGGAGAGGATTGTTGCTGAAATTGAGAAGCTTCATTTAGTAGTAGTTAACAGCAGTGTCATGACATTTGGAGATTCTTCTCTCAACATAACTATAATATCAAAGGTACTATTTTTATGATTTTATCTACTAATCCAATAATTATATATATATATATATATATATATATATATATATATATATATATATATGAGAGAAGGTTCGAATGTGATATGCCCTTATCGTATGAACGTGTGAACATGCACTTTAAAGACAAATGTAATGTACTTTATAGATGATAATATTGCACTTTCAAATGATTAGACTACACTTAAGGGACTTTTTTGTAATTTGATAAATACAAGTGCAGTACATTTATTTTAAAAATGCAGTGTTCGCACATTCACACGATAAGGGTTGTTCTCATCAAAATCTACCTCTGCATATATATATATATATATATATCTTATCTGTATTTGATAAAATCCTGATTTAAGATCGAAAGAAGAAAATATATTTCCTTTAAAAATTCTATTTAACAAATCCCTTTTATTAGGAAGTGGATGTTTTATCCATTTGAGTGCTTTATTAAGCGGTTTGTAATTGATTACCAATCTAGGAGCACCTCTTTCAATTTCAGAAGCATTTTCAACATAAAATGCTGGGCAACTCCATGGACTATGGCTTAGTCTAATTAGACCCTTTTGCAAAAGACTTTTTATTTCTTCTTGACAATATTTTAAAAGTCTTGCTCCCATAGCAATAGGTCTAGCTTTTGTAGTAATTTTATTTTCTTCAAAATCTTCAGTATAAGGAAGATCAACAGAATGCTGTTTTCTATCCCAAAAAGCATTTGGGGCTTCAGCACAAATTTCAGTAGTAATTTTTTGAAGAATAGAATTAATTCTTTCTTTAACCTTGTCGGTTTTAATACTCTCATTTATTTTTTTAAAATTAATTTCTTCTTTTAAAGAGTTTATAAAACAAATTTTATTGTCAATAACCTGTTGTAATATATTTATAGATTTAACAACAGGAGTTGTTGAAAAAGGGAAAAAGATTTTTCTGCCTTTAAGCGTAGTAAATAAACCCTTTTCATTAATTTTATTAATAGGAAAAAGCATTTGAATAAATGGATTGCCTAGTATTACAGGCGTAGAAATATTCTTTATTAAGATAAATGTAGTATTAATACAGACTCCTGAATTACATATAGCAACATCAGAAAGTTTATAATTAACAATTAATGGCTGTTTATTAGCCGCAGTTATAAACTGTGTTGTTTTAGAATAATATTTTGAAGGTATAATTCCTTCATTTATACAATTAACATCTGCTCCTGTATCAAGAAGAGCGTCAATTGTAATTGTAAACTCTTTATTAATAATAAGAGTTACTTTTGTAAACCATTTTTGTGATTTAATTTGATCAATTTTATTGATCCATACTAAATTTTTAAAATCAATTTGGTTTATTTCTTGACCCTTCTCTTTAGAACAAGAAGCGTCTTCTTCATCTTCTTCTGAAGAAGTGAAGTCTTCATTCCAAGTACTAGAATTAGTAATTGAAGTAACCTTTTCTTTAAGGATTTTTATTTCTGATTTTATCAGATTTATTTCACTTTGTAATTCGTTTATAGTAGGCTCTCTCTCTTTTTGAGAGGCTCTATCAAGAATTTTTACATAGGAATATAATTCCTTTTCTTGATTGACTTTAGCAGACAATTTTGATTGTCCTATTTTAGGTTCTTTAGAATTAATAGCAAAAGAAAGATAATGTTCAATTGCTTTTCTTTTTTCTAAAGGATCAGTAATCTGATCAATTAGATCAAGAATAAAACTTTCTTCCATAGAAATAACATTTATTTCTAATCCCATAAAATTTATGAGACATTCATCACAATCACAATCTGATTTACAACTTTGCGTATCAGATTCGATTTCATTATCTCCTGATTCAGAGGATTCAAAAGAATCTGCTATGACTCTGATGAAGATTTCTTCATCTGGTTCTTCTTCATTAAGAAGTATATTGCAAAGAGATTCTTTTAAATCTCTATCAATATTAAGATTATTAATCTTCTTTTTAACATAACATTTGTTAGCTTTGTGGCCAATTTTACCACATTTCCAACAAACTGGTTGTGCTTCTTTATTAGAGGCTTTAGGATATTTCTTTTTTATTTCTTTTGGAAGTCCTTTAGTAAACTTTTTTCTCTTTTTAGAGAAATTTTCTGTAGGGAAAAACTTTTGCTTCTTTTTAAGCTTATGTTTTTTCTTTATTCTGTCGCGATAAGACTCAGTTTCAAGCCCTATTTGTTCGCAAAAATTGCCAATAATATTTCTATTTTCGTTTCTTTGTAATTCAAGTTGTTTTTTCAACTTGATATCATTACAAAGAACCATTCCTTCTGCAGTAATTTCTGCAGAGATATCACCATAGGAAAGATTTTCCCAAAGAATTTCTCCATGTGCTGTTTTAGCTTTTAATTTGTTTAGAACCTTTTCCGCAAAAAGCGGTGGCAATCCTGCAATAAATTTTTCTTTCCAGAAATTCATATTGCAGTCATTCCTGGTTAAAACCTTGGACATAAAGACGTCTTTATACCATCTAAAATCAGATAGTGTTCGACATCTTAAATTTAATAATTGCTTATTAGACCTATCAAGTTGAAGCGTATTAGCTCCCACAAAATTTGATAGTATTGTATAGATGAGGGTATTAACCGCATCTGATTCTTCTCTTTGAGAGATAGGATCATATAAAGTAGCACTAAGAATTTTATTCTTTGCTTCTTTTGAGATATAAAAATCCCACCAACCTTGAAGTTGGCCTGTAAACCCTGTAATGATGGCCTGGGCAATCTGCCTATCATTATTTTCTTTTAATTTGGCGGCAGATGAATATATAAGCATTTGCTTTGCCATAGTTTTAATCTGATATTCAGATTTTCCATCAAGGTTCCATTCAGTAATGGATTCACCACTGTAATTTACCAATTGTTTTTCTTCTTCAATTTGAAGATCAATTGGTGTAGAACGTTTATAATATGGTTTAACAATTGAGATTTTTTCAAGTTTATTAACTTGAGTATCATCTTCAGATATTTCTGAATTATTTTCTTTAGAAATCATCGAAATAATTTCTGAGCTTGAAGCTTCACTTTTAATATTTATTTTTTGAAGTCTTGTGATTAATCCTTCAAGAAATTCTTCATCCTTTTTAGAATTTAAATGAAATTTTTCCTTCTTAAGATTAGGAGGAGGTTTTATCATAATCGTATCTGAACATTTTAGCTCAGTCTTTTTTGGAGACAAAATTTCTTCAATTCTATTGGTCTGATTTCCAATAGTATGTAAAGCTAAATTAGTGAAATTATTTTGTTGAGTAATATGATCAAAATCAGCTTTTCCTGATTCTGATTTGATAGGAACAGCATAAATTTCTTTTCCTCCTTTTTTAATTTGTAATGTCGAAAAGGGGGGATGAATCTCATTAGATTCTTCTCCTGTTTCATGAATAAAAATTTTATAACTTTTCTCAAGAACAGAGATAAATTCTTTATCTGAAAAATTTGGAAATTCCTTTTTTCTTGCCGGAAAATAAATGTTTTCAAGCCAAATAAAGAAGTCTACTTTTAAATTAGTAGTTTTTCTCCATTCCTCATATCTCTTGGAATATAAGGTTTTTTGTTTTAAAGAGAGGTCACAAAGAAACCATTTTCTTTTATAAATATTTTTAGTTTTATTTAAACTTTTTTGAATAGCTTTGGATATAAAATTTTCTTTTATCATGAAAACATTATACCCAAAATCTGAAAAAGTTGGTGATCCAGGATTTCTGGAGCTTTCACTTTTAGGTATTTCAACCTTGTATTCAGGATGAGATATTTGATCTGGAGTTATATTAATTCCAGAAATACTCATTTTTTCATGTTCCGTATAAGGAACAGAAGATGTAGAGCTTCTAGCATCTTCATCCATTTTTAGCTTAAATCTCCTTTGAGAAGCAAACTTAATTTCTACATCTCCATCAATGTATTGTATAATACGTTCCAATTTTCTATTTTCTTTTTTAATTGGAAGAGATGCATTTTCAAGCTTCCATGTTTCTGGAAGACTAACTTGGTTCCATAATATAGTTTTAGGAACAACAATATTACTTTTAGTAATATCTGTTAAGAAAAGAGTAGTTTCTCCTTTCTTAGCACAAATTTGTTGAGAATTAACATTAAATCTCGAGATTGTTGTATTCATAACTTTATAGTAAATTCTATAAACGAGAACAATATTCTCTGATTCTTCTTTCATTTTGTATCCCGAAGTCTTAATATTAAGAGTGAGGGCATCCAAAATATTTGGATCTGAAAGAGATAAAGGATAATTTGGAAAACAACTGAAATATATTGGTCCTTCACAAAGTGTGGACTCAATTATTCCAAGAAGAGAATCTTCTAGATTCAAATGCCTTTGGTCTCTCACCATAATTAAGGCACTAACATTTAACCCATCTCGGGTTAATGGCTTAATTCCAATTTGGATCATTCCTAGATGCAGGAATTTATATTTTTCTTTATGAATTTCA
Source organism: Lavandula angustifolia (assembly GCA_028984105.1). Classification (NCBI taxonomy): domain Eukaryota; kingdom Viridiplantae; phylum Streptophyta; class Magnoliopsida; order Lamiales; family Lamiaceae; genus Lavandula; species Lavandula angustifolia. The sequence goes on from CM054822.1 coordinate 22,191,467, forward strand.
ATCATATTTTTTGAAAGAAGTGATCGAGAATCATACCCTCCTTTTAGAGGAATTGTTTCTTCAATCGTTTTTATAACATAATCGCTTTGAAATTCAAAGCTTCCTTTTTTATAAATTTCAAACTTTGAGACTTCTGGTAATTTCCAGTCTTGAAGACTTTTATCAAAGTTTTCGGAATAAACAATTTCCTTGTTCTTTTTAAGAACATTTTTAGGAGATTTCTCTTTATGAAAAGAATGAAATATTTTCTTCATTAGATCGGAAGATACTGTCAAAGCTTTATTCCTACCTTTTGCCTTCTCGCAAGGACTTACAGGCTTTACAGATACTCGACTTAGAGCAGAGCTCGTGTAGAGCTTCAGATCTTTTGAATTAAATAGTTTCAGACTTACTTAAGAGAAATTTCCTCTTAGCCTAACAAGGCTCTGATACCACTTGGGCAGGATCTATAATTTTGCGTTTTACGCAAGGAAGATTGCTCCTTGATGCTCAAAAGCTTTTAAGCTTTTGCAGGCCCTTTTTAATTGGGGACGATAATAAATTATTTGAAGGAGCAAATTGCAAGTCAGGAAATTCCTGAATCCTCAAAAGAAATATATTATCGTCCCCAATTAAAAAGGGCCTGCAAAAGCTTAAAAGCTTTTGAGCATCAAGGAGCAATCTTCCTTGCGTAAAACGCAAAATTATAGATCCTGCCCAACATTAGTGTATTTAGCTTATTTATCATAGTTGTAATAACTTCTTGCAGAAGCTTAATATGAAGGAAGTGGTAAAGAATTTTTACACAATGCTGTAAAAAATCTTCATGTGAGAGAATGAAGCTAGTAGAGTTTTGTTATTGGGTGCATTTTGAAGTAATCCGGATCTTCTGGTCCATTTTGTGAGGACCATTTAGTGGCCCGCCAATCACGCTAGGTCACGTGTGTTTTTACCAATAAACTAACATTATAATATTAACTATATGGCCCACCAATACACACGTGGTCCCGTGTGATTGGTGGACCACTGAATGGTCCGCCCAAAAATTGGCCAGACGATCCTGAGCGATTTGAAGAAGGGTTGTTTTCTTTTTGGCTCTTTTTTGAGTCTTTTTCATGGTTTTTGCTGGCCATGTTTACTTACCCCTCTAACGTAAAGTGAATCATGCACTCCACTCATTTACTCCATACCCTAGTTAGGGTTTTTGTTTTGGTGTGGAAGCAAAGATTTGCATAGCACTATTAACGTTACTGTTGTATCGAAACGAAGTTTATCAAAACTGTAAATATTATAGATCAATCTGAAGTATCGTGGGTTCCTCTCGTTACTCAAAAAATGGAAAGAAAGTTCCATCAATAGACAATCTTCTTCATTGATTTTATCAAGTGCAACGTCACATGACTAAGCAATAGAGTACCTCGTATTTTTCCCTCTGCCTCGGGCTGTCTCGCGATACCCTCTACGGCTTGACCCGCAGCAGTCCCTTGACCAACTCCAGGTCCAATAGAAGCAAGCCCTACAGCCAATCCAACAGCAAAAACGGAAGCAACAGAAATTAGTGAATTCATGATAAATTCCTCATACCAACAAAAAGAAAAGGTTAATGATACAATCAACCAATGGATTAAATTAGGACTTAATTATTCCATTGATAGGATTCGTATAAATATATAATTCTATTAGTAATAGTAGCTACGGATTTTCCTCATCAAAAATAAAAATGAAATGTCGGCATTTGATGTAGTAGGTATGATTATGAATACAAGTTGTAATAAAAGAATTGAAATGCATTTATTTGAGAAATTATAACATGTTGGGATGTCACTCTCAATAATTTATTAAATCATATGATAAATAATTATTCATAGATTAACCAAACACACCCTATCAATTCCAAAATCATTTCAGCCCTAAATTGGTAATTTCACGCTCACTCACTATTATTGAGTGTGGACAGTTCATCTTTAAGAAAATAAGCCCATCCCTCTCTCTCATCGTCATCAACAATGGCGCCAACACCACTGGAGCTTCGACCGTTGGGCAATACGGGGCTGAAGCTCAGCTGCGTCGGCTTCGGAGCCTCCCCTCTCGGTAATGTCTTCGGCGTCGTATCTGAATCCGACGCCATCGCCACCGTCCGACAAGCTTTTAGCCTCGGAATCAATTTTTTCGACACGTCGCCGTAATGCATTCTGCATCCAATTCGTTTTCCGTTCTTTTAAACTTTTATAATTTTTGAACTGTCGGTTTGCTTCACAGGATTGTTGTATCTTAATGTTTTTGTGCCTCTTCAGTTTATCCTGGAATTGTTTCGTGAATTGTATGATTATTCATAGCTCTTTTTATGCTTAGTGTTAATTGACAATTGCTTCAATCTTAGGGTTCATATATCTCTTCCATTTATTAATTTTATTAAGATTATGTATTTTCGTGATGTTTTTGTTTTGGTTGTTGATGTATTCATCATGTTGTCTCTAAATATAGGGTTGGATAATCCTCTCCCTTGTTAGACCTTTATTAGGGCGTGAATGACTCAATTCTAATAGTGGTTTCCGATGTTAATTCGAGTACTAGTCCGATGTTCGAATATTTTCCCTAAGTTTGGCGATTAAATGCACAAATCCTAACTAATGTTTGGGTCTTTAGGTATTATGGAGGGACATTATCCGAAAAGATGTTGGGGAAAGCATTGAAGGCATTGGGGGTACCGAGAAATGAGTACATTGTGTCAACAAAGTGTGGAAGGTATAAAGAAGGCTTTGATTTTAGTGCTGATAGAGTGACAAAGAGCATTGATGAGAGTCTTGAGAGATTGCAGCTCGATTATGTCGATATCCTGCAATGTCATGATATAGAATTTGGCTCACTTGATCAGGTTCTATTTCATTTTCTCTATCCAAAACTTACTTTTCTCGAGCTAATATTACTTGATCATGTAGAACTACTGTCTCTACATTTGGGGCTTGTTGTGTATACTCTCTCTTAGTATGTCTTTCATTTTCTCTCTCCAATAGTTACTTTCTTGATCTGATATCACTTGATCATGTAGAACTACAAGCTCTAAATTTGGGCTTGTTATGTGTATACTGTCTCTCTCAGTATCTATTTCATTTTCTCTCTCCAAAAGTTACTTTCTTGAGCTGATATTACTTAAATCATATAGAACGACTGGCTCTACATTTTGGGGTTATTATGTATACTCTCTCTTAGCATGTATTTCATTTTCTCTCTCCAGTGGTTACTTTCTTGAGCTGATATTACTTGCTCATGTAGAACTACTGGCTCTAAATTTGGGGCTAGTTAAGCATGTTGTCTCTCTGTATCTGTTCCATTTTCTCTCTCCAAATGTTGTTTTCTGAGCTAATATTACTTGATCATGTAGAGTTACTGCCTCTAAATTTGGGGCTTGTTATGCATATTGTCTCCCTCAGTAGCAGCTTCCATCATCTGCTTCATGCAGAGTTAATCTGTGTATTGATTTAAAAGAGTTGATTTTGTGTGTGCAGATTGTGAGTGAGACGATTCCCGCACTTGTCAAGTTAAAAGAAGCAGGAAAGATTAAGTTCATTGGAATAACAGGGCTTCCATTGGGGATTTTCTCTTACATTCTTGACAGAGTGCCTCATGGAACAGTTGATGTAGTCCTGTCGTATTGTCACTACGGTATTAACGATTCGACTCTTGAGGATCTCCTGCCTTACTTGAAAAGCAAGGGTGTTGGGATAATAAGTGCTTCCCCACTTTCCATGGGGCTTCTTACAGAAAGTGGCCCTCCGGAGTGGCACCCTGCTTCCCCAGAACTCATGGTGATTGATTCTCCCTTCTTTAGGCCTCATAAATTGAATCTTGATGCATTATAATCGACCGGTTTTTAAGTTGCAAGTCAATCTATAGAATGTTACTTATACTGATCTGCCCTCTTTAGGCCTCATAAATTGAATCTTGATGCATTAAAATCGACCCGTTTTAAGTTGGAAGTCAGTCGATAGACTGTTACTTATACTGATCCTGTAATTAAGGTTGTAATAAGTTTTGCTCTCAGGCCGCGTGTCAAAGTGCTGCTGCTTACTGTAAAGGGAAGGGAAAGAATATATCTAAGTTAGCTTTGCAATACAGCTTGTCAAATAAAGACATTTCTACTATCTTGGTTGGGATGAATTCAGTCAAACAGGTACATGTTTCTTGATTCCACCTCTCTCTAAATGTCTCCTTGTTTCATGAATAATTTGATTCAGACAGTGCAGGCAAATGGAGTTCTTGAAAATTCTACTTGCTTGCTTGAAAATTCAACTCCCAACTTTTCTTGAGGACTGCTGCAGTTTATATATAATACTACTGTTTTACAAGTCTTGTATATTGTCAAATTAGGTTGATGAAAATGTAGCAGCTGCAGTAGAAGTTGCAACATTTGGGAAGGACAAGGAAGCTCTATCAGAAATTGAAGAAATTCTGAGACCAGTTAAGAATCAGACATGGCCTAGTGGCATTCAGCAGAGCTGATGATAGCATCCTTTCGACGAACTCGACGAAAGCTCCTACGTGTATCTTCCTCCTAAATTGCTGAAATCTGGAGGTCTGCATGTCCCTTTTTATATACACTGTTATTCTGAATCTATATTCAAGAGAATATGTTGGATCAGTTGTGTTGCTTCTGTTCATCTTCTTGAAGTAAAAGATTCAAAAACAGACAATCTGGAATAAATTGCAAATCTGCTCTCCAAGTGCAACATATTTACAAAGATGAAACTGTCACAAACATGGGATTTCTTCTTTATATGCAATGTTGCATTATACAAAATGGTACTCCCTCCGTCCCACTAGAAATGACACGTTTTCCTTATTGGGACATCCCACTACAATTGACACGATTCTAAAAATGGTAAAGATTGTGTGGACCATATTTAACTTATCAAAAAATCAAACAATCTACACCACATAACACTACTTTCTTAATTCCCGCGCCCAAAAGAAACGTGTCACATTGGGTGGGACGGAGGGAGTACTTTTTAACAATTCATTTGAATTACCAGTTATGTTAGTATATAAAAACTATCTCTATTATGTAACAACAAATCCCAAATCAAGGGGCTTCAGCATCATCAGCCAAGCATGCATATATACTATCTGGATACCTGCTGCAGAGGAGGCCAAGCAATCTCATCATCATCTGTGTAACCATTTACGACGAAATCAGAGCAATTCTTCCAACACCCGTGGTTGTACGGGTTCCTGAAGCGTCCATCTGGGCCACGGAGATAGCCGTAGCGTATTGCATTCGCCACTTCATTGGTGGTGATGTTTCGAGCAATCTGCATAACGAAAAACCAGTCTTATAATACCTATCAAATGATGTGAAAATCGACGTGAGAATGTACGAGAAGAGAAACTTCACCTGGGTAGCCTGCACTGATAATAGAGTTGCTGAAGCAATGAAGATAGCAGCATCCATTACCAGGAAAGCAATGATACCAGGATAGTTGAATACCACAAAATGGGTCCAAGTTTCACCACTTGGTACTAGTACAGATGTCCAGATTCCTGTTACATAACATAATATATAATCTTATTCAAGAATTAGTAGGGAACTTCTGAAGCTAAATTCATTGAAGTTTTAGAATTACTGATCTAATTGTACAAAATTGATTCCCAAGCCAAGAAAGAGAAAGATCCCATGAAGAAATGCTTAATTGGTGAAACTCAGAACTCGCTGATTTCAAATTTTACTTAATTTTGTTTGAAATCAAGACTAGTTGTACATTTAGGAGTTAGAAGAGATATGCTCGAACGTACTTTGTAATGCGACTGCCCCACCGATCAATGCTGTCGAAGTACCTAAGCATAGAAAAACAACAAAATCCCTCTTGTTCCTCTGCAAAAGTGAAGTGCTAAGAATGAGAATTTAGGTAGAAAATAAGTCGAGATATTCATGCATCTACGAATAAGAATATGTTGGTTTGATGATATGTTGGCACAAAGTCTTAACTTCTATAGTGACAACAGGCAGCTAAGCTCAAAGTTGTCCACATATAATTGCATATGAAGAATTCATATAGGCTGCTATGAAAAAAATTAGTAAAATATGTACCTTTCCTACACAATTTGAGATCCAAGGGCAGTGATGGTCAAACTGCTCCACGCAGCGTCCACATATGGCACAATGCTTAGAGCGGACGGGTCGTATTATCTAGAAGACACATCCAATCAGACATAACACAATTATTAAGATATCAGTCACAAGTGGTCGGAAGTTAAAGGTCTATTCACATTTGTAAACACAAAATCATAGAGGAACCTTGCAGGTAGGGCAGAGTTGGGACCAATTTCCATTCCAGTTGCTATTCAGGTCAATGTTCAATAAAGGATCCTGCATGATACAAATAGTCAAATTAGTTCTGAAATAAAGGAACAAGCCTTATAGCTAGGGCAATTCAACCTTATAAATCACACTGACAAGCCTAATAAGGAAGAGATTAGTACCTCAGCATCCGAATGGTTAGCAGTCCCAATTTTTATATAACCTGGATCTTCACTGCAGCAAAACGCGAGACATCATTAATAGCTTCCAAAGCATTATTTTGACTCCTGTACTTATGGTATATCACCACAGTTGAGATACATAAAATGCGGGGCTTTCTGAGATTAGTTACATATCATTTTTGTACGAAAGTAGAAGAAGCCTTACCCACTGCAGCGAGCGAACATGATTAAAGAGGCAACAGCAAGAGATACGCCAGTCCATCCCCAAAGTCCAACAATTGCAGTTACCTTCGTTAGATTAGGAGCTACCAAACAAAGATTACTAATTGGCTAGGTAATTAAGGGATCCACTAAAATGAAAAAAACATGTGTCCGAACTTACCAAAAAGAACACAGGTAATGAAGAGTATCACGTTAACAACTACTAATGAGAAAAGAATCGGGGCATAACCGCCTTTTCCGTCATGTCTAGAGCAGATTTTATCTTTCCAATGCTTGCTTCTTGCTCGCAACGCATTTGACTGCACCAAATCAAATCACTCAAATGTCATCCTGATGATAATGTTAAAAAGGTCTAAAAGGATATATCAGAAACAAGTTGCAAAAACATGGAACACAAACAAAGTGGTTACAGCAATAGGGCATATGAACAATATTTACTGACAAGGATACAGCTTTGTTTGAGAGATATACACATCGAGAAACTAATCGGATGTTCAGTTGGATAAAATAGAAAACTGAAACACAGCAAGCCGACCTTCAACATACCTTACTATAACTGAATTCCACTACTCATGCCTAGTCTACACATACATCAATTGATTGACGACTTCTTGATCTGAACTCGGTCAGCAATACCAATAAGCTTGTCCAATTCAAAATAGCAAGTAACACCACCAGAACAGTTGAAATAATTGCAACTATAAGTACCAATGGAGTTACATACAAGGAAAAGAGCGATATGCCGGTGACCTTTATCAACAGCAAGCTCCACAGGCGTTTTTCCTGCCTTATCTTTTACCAATAATTCATCCTTAGAACCTGCGTGTGCAAGCACACTGCATGCCTCCACATTTCCTCTCAGTGCAGCCCAATGCAAAGGTGTACATCCTAGACAAAAAGTAATAAGCATCAACCACAACGTAAAACTGAAAGTAGACAATAAACACTGGAATTCAATTCAAGCTTATTGAAGGATCATTCTGTTCATTTAAAACTAGTCATAACTTCCGCAATATTATCTGCTTTTGTGGTGTTGTAGCTCAGACCTCAGAGCACATAGCATTGCATCACGTTTCAAACATACCTTCTTTATCTAGTCTTCCTTGGGAAGCATCTCTAAACAAAAGCAATCTAATAGTATCAGCAAACCCTTTAACGGCAGCCCTGTTCAGAAGCAAGAGATGATTAAGCCACGGATATTAATAAAAGGAATACATAATTAGCATGTGATGATGCACGTGCATTGATCAAAAAGCATTATCCAAATCCGTATGCCCAGATTCATAAACATTAGACTATAAATAATGTGCAAGAAGCCACAGTTGGTCGGAGAACTCTACAGATAATCGGTAGTGGTAGTGCCCATGGGCTTTCTTTACATATTGAGAGTCATAAGCAACAAAAGTAGTTCCATACAAAATTCAACAAAAGAAATAGTGCAACTGCATAACATGGTCATAGGATCATTTACATACCAATGTAAAGGACTCCTGCCATGGTTGTCGGGTGCATCAAAGTCAGCCTGATACTTAGATACAACGTAATTCAGAAATGCTGTTTGGCCATACTGAGCAGCAACATGAACTGCCTGCTATAAGGATATTTATTAGATTTCAGATTGTAACATAATATAACATACATGAAATGATATCAATTCCTTAGAATTTTGACTTTTAGTTCAGCTATGGTTTCTGAGACTTCAATGTGAACGGACCATCACACACAAATGAACTTCCACAAACAAATCTCGGAATATAGTCCTCTGCTCATACCTCAGCAATAACCGCAATTCAAACTAGTCTCAGCAAGCAATTAGTGCAAATATTTCTTTTGCCACACTCGAGTTATCTAATTGCTAAGTTACCACTTTTGAAATCATTTGAAAGATGTCGAAGCAGAAGCCCGAAAAACACATACACTCCATCTTCAACAGCATTACTTCTTCTTATTACACCATAGTAAGATAATAGAACTTCATAACCACATCAAGTCTCTAGAATCAGCAAGACAACTTCCAATTTTGACAAAAAGAAATTATCTGCATTACCCGATAACCATTAAGATCATCAGCCTCAACACGCGCCCCATTCTGCAGCAACACATCTGCAGCCGCAACCGATCCTCGTACTGCAGCCCAATGCAATGCCGTCTGCCCCGTATTATCCTTCGCATTCACTTCTCCACCTCTCTGCCAAACCAAAAACATCCATGAAACTTCCAATTTCAGCTCAATCCGAAACAATTTCTAACTCAAAACAGCTCAATTCATCGAAATTACTTCTATAATATATTGGCAAACGTCGGCAAAATTGTTGAGCGCGGCCCACTGAAGGGGGTAGTAGCCGTTCCCGTCGGGCTGAGAGACGGAAACGCCGTCGTTCTCGATGAACTTCCGCAGCTTCTCGAAGTCTCCGTAGGCTGCGGCGGAGTAAATGTCGACTATTTGGACTTCGTTAGGGTTTCCGTTGGCCGGCTTCTGCGCGTTGGAATCTGAAGCTATTTCGATTTCGGACGACGCCATTTCCAGATTCAATCAATCAATTCTTCTGCTGATTCTTGTGGTCTCTTGACATCAAAACCTCTGTAAAATTGCTGGAATAGTTATGGAGGTTTAAAGAGTTGTCACAACAACTACCGAAGTGGGGAGAAGGCAGCGTGATGGTTTCATATTCAATAATTCAATATAATTAATGTATATTTTAATAATTTTATTAGAGGAAAAAAAATTCGATTTTGGTCTAGTTAAGCACAATAGTTTGTGTGTACCACTTTTGTATACTTTTATATGTACCACATCGCAAGAATATTGACAACTTTATAAAATACTCGATTTAGACTGTCCGACATAAATTGTCAAATAGAATAATCAGTGTAACTACATTCTTCACCGAAAGACAAAAAAGTGAAAACGTTTAGGAGTTTAATAATAAAAGATGAATACTTTTAAAATGAGTTCGATTTGGATCCTCAAATGTAGGCTATGTTTGTTTTTGGGACTTGTAACTTTTAAAAGTGTTCGTTTTATATCTTGTAATTTTACAAAATATTTGATTTTATTTAGCTGACAAATAGTGTAGTTCACGCACCTTTTAAGTTCGATAGTTCACGCTGGTCAAAATTGAACACCTTAAAAAAGTTACTACAAAACAAAAATCTTAACATTTTAAAAAGTTATAAAATACAAATTGAACATTTTTAATAATCATACGATCAAAATCGAACACAATCACATCCTAAAAACGAATAGATGATATTATATTTGAAGATTAAAATTGATATTTTTTCTCATATATTTATAAAACAATAGGCTTCCTCCGTCTTAATTATAATGTCCAATTTTTCATTTCGAATTGTCTCAAATATAATGTCCAACTTTTTTTTTTAATAAATTATTACATAATTTTTTTTTGTAGGAATCATATATTTACATATCTCTATTCATAATTAACAACACTTCTTAAAAATATATATAAAAAATATAATATTGTAATTGGGACCGAGGGAGAATTAAATACAAAATATATAACCATGAGAAAGTATCAATGAGAGGTCTCCATTTGCGGTTAATAGTGGAAACTCAAGTGACCAAAAGGCAGTCCATCACTACACTCAGCAGCAGACAAATATGGCGGCGGCGAGAGTGATAGCAATAGCGGGGACCGCCGTCTCCGGCGCTTTTCTCTGCAGAGGCCAATTGAAGGCTAAACCCCAAAGCCTCAATCTTTGCTCCAGAAGCGGCCAATTGTTGGCTCAGAAAAGGCGCCTCTTCACGTGCAATGCCATACAAAATCCCCAATTTCAAATCAAGGAAGAGGGGCAACCCGAAACCCTCGATCACCGCGTCTTCTTCGTCGATGGCTCAGGCAAAAAGGTACAGAAATATTTGGATTTGATTGGAGATTTTTGGATTGTTAATTTGAAGACCGGGCGTTGAATTTTGTCTCCTTTTTATGCTGGTAATTTTTCTGTTTCAGCTCAATTTATGGTAGTGTTTATGTTTTTATTCCTTAAAGTTTTCTAAGGAGCTGCTTATGTAGAACGTGTAGTGAAGAGATGAAGAGGGGAATTGTTGGATTGAGAATAGAGAATTTAATTGAGTATGTATATTGACTAATGCAAATTCTTTAATAAGCTTAAAATGTGTTTAGATTGTAGAACAATATCAAATTAGTAAAATCTTGCAAAATTGATATTTTGTTGTTGTTGTTCTTCCCAAATTAATGGATGGTTGTTGTTTTTCCCAAATTAGTGGATGGATTGTTGTTGATGTTGTCGTTGTCGTTGTGTATATATACAGTTAAATCTTGATAAATTAATGTTGATAGAGTAATAACCTCACTTAAATAATAATTTCTGATGGTCCCGATTTGGGTTAATAGTCTAAAATAATGTTCGATAAAATAATAACCTCGTTAAACAATTATTTTTTCCCCGTTCCAGTCTTAATACTTTAAAGAGATTTAACTGCAATGTCAAATGCAAATTCTTGAAAAAGCTTAAAATGTGTGTTGATTGTAGAACAAGATCAAATTAGAAGCAAAGTTGAGATTTTGTTGTTGTTGTTATTGTTGTTGTTCTTACGGAATGAATGGAGGTTGTTTGCATAAATAATTGGCAGTACTTTTGTAACAAACTGTGGTTGCATGATCAGCTAGCTAGTAATAAGCACTGTGATTACATGGCATGCAGATTTCCCCGTGGCACGATATACCGCTACACTTGGGTGATGGCGTATTCAATTTCATCATTGAGATTCCAAAGGAATCAAGTGCTAAGATGGAAGTTGCTACAGATGAGCTTTATACTCCCATTAAGCAAGATACGAAGAAGGGAAAACTCCGATACTACCCGTAAGCTTGCTCTGTTTCACTCCCCTGCACCTTCATTACACTCAAAACATAAAATTGCAAATTCATTGGCCGAAAAGCGTATCTGCCCTTGTTTTGGTTGATTCTCTTGTCTAGGATGTCTCGTGACCGAGTTTGATTGAATATATCGACGTTCTTGGTTGAGTAAAATTACCTTTTTTGCATATTTTTCACATTTCTCGATGGGCACTTTTTGTCTTGAGGTTTGAAGCAATTTTCTCCAAAAGGGAAATGAAAAGAAAGAACAAGAAACGGAACTCGGATTTTAGTTGCTTTATACGAATTACTGAGTTGATATCTCGATGCGCGTTGCTTATGTACGAATCCTATTTACAGATTTGAGAGAGTTAAAGCATTGTGGGTATATACTCCCATTCTTCTTTTGAGTCCTTCATTATCTTCTCTTGCTGCTTTATCTTCGACTCTCGTGTAGATACAACATTAACTGGAACTACGGATTACTTCCACAAACATGGGAAGACCCTTCATTTGTAAACGCTGAAGTAGACGGTGCGTTTGGAGACAACGATCCAGGTTCACTTTCATGCTTTTCAACGTCATGCTTATCCTATCTTGTCGATTAAAGCTTATTGAAGCCTATAGAGGAAGGTCAAGTTAAATCGAATGGTTTTTTGCCCTTCTTTTTATAGTTGATGTTGTTGAGATTGGAGAAAGCCAAGGCAGAATTGGGCAAGTCTTGAAAGTGAAGCCCTTGGCTGCTCTGGCCATGATAGACGAGGGGGAACTCGACTGGAAAATAGTCGCGATTTCACTTGATGATCCGAGGGCCTCCCTTGTCAACGACATCGACGACGTTGAGAAGCATTTCCCGGTATGTAATACTCTCTTCGTCCGTTATTACTGTCCCGTTTCTTTTGACCATGGTTATTGAAAAGCTTGACTCTTGTGTGTAAAGCAGTGTGGTCCACTAGAACTGATTAGAATACTATTTCCGTCACACTATTTCTGTCTCACTTTACCGAAATGGACGTTCCACTATTTCTGATTCACTTCCCAATTTGGCAAAATAATTCTCTCTCTCTCTCTTATTTTATCATTTCTATCTCATACTTTGATGCAAGCAAAATTGAAACAATTGTTATGGCCTAGGATCAATTCACGATACGAGCTGTCGCACTCTCGATCTTTCACAATTGTCCTTCTCAATTCCAATCACTTAACCATGCACAAGAATATAATAAATTATGAATTGCAATTAACAATCCAATTCAATCACGGAATGAAAGTAATGCAACCAATTCACAATACAATTCACGATGCAATTAACATGAAAGTAATGCAACCAATTCACGAAACCTTAAGGGGTTTCGCCCACTCAAGACGTAAAGTCTTGGCCGAGATTATCCAAATCCAAAAAACATCTTAATACTAGGGTTCTCATCCTTTTTTTTATAAGATGGAAGCCCACAACTTATTGACGCAAATAAACAAGCCCAAAATATGAAAATAATAATTAAACTAATACGGAAATAATAATAATAAAACTACTTAAGGCAATAATAAAGCTCATGCAATTCACGATGCATGCACGATCACTCCTCTTGCCCTCTTCGGCGTCGAACATAGAACTTGGAGTATTTATTGTTCGGCGCCACTTCTTCTATCTCCGTTCCCTCATCCGAAAGCTGCACATCAACTTCCTCTCCCTCAAAAACAACCTTGTCCTCAAGGCGGAAATCCGAAAACTGATTTCGTAACTCCTCCAATTCCATCCACATAGACTCTTCTTCTCCTCGATCTTTCCAACGAACTAACACCTCTCTCAAGCTAGTACTCCTCCTCTTCTGATTCAAAGAAAACCGCCGTCCCATCGCCGGATTATACAGCTTACGCATATGATCCGATAGCTTATGAATCGCGCGAAGATCTCCGACTGCAGACAGCTCCATCAGGAAAGCATCAAACTTCTTATAAGGCAACTTCATCCCTTGATCTATAACTTCCTCCAGAAGCAAAACTGCAGCTCCACTATCACTACACCCAAACAGCCCTTCAATCATCACACAATACGTATCAGTATCTCGCGTGCGCACAATACTTTTCCCGGATCAAAGACGTCACCGAATTCCAAATCTAGCGATTTCGGCAACGTAGGCTCCACCGAATGATCCCCCACCCTAAATTCCACTTCACGGCGACTTTTATTTGCTTGATTCCGCATTCTCCGCATTCGATCCTGCGCCCGTTCTAAATTCACCCGTAATTGCTTCTCAAATTCATCACGTGACAATACTACGTCCGAGGCCGCGGCCATGCGGCATTCCTCCGGCAAATGCCTCATCCCACTAGGCGGCGGCCGTCCATAGACCCACTCAAATCGAGTAGCCACGCGACGGGCCGTGATTGGAGTACGGCGTGGGATAAAAAATCCATGCTTTGACAGCCTATCCACCACAACCAAAACACAAGAACATCCCTTTGGTGACGGAAAATTGGTAATGAAATCCATTGAAATATCCTCCCAAATTCGCGAAGGAATCGGTAGCGGCTGCAAGGATGGATGCATCATAACAGAGTGGTCCATTCCAGCCCATGGGTACACGATCTTCACTCTCTGCAAGTTCTGCCCATTAAGGTTCTCAATATCGGTTTTAAGAGATGCCTTTTCTTCTCTGAGATCATTCTTCTCCTGGGTCAGCTCACGTGACTCCTCACTGAGTGCAACATATTCGGAGTTTAATCTTTCATCTTGAGAGATCAAATCCTTAATCATTTGAATCGTATCCGAAATAATAGTTGCTCTATCATTTTTGGGCCTATCTAGATCTCGGGCATTCCTCAACCCCATGAATTGCTCATTGGTGATTATACACTTCGCCATGAAATTGATTGCAGATTTCGACTGACTCTCGTTTGAAATCATACACCGTCAGATCCGGCAGGTCGGACCAAATTGATCCAAGCAAAATTGAAACAATTGGTATGGCCACGGATCAATTCACGATACAAGCTGTCACACTCTCGATCTTTCACAATTGTCCTTCTCAATTCCAATCACTTAGCCACACACAAGAATATAATAAATTATGAATTGCAATTAACAATCCAATTCAATCACGGAATGAAAGTAATGCAACCAATTCACAATACAATTCACGATGCAATTAACATGAAAGTAATGCAACCAATTCACGAAACCTTAAGGGGTTTCGCCCACTCAAGACGTAAAGTCTTGGCCGAGATTATCCAAATCCAAAAAACATCCTAATACTAGGGTTCTCATCCTTTTTTTATAAGATGGAAGCCCACAACTTATTGACGCAAATAAACAAGTCCAAAATACGAAAATAATAATTAAACTAATACGGAAATAATAATAATAAAACTACTTAAGGCAATAATAAAGCTCATGCAATTCACGATGCATGCACGATCACTCCTCTTGCCCTCTTCGGCGTCGAACATAGAACTTGGAGTATTTATTGTTCGGCGCCACTTCTTCCATCTCCGTTCCCTCATCCGAAAGCTGCACATCATACTTTCTCCTACTTTATCATCCTCTCTCTTCTATGCTATCATGTACTCTCACCCATTTTCTCTCTATTACTTTATCATTTACCCATCTCTCATACTTTATCATTCATTCTCTTAATTTCCCTGCCGAAAAGAAGTGAGTCAGAAATAGTCGGACGGAAGAAAATATTTTTTAACGGGAAGATCAAAATACGACTATAAGACATTAATAGCGGGACGGAGGGAGTATCGTATTAGTTTGCAACTGTTTTGGGCAACATCATCAATCTCACAAAAGCTGCTCATGAAGTTTGCTAATCTGAAACTGAATTCGATTACTCCGGTGTCGATTATAGGGAACTCTTACAGCAATTAGGGATTGGTTTAGAGACTACAAGATACCTGATGGAAAGCCAGCCAACAAATTTGGCCTTGGCAACAAGCCAGCAAATAAGGTAACACTTTCTTTCACTGTTCGTATCATCATTCATTCAAAAAGCCTCTTATCTGCTCCATTGATTCTCTCTCATTCTGATTTGAGTATTCTTAATGTTATTTTGTCTCTGCAGGATTATGCTCTCAAGATTATCAATGAAACAAATGAATCTTGGGCTAAACTTGTCAAAAGATCAGTCTCTGCTGGTGAATCATCTCTTGTCTAGATGAAGCTCTGTTTCTGCAATTTTACTCTGCTGGGATTGAATCTTGGAACAAATTTCTTGAATGAAGAGTTTTTCCTTATCCACCATCAGGAATTTATGAATTATGTGTAAAGAATGGAGATTAACTCAGAAATTGAAGAATTAGGGTTAGGACCCTAATTAGCCCCAATTGAAGAACCCTAATTGACATCATATTCCAAAAGAATAAAATTAAATAAAATATTAGAGTAGCATATTCGCTGATCTGTCTAACCGACTCGGAAATTGAATACGTGTATATATTCATCGCAATAGCCCCAAATCTTATATCACACGCAGTAGAAGAGGGAGAAGCGAGCGGAGAAGATCGTTAAGATGGCGCAGCCCAGCAAGGAGCCGTGTAAGAAACAAGCTTGCGACATTCAAGCGTGCCTCTCCAAGAACAATTTCCTCCCACAAAGGTAATTTTTTTCCGCGAAATCTTATGGTTGATTCTGCATTTAATTACCGCAAGTTGTTGTATCATCCAAATCGTTGAAATTGGCGAATTATTGCTTCTGCAACGGATCAGCTGGAGGTTTCTGCATGTTAGGGTTTCGATTTATTGTTGACCTAATTGATAATGTGAGAGACGATCCGATTGCAATTCTGAATCTTAGATTTATTTTCCATCTAATTGAAGGTGTGTGAAGATTAGGTTTTGGATCATCATATGCTGCTTGAGGATTATGCCTTTCTGCACAATCTTAGTCTTTTCTTTTTTCCGTTCTTCTGACTGATTGAGCAAAACCACTTCGATTCCTTTGCTTTGGAGATGTCAAGCAGGTAGAGTTCATACATTCATCCTTGCATCAGTATTCGGGTTTAGTCTTCCTCACTCGATCTAATACGATATGATACTACTTGTTCGCTTTCATACTGCCCCTGTTTTGGAGGATTTCAGGAATCGTAATTGAAAAGCTTTTTGTAAAACTGTGGTGTTGATGAGAGAACTTAGTCAAGCTATATGGGATGGTATTATTCTTCGGTTTCTTCCGTACGGTCTATTCATTTCCTCGTAAGTCATTTGAAACCGGGAGATCGAGCCTAATCCAAATCCTACACAAATCTCTTTACACTGCCTCTGTTTTGTAAGATTTTAGTACTCATGCTTGAAAAGTTTTGTGGGTGAGAACTTAATACCTAGAACTATGATGTGAATGATAGGAATTAGTTCTAACTACCTTCCCTTACACGTTTTCTTTTTCGAGACGTCCCACTTAAAGTGACATGTTATAGTACTTTTTTTTTAATTTCTCTCTCATACTTTATCATTTACCCTTCTCTCGTACTATACTTTATCCTTTACTTTCTTAATTTCGGCCCTGAAAAGAAATGCGTAGCTTTAAACAGGACGGAGGGAGTACTAACTTAACCTTGAATTTTTCCTTGCTGAAAGTGGACATCTTGATTCTTGAGTGTCTTTCGTGTGGCTACGCGGCCCTTTTCCATCCAAATATATGTCTTTCGTGTGGCTACGCAGCCCTTTTCCGCGCTAAAACTGCACTCTTTTGTGTGGGTAAATTTGTGTGTTGGTAGTCATATGTATCCTACAATGAGGTGTTGATTTGTGTTCTTTTCTTCAGCAAGATTTTGTTTGGGACTTGTTAAGGCTGTATTCTATATCTGTTCTTGTCGATTCGGTTTCACTAAACATTACACCACATGAATAGGTTTATGCAACCATTTTGGTGTTGTTTTGTTATAGTCTGGTTTGCTCATCTTGATATGGTTTGCTTATGTATGTAGGTGTGTCAAAGTCATCCAGCAGCTCCAAGCTTGCTGCGAGCAGTGCGAATACAAATCGACACACTGCGCATCGGTAGCTGGCATCTTGAAGCAAATAAACAAGTAAAACAACACTACTTTTCTTCTCATTAGTACCAGCAAATTTGTGATAGAATAGTTTGTAGCCATTTGCTAGTAGAGTTGAGTAATGGAGGGAGTATTATACATAAGTTTGTTCCGATTTTAAGGTTGTCAAGAAAACCGAGCTAATCCGTACCTCCCGTCCTCTCAGTGAGCAACGGGGTGGAATCCGACTTATCTTGTTCCACACGATCTGGCTGCTCGTTGTCTTCGTTAGATCTATCCACACTATGAATGAAAGTCCCTGCATATTACACGCGATCAAAACACATTCGACGCGTTCTTGTAACGTAACACTAAGCAATTGGGTATGAAGTTTATTACCTACAAACCAAATCCCAGCAGCTACAAATAGAATAGATGTTAGAGCTAGAGAAGTAGCTCTCCAGTTGTTAATCCCATCCTGCACAATCAAATTCCATCATCAGTTTAGGAAAAAAGTCCCGTTTGAGAGAGCTTATCGAAAATTTATTTAAACTTATCGAACAGTTTCCGGCTGAAATAAGTGTTTATGCCATAAATGCTTATTTAACGGGTTTCCCCAAATGGGACCGAAATATATCAGCTAAATACGAACAAGAAGACGAACCTGAAGAAGCCCGACAAGGGGAGAAGACGGTACATCGCCGAATATGTGGATCGACACAGTTGAAATCGCCATCGATAGTGGTCGAAGGCTAGGCTTCACAGAATGGAGACAAACAAAATTCACAGGGGCTTGGGTAGCAAACACAAACACCTCCCCAATTGCCAAAAGAGCCAGAAAGACATAAAGGCTACTGAAGCAGAAGGCAGCAAAGCAGAACACTGCTCCAATTAGTGTTGCAAATGACAGAAGCTGCAAGAAAAAAACAGTAAAGAATAACAAAGCAAACAGTTAGAACAGTGAAATACTTCCGCTGTCCCGATTGGGTCGTACCATTATTGTTTTCTAATTCGTAAAATAAATACTCTTTCCGTCCTGCTATTACATTCCCCTTTAGTTTCGCCACGGAATTTAAGAAATTTAATTTTGTCTTAGTTTGTATTTATGAGTTTTAATTGTATTACGAAATTGATACAGTTTTCGAGGAGTGGTTGGTGGGAAAAAAATAAAAATTTATCCAAATTTTTGCAAGACTAGTAAAAGGCAATTGTTTTTTTTAAATATATATATATATATATATATATATATATTTATTTATTTATTTTTTTTCATATTGTAATTAAAGAAATAATCTAAAGTTTTCAAAAAGTTAAAAATAATAAATTTATGAGTTTGGAACGAAACTTAATCGTGTGCGAGATAGATTTTTGAAGAGAGAGAGTATAAGAATCTGTTGTTGAGTAGTGAGTAAGGAATACTCACTTCATTTTATATTTAAGAGTAATTTTTACCACTTTAAGAAAGGGGACAGTAATAGCAAGACAACTCGATTAAGAAAGTAGGACATTAATAGCTGAACGGAGTGAGTACTAGCTAGTGGACTAAAATCAATTTAAATAAATGGCCCCTACTCTTTTAAACACTTTCATCTACTTTCTTAATCCACCTGTCATAAAGCAGCAAGAAAATGATAACGGGACGGAGGGAGCACGGTGTACGAGAATTCTTCTCTTACCTTAAAAGCATTGGGTATTGTGGAAGTCATATGATCAAGAACAAAACCACCTGCGAGTGAACCCAAAACTCCAGACACTACTGTAACTCCTCCAAACATATAATCTGCATTGCTCTGGACAAGAAAAGGTAATGATGTTTAAGTCTAGACCAATTATGTTAAGACAAGTTTAGATATTTCTCCACACAAAAGCTTACCATGTTGTATATGTTATAGCCTGCCTTAGGTCCCCAGTACGAATACGCACCGATGACGAAATTATACGCAACATACCCTTCAACCGCCATTGAGAAAGACAAAGGATGAATAGTAGTAGCGAAAAAACAGTCTTATACAGTTAAACCTCGATAAAGTAATAACCTTGGGACAAAAAAAAATATTCATTTAACGAGGTTATTACTTTATCGAACATTATTTTAATGCATTGACCCATATCGGGACCGGAAGAAATTATTATCTTAGCGAGATTATTACTTTATCGAGGTTTAACTGTATACAGATAGAGAACACGATATACCAAGAACGTTGACTACATACACCTTCTCGAGCAAAAGGGTCTTCAGATCTTTCCCGAATGTAGTTAAAACTCCCAATCTGAATCGTATATATTCATCAACAAGAGGGAAGAAAAGAATTGTCCGAGAACCGGACTTTCTTAAAGAAAACGGAAATGCTAGCTCGGAATGTTTCTCACCTCGAAGGCTTCGTACTTTCATCTGCTACCTCACAACCTGCAAAGACAATAAAAGGGTAATCAAATCAAGAAAGCCGTATAATTTCTTCGAAGTTAGCGGAAAAGATTCAAAGGGTGTGAATGTAAATCAGTAGTATGCAGCACCTTCATCTTCTACTGCTGGCAATGATCTTCTGGTTCCAGAAGGAGTGAAACCTAGATGAGAATCGAAACGGGCATCAGCGATTGGCTAATAGATAGGGATCGAGCAAAGCGTACCGACCTTTTAACTGCAGAGGTTTCATAACAAACCCTAAAATAGCAAAGGGAAGCATGAAAAGAGCCTCCACCCAGAATGCCCATCTCCAACCAAAGCTACTTATCTAAAAACCAAGCACAAGTGATCCGAATGATTTCAGTTAACTTGAAAGATTTACGACGAGGGAAAGACGTAACATGAATAAATTCAATCGAAAAACGTGCTAATTCTATGCTTCGACAAGGAAAAAACGGATCATTTATCATGTGAGAACTTACCAATGCACCATAAACATACCCCACAGCAACACCAGTTGGTATACACATGTAAAATGCTCCCAGCCATGCTGTTCTCTGTTACGGAGGAGAGAAGAGATTACACATGCTAAAAGTATTACAATAATACTCCCTCCGTCCCATTCATATTGGCCCCTTACCTTTCCGGCAAGGGAATTAAGAAAGTAGAGTAGGTGATAAAGTAAAAGAGAGAAGATAAGTGAGATAGTGAGAGAGTGAATGATAAAGTAGGTGAGAGAAATAATAAAATATGAGAGAATATAATATTTTCTTTTTCTTTTTTTGGAAATGGGCCAATATAAATGAGACGGACCGAAATGGAAAAGGGGCCAATATAAATAGGACGGAGGGAGTACGTAATAGTAACATAATTTGAGGTCTAGTGAATGAAGCTTTAGCCGAACCTGAGCGGCCGGGGCATTGTCGTCTATGAATGGAGCAGCAAGGCTCACGAAAGAAGCCTCACCGACACCCACTAGCCTAAGTAAAAGATACCCCGAACAAGACATAAGTACGATCACATTACGTAAAGGAACCAAATGTTCCATGACTTTTGTGAGATAAGAAATTCTTCACTTACATGCGAGCAATGGCGATGGACCAAAAATTAAACGAGAATCCACAAAAAGCAACTGCAACAGTCCAAATAGACAAACCGATTCCAATGAGCCTAAAAGGATTGACACTGCAGGTTCAAGCACAAGAACAGAAGAATAGAATAAGAGAACTCATAATCTCGAGAAAGCATAAGAAATCGGACAACCTAAGATAACTGTCGCTAGCGTTGTGTAGTAAGAGTAGTCGCGAACATGAAGGTTTATTACCTATTGGCTGAAGACGCAAATATTGGCGATGCGACGAGGAGTCCCACCATGAAAGCAGATGATATGACTCCATCTTCGAAGTTACTAAGGTCAAAATCACCCCTGCACGAAGTAGGTAGACAAAACGAACTATCAAAGCGAACCTTTTGAATATCAGAAATATATTCTCATTGATCGTGATTGGCACTTAGAGAGCTAGTCACTATACTGTGGAAACATGTACAGAGGTGAAGCAAAACGTAAATAAGCGGACGGAAAGTATAGAGAAAGTTAAAAACAAATGTAGTTTCAATCTCTACGTAAAAGCCCTTATAGTGGCATTCGTGAAGCAATACTCAGCCATTCAAGTATACCGTTATCCTTCACTTTTACTCCCTCCGTCCCGCCCCATGTAACACACTTTCCATTTCGGGCGTCCCATCTCAAGTGGCACACTTCCAAAAATGGAAATAACTTTATAAAAAAATCATAAATTTTCTCCTACTTTATCAATTATCTCTCATACTTTATCATTTCTTTTTCCTACTTTAATCATTTATCTCTCTTATTTTATTTCTCTTTCCTACTTTATCAATTACTCTCTCACAATCTCACTATCTTCTCTCTCTTACTTTATCATCTACTCCTCTCTCATACTTTATCATCCACTTTCTTAATTCCCGTGTCGAAAAGAAGTGTCACATGGAGCGGGACAGAGGGAGTATAATTTTTCTTGAGTAGATGAGGGAGAACAGGGTACCAAGAGAACCACCACCACCAAATAGGGTCAAGAATATGTAAAAAGGCTAAAATTACGGTTGAAGGAAAAAGAAAAATACTTCAGAGTCCATTGTAGTAATATACCAAATGTAGTCGTAGACTTACTGAATTCCACTACCGGTTGAGCACGCACCAGACTCCGAGCAAGTTCGGGGGCTCCCGTTTACTCCATTACTTGCTATAGCTCCACGATCAATGTAATTTATCAAGTTGATCAGACAAAAAATAGCAAGCAACCTGCCAAGAAACAGCAAACAGAATATCTAAGGCAATAAGGTAAAAAGCATCATGGGCGAACAAAGCAACAGAGAGTCTACTTATATCCCACTGCCTCAAATCAGCTAACAAAACTATACAGTCAATCCTTAAAACTCCGTCAATTAATTAGGCACCATTATTACTAAGACATTAGAAATTACTCCCTCCATCCCTCTGTTTGTGGCTCGCTTTCCTATTTGAGACGTCTCAATAAAGTGGCTCATTTTAGAAAAAGCAAAAATTGTATGAACCAAATTTAACTATCAAAAAGTCAAACAATCTACACCACATAACACAATTTTTTAAGCTCCCGCGCCGAAGAGAAGTGAGCCACGGATACTGGGACTGAGGGAGTAATTAGGATCTTGACTTACATCACTCATCTAAAATAGTCTCCTGCTAAAGAATCTTCTTCCCCCACTTAATCAGAGAGATTCACAGAACTCATCAAAGACAAAGCATTGCTACTACATTACTGGCAAAAAACACCCCATTTCTTGAAAACCCACAACGCGAAACCCAGAAAGATTCGATTTTTTCTCATTCCCTCCAGCATATTCACCAAGAATTTCAAACATATGATCAAGATTAGACTTAATACAACTGGGAAATAAGAACCTAAGCATTACAGACAAAATATTGACCTTTTCGGAGTAAACCAAGCAGGATTGGGGGCTAAAGAGGCTGAATCTATCGACATATTTTCTCCACTCTCTTTCTCCCTCAGTCCCTCTCCAAAGTCAGAGCTTCAGCAGTAGGCTCCGTAGCCTGCTTCGGATCCGGGTTTGGATGGGAATTGAGTACTTTCCTCTTTCTTCTCCCTCAATCAAACGAGAAATATCTTAGAGCATAAGTATTGATAAATTGAGTTGACTGGATATACCAACTAACTCCATCTTCCCTTGCTATGTTTTCTTTGTTTTTTCTCACCTTTTTTTCACAATCGAATTAAAAATGTTACGTTGACTGATGAGTGAATCTTTCGAGCATCTCCAAGATGTGCTTCCAGGAATTAAAGAATTTTGTCCTAACCACCTAAAGGGGGGTGGGGGTGGGGGTGTTTGCACATTAACCAATTTTTTTTTTAAAAAAAAAGGGAAAAAAAGGTTTAATATTGGCTGATGCAAGCGCAAGTTATCAAACACCCACTACGCATATTGACACGAAAGACTATATTTTATTCCGCCGGCACGTCATAGTCATGTATCCTTTGTACAAAAAATGTCCCGCTATTTGTGGCTCATTTTTTCAAAATATGTGTCCTGTTATTTATGTCCATTTTCCTAATTTGGCAAAAAATTATTATCATACCTTCTACTCTATTATCTTCTCTCTCCTACTTTATTACATTCTCTCTCCTATTTTATCATCATTTCTCTCATACTTTCTCATTATCTTACTCATCTTCTCTCTCATACTTTATCATTATCTGACTCATCTTCTCTCTCATACTTTATCATCTACTCTCTTAATTCTTGTGCCGAAATCAATTGAGCCACAAATAGCGGGACAGATGGAATATTTCTCTTTGTAGATATCTGAACTCCAATCATTTGGGAGCTGATGATATATACAAGACAACATTCTTAGCACAAATCAACAACAGATTAGACCAAAAAAATCCAATCTTTGTTTAATATATCTTGGTAGTTTTCTGCAGCATTCTTATTAGCCCACATCAAAATTCTTGTAGTTTTCTTGCAACTGCTCAATCTATAGCATCGACAAGCTTGGCAGATCTCTTGAAGCAATCCCACAATTTGTTGCTCCCATCTTTGTTTGCATGGCAGATTTGATTCTAAGTCCTCTCATGCAAATAGTGACAGATAAATTGACATATCCATTTATTCAAAAGTTTCAAGATCATTATAATATGAAGGATAACATCACAAGGCTGCAGAACTCCTTACCAAAGATCCAAGCCCTTCTTGATGACGCGTACACGCAGCAAGAAACCCGGCCTGCTCTTAAGCAGTGGCTGATGGAGCTCGAGGATGCAGTATTTGAATCAGAGGTGTTGCTGGATGAACTGGCAGCAGAGATGAAGGCGCGTGTGAGGCACAGCTCCAAGCCGAAAGGGATGGCTGGCGTGTTCTTCCCATTTAAGCCGTCGGATTTTCTTTTTGGACTTGCTTCTGATCTGCAGAAGAAGCTGAAAAAGGTGGATCAGATTGCAGAGCAGGCTTTCAGCTTCAATCTGAGAGAGAAGGAGGTTAGTGAGAGTTCGGTAAGAAGCAGAGAGACAATGTCATGTGTGCTTGGTAATGTGTATGGAAGAGAGGAGGATAAACAAAATATACTTAACTCTTTGTTAAATGATGACAGAGAGGGGAAAATGAAGGAGAGAGAGAGAGAGCCCCTTGGTTGTTTCAATAGTAGGCATTGGTGGAGTTGGCAAAACAACTTTGGCTCAATTAGTTTACAATGATGAAGTGGTAAACCTTCACTTTGAGATGAAGATGTGGGCCCATGTTTCGGACGATTTCGATCTGGGAAAGGTGATGAAGAGTGTTATTGAGTCTGCAACACAGAGAAGGCATGAGGTGTCTGGATTGGATAATCTTCAATCCCATCTCTGTGATTTGTTGAAGGGGAAGGTATTTCTTCTTGTTCTTGACGATGTATGGAATGAGGACGAAGAGAAATGGCGGGTGTTCATCAATCTGTTGAGAGTAGGAGCAGAAGGAAGTAGGGTTTTGTTAACCACAAGAAGCCAAGGAATTGCATCCATCACCCAAAGCAGAATGTATGAACTCGAGGGACTAATGCATGATGAGTGCTGGAAGTTGTTCAAAGAAATAGCTTTCGGACAAGGCGAAGATGGCGTAAATAAGAGACTAATAGATATAGGCAGAGAAATAATCGACAAGTGTGGAGGCGTACCGTTAGCAGTGAGAGCATTGGCAAGTATTCTGAGATCCAAGAAAGAGGAGTACTGGATGTCTGTTCAAGAAAGTGAGCTTTGGCAGTTCAAAGCCTACCGGGACGCCGTCATGCCGGCTCTGAAGCTGAGTCATCACTACTTGCCCTTGAATCTCAAGCGCTGCCTCGCGTTCTGCTCGTTGTTCCCTAAAGATCACAAAATCCCAAGAGAAAAGATGATCCATATATGGATGGCACACGGCTTGATCTCACCGGACGGGGAAACACGACATCGGCGGCGAGTATTTCGATGACTTGCTGAGTTTTTCATTCTTCCAAGAAGTTAACAAACATGATGATGGATCCTCCACGCCACTGTACAAAATGCATGACTTAATCCATGATCTCGTAACAACACTCGGAGGAAACGGTTTTTCCGTACTTAGCCACGGTTTAGCTTCGACTGACCTCGAAAGAGTTCACCACCTATCAATGGTTTGCAATTTTGAACCCTCTTCCCTCCCAGAAGGCTTGTTTGGAGCCAAGCATTTGAGGACCCTCCTCTTATTATCTACCGGTGGAAGCTCGGACGAGCTTACTCCTTTCTGGCCGGTGAATTTCATCCACTTGAAGGTCTTGGATTTAAGTGGATATGGCTTAAAGAAAGTGGATGAAAAGGTGAGTGCTTTACTATGCCTAAGGTACCTTGACTTGTCGAGCAACCCGATTCAAACACTTCCCCGGACCATCTACTTTCTGCAGACGCTCAACCTATTCGAGTGTCGAAGCCTTGTGGAGTTGCCCTTTGAAACAGCTAAACTTACTAGCCTCAGACATGTTAATATAAAGGGGTGTGAAGCTTTATCTCACATGCCTGCTATGGTTGGAGAATTGGTGCAACTTCAAACACTGCCTATTTATATTGTGGGAAGAAGGCCAGGAGACAGCATTGCTCAACTTCAGCTTCTGAATCTGAAAAATGAACTGAGTATAAAAGGCATGGAGAACATCAGAGACGCGGACGAAGCAAAGAAAGCCAATATGAGAGAGAAGAAGCACCTTAAGTGTTTGAAACTCCAATGGGGAAGCAGCAGTTGGACCAAGGAGTCTAAACCTTCTTCATCTAAGCCACTGATTGAGAATAATTCTCAACCCAAGGAAGAAGGTGATGATGTTGAAGTCATTATGAAGCGACTCGAACCGCACACCCATCTCAAGAACCTTCACGTGGAAGGGTACCCGGGGAGGAACTTTCCATCTTGGGACCTTCCCATTTTAACCATGGTTGAGTTAATCAACTGCAGAAGACGCAAGAATCTGCCAAAGCTTGGGCACCTCCCGTTTCTCGAAAGTCTCCATCTGCAAGGGATGAATAGCATCACAAGTATTAGTCGATCGTTCTACGGTGGGGCTGATGAACCATTCCATCACTCAAGTGCTTGACATTACCTAGAGGAGTGGCTCACCGTTAACGGAGTCGTACCTTTTCCTCGCCTCGAAGAGTTAATTCTTGACAAATGTCCAAATCTCACCACTGCACCGGGTTTTCCATCCATCCGCCGTCTAGAGCTTCGTCACTGCTCGGCCAAGATCATGAAATCCATGGAAAGTGCAAACTCACTTACTCATCTTATAGTCAACGAACTCCCGGATTTGGAATACCTTTCGGGTACATTCCTTCAACGTAACCATCATCTCAAGTCTTTGGAGATCCGTTCGTGTCAAAATCTTCTTCTTCTGCCTCAAGAGATTGAGAATCTCACTGCTCTAAAGTCACTCATCATTACCTGCTGTGAGAAGTTGAAAGATTTGCCTCCCGGGACGAATAAGCTTAAGAGCCTCGAGCTGCTTGAGATCAACGGCTGCCACGGTTTCAAGATTCTTCCTTACAAAGAAATTGAAGGCTTACACTCCCTTAAAACCTTATCCATTGAAAACTGCAGTAATCTGATTCCCTTCTCCGGCAGCTTCCACAATCTGATAGCCCTCGAGCAGCTGTCCCTAATGAGTTGTCCGGAGTTAACTTCACTCCCAGACGGCTTTCACAATCTCTCTTCTCTGAGGAGTTTAAACAGAGTGTCTTGCCCTCGTCTGGCTTATCTTCCGATTAGCCTGCAAAACACGATAAAGCTGCAGAGTTTGGTGATTCATACCTGTGGCGGTCTGACTGATTTACCAGAGTGGTTTAGCAAATTTCCTTCTCTAAAATCTCTGGCAATTTGTAAATGTGATAAGCTTATATCATTACCTGAAGGGCTACAGCTACTGACGAAACTCCAGCTGCTATCGATCCAAGATTTCCCGATTCTTGAAGATCTCTGCAAGAAGAAAGGCATGCAGTGGAGAAGAATAGCACACATCCCTCATAAATACATTGGATCAATGAAGTTATGAATTACATTAAGCATTCATGAATTCACATATGTATACACTGTAGTTATGCAAGAATATCGAATTTCGTACAACAAATTCCTACGTATTTGCCATTTCTCTTCCATCTTCAGCAAGTTGTGGGTTTCTCAGCTGCAAAAACTTAAGATATCTAAGGCTCTTCATTAGCAACACCTACTCGGCTTTTCGATCAGCTTCGTTTGTATAGGGTTGGCCGTTGCTGCTTTCCGTACCTATCTCGCAGTACAGCACTCCTTTAGCTTCATCTTCCTCGATAAAGAGATCATCATCTACAGCAGGCGGCTTCAACCTGTCGCTTTCACTTGCCGCTGTAATCCTCTGAGATTTATCGCTGCCAGAAGGTCGATATACGCCAACCAAATCAGCAGCCCTCACCTAAAGAAACATTTATTTGGTTAGTTATGCGGAAAATTGGCCTATAACACGTACTCCCTCCGTCCCGTTATTCTTGTCTTAGTTTTTTTTTTATTGTCCCACTATTCTTGTCTTCATACAGAAAAAGAAAGTATTATGTGGACCATAATCAATCTAAATTCTAAATAGTGGGTCCCACCACTTTAACACAACTACCCACTTTCTTAATCTCCATGCCGGAACCCACTAAAGACAAGAATAGCGGGGCGGAGGGAGAATTATGTTACTAAATAAATAAGATGTTCTTGCTGCTTCAACGTAATAACTCGTCTTGTAAAGATGGGATGTCACAAGCACGTAAATTTCGGTTCGATTACCTGCAATGGCTTCATAGGAGTCAGCTCTTGATCATCAGTTCTGTCTAATGCTTCTTGAGCTTGTACTTCCATGGAGTCTCTTACTATCTGCCTCAGAAAGCTTACATCATCGGACATAACGCCCAATCCGGTCAAAAGCTTAGACCCCAGCTGCAAGCTTGTCTGAAGAAATTTTTGAAAAAACCAAATTGTTATAATGCTAAAATCACTCTTGACAAACTTCTTATTACGAATGCAGATAGCGATACCTCGGTATTTTCGAGAATGGCGTCGGTTGCGCCCGCTTTCTTCAAATCTAGCAAATGCATCATGTCCTGAGCGCGGGCGTATATCGGAACCTGGGAGTCAAGTTTCAACCGATCAGTAGCATACATACATACATTATATTCCCTCCGTCCCATTTAAAGCAACACGTTTCTTTTCGGCGCGGGAATCAAGAAAGTGGATGCTAAAGTATGAGAGATGGATAAATGATAAAATAAGAGAGAGAAAATGAGTGAGATTGTGAGATAGTAAATGATAAAGTAGGAGAGAGAAATGAAAAAGTAAGAAATAATGTAGTAATATTTTTTAAAAGTTATTTCATTTTAAGGAAACTTGCCACTTTAAGTGGGACATCCCGAAAAGGAAAGCACATCGCTTTATATGGGACTGAGGGAGTACATAGAGAGAGAGAGAGAGAGAGAGTTACAGCAGGGAAGGCAAGACGAATGCGCTGAACAGCCTCCATTGTTTTCTTCTTCCCTGGATACATGATCATGACAGCTTTAGGAGCATTGATACCAGCAGACTGTAAAACTGCCGGACGCGAACCGTCTCCGTAGAGAACGGGAAAACCGAGTTTCCGAGACGTCTGTCATTAGAAAACAAAAAAAAAATCTCATCTAAGATATGATTGCAGGTTTCATGCACATAAGGGACATTCAGCACTACTACACTATTGATTTCTATTAAGAATCAAGAAGCATTTACCTTAACAACAGAAGGATCAAGATCGAAAGCAACGTATGGCCACCCAGCATCACCGTCGAATCCAGAAGCCAGTGGAGTCGCCAAGAAATTGGCAAGGACCTTGTTCCAGAAAGAGCATATTAATCAAATTGAGCAATAAAGCTAAACATATACTCCCTCCGTCCCATTGATCTTGCAACATTGGTTCCCCGAACGGATTTTAAGACAGTGAGTGTACAAGTATAAAATAGTGGGGCCCACTTGTTTAGATTATTGTGGTCCACTCATTTATTTCTACTTTAGGCAACGTTGCAAGATAAGTGGGACGACCCGAAAAGGAAATGTTGCAAGATCAATGGGACGGAGGGAGAATATCGATATATACACACAGATGGATAGATAACTAACTATACCTGAGCCTTTTGCCCAAATCCAACTATAACAACCGGTTCACTGGCATCAAAGTTTACAGAGTCATCAGGTTTCTGTAACAGTAATATTCCGTCAATCACCAAAAATGAAATCAGCCCGTAACTTCGAATTGATCCTACTAATGGAATATAATGATCAGAGAATAAAAAAGCTGCTTTAGAAGTAGAACTTGGATTATCAATTTACACTCTCCAATTGCTTTATAGAGGAAGGGGATGCAAGATACAGACTGAAATTTTATTATAATACTACCTCCGTCCCACTAAAGTTGGCCAAATTTCCCAATTTGGACGTCCCATTAAAGCTGGCCACTTTCCGAATTTGAAAATAATTAATATCGTCTCTCCTACTTTATCATCTTTTGTCACTTACTTTATCATCTACTCTCGCTCATTTTCTCTCTCCTACTTTATCATCTACTCTCCTCTCATACTTTATCATCTATTTCCTTAATTCTCGTGCCAAAAAGAAAGTGGCCAACTATAGCGGGACGGAGGTAGTAGTTGGTTAATCAGTCAACAAGGAATATGAAAGCAACAACGCATTTAATTAAATTAACATACAAGCTTACTTAGCCCAATTAACCAGCTACTAATCATAGTAAAAAATTGAAAAAGTAATTTTAATTATTTCAGAAACTTACATTCGCATCTTCAAATCTCTCACCAACAATATCAGACAACTTTCTTCCTAATTCATTCAGAAAGGGAGTGAGGGACATAGACAGCACAACAACAATAATGAGAAGCTTGTTCAGTTCGAGTGGTAGCACGCCGAGCCTATTACAAGGATCCGGAGTTACAACACTACACAAGTCCTATATTCAACTGGCGAAAGGAGAACCGATCAAGAAAAAGAAATCAGTGTTACCTGTTTGCCAGTGAAAAAACTACGAATGCGAATTCACCACCTTGAGAAAGAAGCAACCCTATCCTTATGCTCTCTTGAAGACTCAGTCCCACTCGGGGACCGATTGCTGTTATTATCAATGTCTTGATAACAATCAAACCCGCCAAGAGTGAGAACACGTTCGGCCATTCTCGGATAAGAAGCTGCATGAAACATGTGCACATGGGTAATGTTTTTTTTTTTTTTTTTTAACTTTTCGAGTTGCGAATATTTAATTCCCGAATAATATCAGCACATAGAGAAAATGGGATTGGAGAAATTAGAGGAGACAAATATTTGTTTGTCCACATGATGTTGAAACTTGAAATACAATGCCAATACCTGCATGTCGATAGAAGTACCGGTTGTCACAAAAAACAACCCAAGAAGTAAGCCTCTGAAAGGCCGAATATCAGCTTCTATTTGTGTACGGAAATTAGTTTCCGCTAAAAGAGCCCCAGCTAAAAAAGCCCCCAGCTGCAAACAAATAAAATTACGAACTTTCAGTTTCAGTTTCAGTATTGTGATGTGTTTGTGAATTATAATCTGTATAAAAGGACAGAATACGGAACCGTGTCACTGAAGCCCAACTTCTGGGTAATGAGTGACGTTCCTGCGACAGTAAGCAGGCAAAGAGCTACAAAAGCTTCTGAGCTCCTTGCTTCTGCTACAACCTGGACTCAGCAGCCAAATTTCATCATTATCGCAAAAACGAAAGCGCAGATGTTTATTCTCTTAGAAGTACATGAATTCTCACCTCAAAAACCCGTCTTAGAAGATATTTCCCACCGAGAGACAATATACCTAATCCACCTAAAGCTTTTAGACTCTCTTTTGCCAGCATCGGCCAAACACTTTCTTGAACCAAATTCTGCATGTACAGTTAAACCTCGATAAAGTAATAACCTTGGAACTGAAAAAAAATATTCATTTAACAAGGTTATTACTTTATTGAACCTTATTTTAGTGCATTAATTCATATCGGGACCGAAAGAAATTATTATCTTAGCGAGATATTATTTTATCGAATATTATTTTATTGAAGTTTAACTATATTACATTTTGAATCTTTAGTAGTAATTCTGAAGCAGCAATAGCAGCAGTAGTTTTTGCGAGACCATTTCTTGTTAGGATACTAAAAATCACATTTTAAATAGTATGATTATGATCCGAAACTATACATCATGTGAAGATAAGTATTACATTTTCCTAAGAGAGATTATTGTGACATTTTTTTGCCTTTTACGAGCTCCTAAGATTTTCTATAAAAAAATCTAAGATTTTCGACGAACTCTAAAAAATTTATAAGATGTTTTACGGAACTAAAAAATGTACCTGACTCTCCAGCACCGGCAGTATCACAAGAAGTGGGACAACTGCAATGTCCTGCAAATACCAAGCAGCAGGGATCCAAAAAGGTTACTTGCTCTGCATGTTTCGTAAGTAATACGAAACATAGTAAGTAATACGTGGAAGAGAAGTAAAGAAAGGCATAAAGAAAAGCATATAACACCTGCAACAGAAGTATCCCTAGAGTTGCTGAACCGAATCTTGTCGGAAGCTCCCCCTTTTCGGCAAGAAGCTGCAATTATGCACAAGAAAGATAAGCTTAAGAGATTCTTACACTTTCGGCACTTAAGCATGAGCTCTACCACTATGTTTTTCTTACGATCTTGATAATTATATTGCAAGTTTCGTCTGGAGGGTTCCTCTCGAACTTAATCCTTTAAAGAAAACATGTCCTCACAACTCTAAGCTTAACCTAGTTCCAAGTGAGCAAGAATGGAAAAACCACAAAATGAATTTTCTTTCTGATGATTGCATAACTAGAGCATAAAGCTTTGAAACTTAAACATATCATTTCCATTTATTTTATCTGAAGCCACGTCTATATACAACATGGTAAAGACTTTTAAGAGTTAATTTGATGGGTAATAGGCTAAGAAGCATGGGCACGTCTGAGAAGAAGGTGTATCCGTATCCGAGCCGTTTTCGATACGGATACGTCCTGGATACGGCTTGGATACGGTTAAAAACGTTTTCTAAACGTATCCCGTTTTCAATTTAATTTTTTATTAAATTTTTAATTTAGGATACGGCCAAGATACATACGGAATACGGATTTGAAATATAGGGAAAATACATAACCAAATAATCTAATCTACACTCTGACTCAGACTCAGACTCACATACTGATTCTCTTCCGAGCCGGTGTTCAGCCCACACCCAGGCCGCCGTCGACCTCGCTAATACTTTTTTGAAAAACGAAAAATGAAAAACGTATTCCAAACATATCCGTGTCCTACTTTTTTGAAAAATGGCGTATTCCCGTATCCGTATCCTAACGTATCCGTATCCCCGTATCCGTTTCCGTGCTTCATAGGTAATAGGCACACATAAATTTCAAGGTACAAATTGGACAAGAAATGGGAAAAACATGGCTTGATATAGCAAACAATCACAGTTTTATAACTTCTGCAAAGTGCACTTAACTAAGCCATAGGATTTAATTATTTTTAAAAAAAAAAAAAAGAAGATTCAACTGTTCAGGTCATTTCAGTTGATGTACCTGGAGAACAAATGCTGATGAAGACAAGGAAAGAGCAGCACCAATAACCACAGCCTCATCAATGCTTCGAATGTTGACCTATAAGTATTCAGCAAGTATCGTAAAAACAGAACATGAAGAAAAGTGCACTACGAACACAGGTGGCGATCTTCTGTCCCACCCTATGTCCCACTACATGTCCCACTCTCGTCTCAGTAACTCCGTACAGAGTTACTCAAGTGGGACATGTAGTGGGACATAGAATGGGATAGAAGATCCCAGCAGTACGAACACCCAATAGTTCTAGAACAAGAACAAAATATATGTCTTAATGAGCAAGGCAGTTTATGGGTTTTTTGAATTTTCCTGATTACGGGACATAGGGAGTTTTAGTTAATGTATAGTCCGATTTGCATTGAGCGTGGGGAACTTCAAGTGCATGTAGAAATTTGTCTCACCAAGTCAGATCTTGAGTGGAAAAGAAACTCCAATATTCTTGTTCCGATAGCACCATTCGGCGGCAGCTCAAATGCTGTGAAAGCAAGAGTTGACAGCAAAACCTACAAGGTGGCAACGGAAAGTCAGCATCCGACTAAAGCTTACTGAACTATTTTAACATCAAATTACAAATAACATATAAGTAAACTAGTTCAGATACATAAAAAAATATGTTTTCGACTCGGTGCATAACCACTGTTGATCAATATCCAGGAAATCACAGCTGCATAGAGCACACACCCTACTTGATAGAATCTTTTGCGAGGACAGCCAAATGGTTAACAGTTTAACAAAATATGCATCGATGTATACCTGAGTTAACCCCAAGCCAAATGCAAATTTAGCAAGAGCCTTCAACCGTGCAAGCGAGAGTTCCAAACCCATTTCAAACAGCTGCAACAATTTATCTGTGAGTATATCTCATTGATAACCTTTTAAGAAAGGATGCATAACTTCATATCATAACTAGGAATTGCAGAAAATGACGACACAGAAGACCGTGAGAAAGTACGTGACTTTTGCAACCAATAACAACCATTATTAGTTACTGACATGGGTGAAAGCCAATAATCATCGTCCCTGCTTGTATTAATTGATGTCTATCACTAAAAAATAATAATTAAAAAAAAAAAAGTTAAAAAAAGAGAAAGTCAGTGAATCTTTGGAGATATGAATCTTCCTTCGAGATTTGGTAGTTCGTTGGAAATACGCTATCATTGGGGAGGTAGAGATATTTTTGAATGGCCTCCAGGACATCGAACTCAACCACCTTGCCCTCTGGGTGTTGGTCACAGACCATGCTGAACTTCAATAGGGTCTTTCATGCCTGCTTTTTCAAGTAGAAGTAGAATTCCACTACGTGTCCTGACAGCATGTCATGCTCCGCTGTGACGAAGTGCTTGAGACCAGAATCGGTCAAGCACTATTGTTCATTCGGAACAAAGCGAGTCTCATAAAAGCAACAAATTATGTCTCATTTTGGTCCAAACGTTTCTTCCCGGTTAAACTAGGCTTTAGGTTTCTAATGAAACAAACTAGATAAACTTACCAAGAAGAGAATTCCCCATTCAGATAGAACTTTAACATCTGTGATGTTTCTAATAAGGCCAAACTGATTGAGCACGACCCCTGCGAAGAAGAAACCTAAGATCTGAAACAAGTAGAGAAATTAGCACTTGTTGGACTCATTCAAACATGGATTTAAAGAAACATGAAATGTATAGTAAGAAAGCCTTTTGCAAGTAAATATTCACTAAGAAGTCAATCCGTGAAGCTTCAACAATCCTACTGGGCAAGTCCGACTTACGGGACTAGCTTTAATCGTTTTGAAGGCAGGAACCACCAACACTGTTACACCTAAGAACGTCAGCGTATCCAACCCCAAGTCATTGATAACATCAACAGCAGCCGCAACGTCAATTGATGCACGTATCCTAAATCTGAATTGCTTGACATGCCTACGTTTAACAAGGCAAGACCTTTCTCCGCCATTTTCTAAGTACGGTCTCCCCTTGAAGCCATTGTGTACTCTGTATTGAAGATGGCAATTTCTCCGGCGGCGAGTGAAAAGGGATGGGATACCTACCAAGTGTCTACAAGTGGATGAGACATTAAGGTAACAAGAAGATCCATGGGAAGCTGAGGCCGTCGATTTAATGGAATTGGTCTGGTATATGACGTCGTAGCCCTGTATTAAGTGAAGGTCAGTTAGCTTTTCAATCATATTTTTCCAAATCTAACAATTGAGGGTAAAACATGTCTTTCAGATTGATATGCGTATGAACATAATAACAATAACCATTGGCTAGTTATTGACAAATCCCCTCGAATGAGAATCGGATCTCTGTATCAGATATCAAACCAGTTTTCTTGAATGTGTTTCTTTTAACAATAAACACATCTAGAGAGCTTTGTTTGAGCATTAAAAGGAACATGGAAAGTGTAGCAAGTGTAGAAAGGCATCAATGAATCAAGAAAAATCTTAGTGAATTGCAATTAAAGAATCAAACAGAACCACCATGAAAAGATAAGCAATTGGGAACCAAATTAACCAGATTTAACAAAACTGTAGCAAGATATTTACAAGTTTGGAAAATCATAATCATCCAAATATTACCAAACCTCTCAAGCAAACCCTCTTAACAGCAATTAGTAAAAGGAAAACAAAGAATCTCAAATTCTCAATTACAGTTAAACCTTGATAAAGTAATAACCTCGGGACCGAGAAAAAATATTCATTTAACGAGGTTATTACTTTATCAAACATTATTTTAGTGCATTGACCTACATCGGGACCGGAATAAATTATTATCTTAGCGAGATTATTACTTTATCGAGGTTTAACTGTAGATACACAGACTACCGGTACAAGATAGTGTTTAAAAGCAAACAACTAATCACAAATATTCCCCTCCAATATAAACATAATTCTACGTCACTGAAAATAATGATCCACTCTGTTTCTCAACTTAATTGCAAAGGAATAAAAATAAAAGCAAATTTTAGCCTCCGAAAGCTCATGGGTTCAAAAACCGCTATCTGGGTTGCAAGGATACGGGACACGTGATAGGACTCGACATGAGACACGATATATTTAAAAAATCTTAGAACACGACACGGCCGCTAATTCATTTAAAAATATAAAATCAAATGTAAAATAAATTAGTTTTATTATAATTAGATAGTATGTTTATATAAATCTATAGGACACGACAATTGAAGTGTCGTATCGTATCCGAGTGTCTGACACGATACGTTGATATTTTTGAAGTGTCCGTGCAACATAGCCAACTATGTGTGAGCACTTCACCTATGGTCACTTTGATAACGGCTGCGGCCTACCCTCTTCATTAAATAAAAAAAATAAAAAATAAAGCAAATAACACAGAGCATTGAAGATCTATCCATTTCAGATTGATTAAACTTGCAATAAAAAACTCAACAATAATTAATCAATGTTAAGTAGAATTGAAAACGAGACTCACTCTGAGATTGTGGGCATGGGCCACTGCATCCAACATACTGACATTCATAAAACCGAAACACACACACAACCTAATCAAGAATTGCAGTAAACATCTGAAACACACATGTAAGAAGAAAGAACGGCGATGAAGAATCCTGGTGTTTGAGGGGAAAGATAGTATTTTTGGAGTAAGGGGAGGAGGAGGAGGAGGAAGGGAGGAGCCACACGTTCACGCAATTGAAAGTTTGGAGCGTTTTGTATAACATAGGAAGGAAATTTGTCGTCTTAACGGTCACAACTCACAAAAACGGAGTTTTGGATGATTTTATAAGGTGACGTGGCGAATTGCTGATTCTGAATTTCTTATTTCTAAAATTCTTTTTTCATGGTTCATTACAAGTTAAGTTCGGACAAATAAAATATGGTAAATTGACAAAAATAGTCCTCAAACTTCGCGTTTTTGTGAATTTTGTCCTCAAACTTTTTTTTTTTTTGACCCTCAAGTCCTTGTTTTTGCGATTTTAGTCCTACCGTTAGATTTTCCGTCAATTTAACCGTTAATTCAATTTTTTTTTTTAAATAAAAAATCAAAAGGGCAAAATCGGAATTTTTATTTGCACGGACCAAAATTGCAAATAAAAAATGATTTGGGACCTATTTAGCAAAATAAAATAGTTTAAGGACTGATTTCACAAATTTTAGACAAATAAGCTAATTGCTTCGTATCGACGAGATTTTGCATTAAATTTTTGATTTTTCATATAACTTTATTGCTTCGTATCAAATATAAGCTAACGAAGATTTCGTACCAATATAAACAACATTTAATTCGAAATGCAAAATATATATTGTGAATTAATCATTAAAAAATAAAGTTATTATCACCCAAAAATTTTACTTCAAAATAACCATTTATCGCATAATATTTACTTCAAAATAACTAGAATACGAGGAGAATTGTGAATCCGCAATTGATGCGTCGCGACGATTGCGAAGGAGGCCGACGGCGAATAACATTCCCCGGGCTCGCAGCGAAGAGGAAGTGGAAGACGAATCCGCCGAAGGCGATGAACATGGGGACGAGGTAGATCCGAGCGAGGAAATGGCCGAAGCTAATCATCGCCGTAGCGGACGTGAGTTATGGTTACGGCCTTCAATGGCGGGTGGTGGTGTTGGGGATTCGTCATGGCAGTTCTATGCAGAGAATGTGAATACGAGACTAACCTTGTTTGCAGTAGTTTTTTTGGCTTATTTGCAAATAAAACTAATATTTTATGTTATTTACGAACTGATACATATTTTCCTCGTATTCTATTATTAATGAAAAATTACGAATTAAATGTTTTTTATAACATATTATTCATCGTAAAATACGAACTGACACATATTTTCCTCGTATTCATGTTATTTTGAAGTAAATATTATGCTCTAAATTGTTATTTTGAAGTAAAAAAAATAGGGTGATAATAGCTTTATTTTTTAATGGTTAATGCACAGTAATATTTTGCATTTCGAATTAAATGTTGTTTATATTGGTACGAAAGTGTTCGTTAGCTTATATTTGATATGAAGCAATAAAGTTATATGAAAAATAAAAAATTTAATGCAAAATCTCATCGATACGAAACAATTAGCTTATTTGTCTAAAACTATTTAATTTTGCTAAATAGGTCTCAAATAATTTTTCATTTGCAATTTTGGTCCATATAAATAAAAATCCGATTTAGCCCTTTTAATTTTTTATTTTTTAAAATTAGAATTGAATTACCGTTAAAATTGACGGAAAATCTAACGATAGGACTAAAATCGCAAAAACAAGGAGTTGAGGGTCAAAAAAATAAAAAAAAATTGTTTGACGACAAAATTCGCAAAAACGCGAAGTTTGAGGACTATTTTTGCCAATTTGCCATAAAATATTTGGTAAATTGTTTTTCTTCAGGAAAAATACATTCTTGAGCATAAATGTGTGTTCATATGACCATTTGAATATATGTAGATGAGCGAGTGATTGTGTATAGAGAGGTAGGTCCACAAAAAAAAAGATGAAGTTTATGTAGTAATTATGAATTCGAATATTCGAATTATTTAATAATTAATTTTTTAATATAATAATAAATTAAGATTAAGAAAAAAATATTAAAAGA
Organism: Lavandula angustifolia; assembly: GCA_028984105.1. Taxonomy (NCBI): domain Eukaryota; kingdom Viridiplantae; phylum Streptophyta; class Magnoliopsida; order Lamiales; family Lamiaceae; genus Lavandula; species Lavandula angustifolia. The sequence continues at coordinate 22,230,137 of CM054822.1, forward strand.
AAAAATTGTCTCAGCTCACCCTCAAAACCTCATCTCTCCTTCAAAAGTCAAAACTCTCGTCTGATCGTCTCTTCCTCAAAACTCACCGTGTCGGCGTGCCACCTCTTGCCGCTGCGACGCGCCGACGCCATATATCTGATTATGTTATTCATAATGTATAGTATATTAACTATATTTTGCATTAAAACTTCTATTAAATGTTGTATACGTGATTTTCTCATGTGTTGCAATCACAAAATAGATGATTGTTTATGAATCATATTATCCGATTATTGTGATTCGAATTCGATCTGAATTCATCATATATCCGCCATGTAGGGGTGAAAACGGATTGGATATTATCCGCCCGATCCGGAGCCGGATTCGATCGGGATCAAATTCGGGGAGCAAATCTAGTATCCGATCGGATACGGGTTCGAATCTGGATAGCCTAAATCGGATATGGATTCAAATTCGAAGTTCACATTATTCGCCCGTATTTGATATTTCTCGTATTTAATCGGATATTTACCGGATTCTGAATTCGGATATTTCCCGGATTATTTAATAATTAATTTTTTTAATATAATAATAAATTAAGATTAAGAAAAGATATTTTAAAAAAAATATTAAGTGCATCTATTGTTATTGTTAGGTATTTTATGTTGAATTTTGAATTTTTTGCGTACTTTCTTAATCCTAAAAATTATGTTATTCATAATGGGTAGTATTTTAACTATAGTTTGCATTAAAACTTCTATTAAATATTGTATACGTGATTTTTTCATGTGCTACAATCACAAATAGATGGTTATTTATGAATCATATTATCGATTATTGTTATTCGAATTCGATCCGAATTCGTCATATATCCGCCTTGTATTCGTATTCCGAATATTCCGAATCCGTATTCATATCCGACCTCCCCGTATTCGACTCCGAATTCAAGAAAAAAATATGAGACAAAATATGAAAAGAGCACTACCCGTCCGTATTCGACCCGTTTTCACCCCTACCGCCATGTATTCGTATCCTGAATATTCCGAATCCATATTTGTATCTGACCTTCCCGTATTTGACTCCGAATTCGAGAATAAAATATAGGATAAAATAAGAAAAGAACACTGTCCGTTCGTATTCGACCCGTTTTCACCCCTTAAATAACAAATGTACAAGATAATCACATACACAACAACATTCGCCACACGACCAAAATGTCTAAACTACCCTCATTTTTTACATTTTTTTTTTAAATCTTGAACAAATCTAATAGGTCAGAAGTTCCAATCACAAAAACGACCCACGAGCTAACAAGTTCCAATCACAAAATCACAAAATCTTGAACAGATCTAATAGATCAGAAGCTCCAACTTAACCATCTAATGTCCACAAACTTCACTTAATGAGTTAAGAAGTTTTTACACAACCATATACTTTGCTTCATGAATACAAGCAATGGGTAGTGATGATAGAGAAGCCTTATTACCAGCCAGCCAATCCATACAACACGAGCCAAAAAGCCTTCTACTTCACAGAACCAGAGTTTGCTGCAGTGAACTTCAGCGACACGCTATTAACGCAGTGGCGCTCGTCGGTTGGTGTGTCGAACCCCTCTCCTTTGAAGACATGGCCGAGGTGTCCATCGCATGCTGCACACGTGATCTCTATCCTCCGCCCGTCGGGATCAGGCTATACGGATCAGCATTGCTTGTAAGATGTTAAAAACTCGGAGAAGTGAAGGGCGAGAAGAGGGAGAACTTACCGTTTGGTTTATGGCCCCGGGGAGGCCCTCGTAGAACGCAGGCCAACCACAGCCGGAGTTGAATTTGGTGGTTGATTTGTAGAGTGGAGTCCCACATCCAGCACACTGGTATACGCCCTCCTCTTCGAACTTATCGTATTCCCCACTTACCGGCATACCTAATTATACGTATTAGTAGAGTCCACAAAATAGCCCATTGCATCATAAACTAGATCCTGCTTTTTAAATCTACCCTAATGGGAATGAGGGGAGGGATCGAACACTATTACACTATATCTATCTATAACCGTCGCAAGAGTGAGAAATACGTGACCCCTTGGGACGGCATAGCGGTTAACGTGGCTAGCCTGTGGTCGAAAGGTCACGAGCCCTTCCCGTGTTGTTTGCAGACTAAAACACGAGAGTGGGTTTACCCAATGCGCACTTCAAAAGCGGATGCGTGTTAACCTCATCATCCCAAAAAAAAGAGTGAGAAACACGTTACTTATTGTCGGTACATAAACTAGATCATAAACCTAGGATTGGACAAAATAAGAGTTCAATTTCAGCTATTATTTTAATGTTCGTACCGAAAAGAAATCGGACAATTGGAGTGAGACGGGGTATCTTTCAAATGATCCTAAGAACTACAGCCGCTAAAATCCCTAATTGAAGAAAATCAATCCAGAAAAAGGCAAAACACATGAATAAAACCCAAAAAGGAGACACCACATAGCAAAATCAAGAGCCCTAGAATTTCAAGATTTCAATTGATCCAAAATCAGAAACAAGCAAAAAACACAAATTGGGCAAGAAATCAAACTTACTCAGTGCCCTTCTTCCTCATAATACGAAACTGCTCCGGCGACAGAACAGCGCGCCACTCCCCCTCCGACCTCTGAATCGAACCAGCTGCAGACATCGATACAAAGAATATACAGCAAGCTATAAAAGCAAAGCAGAAATTAGCCTTCTTATATACAAAATCCAGATGCATCATACCCAAATCAAGATAATCTCATCAAAAAGCTAATAATTTTGACTTTTTATACTGATTTTAAGATGGGCTTGTAGAATTCATCAAATTAAATTAATTGGGCCTTGAATTTATTCAGATGAACCGCAACCCATTATTGAGAAAAATCTGCAAGTCCCAATTTGATATGAAAAAAAAGATCCAAATTTGACTTACGAATTTTTTTGATTTTCCAACTACGAACGTGCATTCCGACCACGGCGCCACCAGCAGCCGGAATCAAAAAGTCAAAACGGGAAATTTATTTTTATATGGAAAAGATTTGATTGATTCTTTTTTGCTTTGTGAAGCGGTCAAGAATGGCAGACGCTGAACGAACCCAATATTAGGGGTTTTTTTAATTATTTTTTTAATTATTTTATATTTAAATTTTTTAAATTTTTTTTTTTTTAAAATAAATATAAAAAAAAAAAAAAAAAAAAAAAAAAAAAAAAAAAAAAAAAAAAAAAAAAAAAAAAAAAAAAAAAAAAAAAAAAAAAAAAAAAAAAAAAAAAAAAAATATAAAAAATTTAAAAAAAAAAAAAAAAAAAAAAAAATAAAAAAAAAAAAAAAAAAAAAAAAAAAAAAAAAAAAAAAAAAAAAAAAAAAAAAAAAAAAAAAAAAAAAAAAAAAAAAAAAAAAAAAAAAAAAAAAAAAAAAAAAAAAAAAGAGGGTGGGGGGGGGGGTTGGGGGGGGGGGGGGGGGGGGGGGGGGGGGGGTGTTGTTTTTCTTCCTTTTTTTTTTCCCTTTCCCCCCCTCCCCCCCCCTTTTTTTTTTTTTAAAAAAAAAAAGAAAAAAAAAAAAAAAAAAAAAAAAAAAAAAAAAAAAAAAAAAAAGAAAAAAGAAAAAGGAAGGGAGGGGGGGGGGGGGGGGGGGGGGGGGGGGGGGGGGGGGGGGGGGGGGGGGGGGGGGGGGGGGGGGGGGGCTTAGTCGTTGAGAAATTCGGTCTACCACCAAACCGGCCCTGCCCACCCTCTCCCCTTTCTCACTCCTCTTTCCTCTGCTTCACGGCAATAAAACCGAAGGCCTCCGTCACTGCAGAGGTTGCTCCTTGTTCCGGCTCCAATGGCTGCGGAGATCGCTTTCGCGGCTTCCATCTCATCTCCGAACTGCAGTACTAACGCGGATAGTAGATTGAAGATTGATAATTGTAGCAATGCGCGACGCCTTCCTAATCCGTCGATTACTCGTTTCCCTAATTTGAGGTATAAGATTGATACACCCGAAACGAGGTCGTTTAGATTCTGCCCTAGATCCGAGCTTGCTTCGCAGCCGGAGATTCCTTCTAAGTCTAATTCCAGTCTTTCGGCTTTGGAGCTTCTTAAGGCTTCCGCTGCTGATCGTAAGTTTTCTTCTCCTTCATCTAATTTTTCTCTAGATTTGCAGAACAAATGTTCAGTTTTTTTCCTTATTTCTCAATAAATTCAAGGATTATTTGCTACTGTGGTTAAAGATTAATTAACTGATTATGTAATTCAGCCTTGTGCAAGGCACACGTTAGAAGATTTTTCTCCTATAATTTGACTTTTGATGTTGGATTTTCATCAAGTTTTGGAATCTATGGAGATATTGAAGATTTGATTAGCTTCATTAGACACTTGTTTTATTGAGATGGAGGAAAGAACAATATGTTGGATTTGATTAGCTTCATTGATTATGTAATTTAGGCGTGTGCAAGGCACAAGATAGAAGATTTCTCTCTCCTATTTGACCTTGATGGTGGAATTTCATCATGTTTTGGAATTTATGGAGATATTGAAGATTTGATTAGCTTCATTAATTACTTGTTTTATCAAGATGGAGGAAAGAAAAAGAAGGATCTTGATATGTTTGATTTGATTGGCTTCATTGGTTATGTAATTTAGGCGTGTGCTCGGCACAAGATGGAAGATTTTTCTCCTATTTCACTTTGATGGTGGAATTTCATCATGTTTTGGAATTTATGTAGATATTGAAGATTTGATTAGCTTCATTGATTATGTAATTTAGGCGTGTGCAAGGCACAAGATAGAAGATTTATCTCTCCTATTTGACCTTGATGGTGGAATTTCATCGTGTTTTGCAATTTATGGAGATATTAAAGATCTGAGTAGATTCATTAATTACTTGTTTTATCAAGATGGAGGAAAGAAAAAGATGTTGATATGTTGTGTTATGGTAATTATGTTTTGTGTTTGTTAGATGGATAAAGCTTTTAAGTGATTCTTGTACCTTCCCCTATCAGGTTATACGAAAGAGAGCAGTAGTATCTTGGTTGTTGGTTTTAACTACCATACGGCACCTATTGAGATACGCGAGAAGCTTTCTGTCCCGGAAGCACAATGGCCTCAAGCAATTGGTGAGTTATGCGCTCTGAATCATATAGAGGAAGCTGCTGTTCTTAGCACGTGCAACCGAATGGAGATATACGTCGTAGCTCTGTCCCAGCATCGTGGAATAAAAGAAGTGACTGAATGGATGTCTAAGGTAATAGCACTTGCAGTTTTCGTATCCGTTATGTTGTGTATATGGATCTTGAATTGAAAAGTTATCATGTGTTCGTCAAACTACTTTCAGTCTCTCATTACTAGGTTCTTTTTTCGACTGTATAACAGCATGAAAGATATGATCATAGGGTTCTTTTATCGACTGCATAAGAGTAAGAAAGATGTGATCATAGGTTCTATTATCGACTGCATAAGAGTAAGAATGGCGTTTTCTTGAATAAACCCAACCCGAGTGGAAATTATTCTTGAGCAAAAACTTATATGAATAATGCTTGACATTATTGTGTATCTCCCTTCTGCAGATAAGTTCGGTGCCAGTTTCAGAGCTCTGTCATCACAGATTCTTGCTTTTCAACAAAGATGCCACTCAACATCTTTTTGAAGTATCTTCGGGCCTCGATTCCCTTGTGTTAGGAGAAGGTCAAATTCTTTCACAAGTAAAACAAGTAGTTAAAACCGGACAAGGGGTACCTGGGTTTGACCGGTAAAATTAGTGGGCTATTCAAGCACGCAATCACGGTGGGAAAACGTGTTAGAACAGACACGAGTATCTCCACTGGCTCTGTATCCGTTAGTTCAGCTGCGGTTGAGCTTGCTGTGATGAAACTCCCGGAGTCCTCGCATGATTCGATGAGAACATTGGTTGTTGGGGCCGGAAAGATGGGGAAGCTTGTGATCAAACACCTAGCTGCAAAGGGATGCAGGAGGATAGTAGTCGTTAACCGAACGGAGGATAAAGTGGACTCCATTAAAGAGGATCTTCAAGACGTTGAAATCGAGTATAAGCCTTTCTCGGAGTTGCTAATGTCTGCTGCTGAAGCGGATGTCGTTTTCACATGCACGGCTTCAAAAAATCTCCTCTTTACGAAGGAACAAGTTGAGGCGCTCCCTAATGTGGGTTCAGGATTTGGAGGGAAGAGGCTATTCATCGACATTTCGGTTCCAAGAAACGTGGGATCGTGTGTATCCGAAATTGAAAACGTTCGAGTCTACAACGTGGATGATTTGGAGGAAGTAGTGGCTGCTAATAAGGAAGATAGGCTACTAAAAGCAATGGAAGCTCAAGCGATCATAGCCGAAGAAGTCACGCAATTCGAAGCCTGGAAGGACTCGCTTGAGACCGTCCCGACCATCAAGAAGCTCAGAGCTTATGCGGAGAGAATCAGAGCTTCCGAGGAGGAGAAGTGTTTGTCGAAGATGAGAGACGATCTACCGAAGAATCACAAGAAAGCCATTCATGATATGAGTGTAGGGATTGTGAACAAGTTCCTACACAGCCTCATGCAGCACTTGCGGTCGGATGGCACCGATAACCGCGGGTTGAGTGAGATTCTTGAGAATATGCACGCGGTTAATAGAATATTCAGCCTCGACACGGAGATATCGGTGTTGGAGGAGAAAGTACGGGCGAAGGTGAAACAGAGCAAGAACAAGTAGCTTCTTGAGATCTCAGGTTTGTTATTTATGCAATGATTTGTTTGTTAATCTTCATTTGTGGAAGGGGAAACTCTCCCTCCACCGGCATTGAGTTATGTCACATTCTTTGGAGCCTTTCGTATACTTGTATAGATCGAAATCTCATTGTAACCGCAGTCTCTGTTCTCACTATATACATACGAGTCTTTCGTACTTGGTTCGTTAGAAGCTGGTCATTGGCATGTATGGTGTAGCATTATGAATAAGCACTGGTTTTGTAAGGCATATTTTGGATGAGTGAAGCTCAACTATCTCTGTTATCGATTAGGTTCATGCTATTTTATTGTTCTTTGTGCAGGGGCAGAGTAATTTTATAGGGTTAGTTATATTTTTTTAATTTTTATCTTGCATTTGGTTGAACTTGAAATTTCTGATTTTCATCTAATAATCGAAAACTTGTCACTTGTGCTTTGGTTTGAGGATTAACCTAGTTATGACCGTTCTCTATAGTATCATATGGTGTTTTATTGAATTTGCTTCACTAATAGGATCACATATTAACTTAAGAAGAAAAAGATCAAATTCTTGTTTAGATTATCAATTTGCACACTCATTTAGAGACATTAGTGCTTAATATGAATCTCACCGATCATTAAATAAATATAACATATGAATCTCACCGATCATTAAATAAATATAACTAAAAAAATTGGGAAATATATTATGGGAAACTAGTCTTTTTATTTTAGTACTAAGATTCATTAAAGTTAATGCTACTGGTATTAATATTCCGACTATAAGTTAGAAAACGTATTTAAAATAATTTTCAATTTATTTATTTATTTTAAATAATGAAGGTATCATATGTAGATGACAAAGATTTTGAAGAATGTTTTATTTATAATGATTTACACCTCTCAAACGTCTTATATAACCGACATTCTAGAAATGGATAGTCGAGATTAATTTGATTTAGAATGTTCTATTCCCTTTTGTATAAAAACGTATGTTGAACATATTAGTATCTTAATTTTTTTTTAAATGTTCTTCCCGAAAAGCAAAGAAGCTTTTTGGAAGGTAAAAAAACGTCTTCTGACATAACAAATTCTTCCAATGAGTCCAAGCATAATATTTTCAAAAAAACCCGTACAATATTTTTGTGTAGTTCTAACACAAGAAAGTCGAAGTATATACCTTATTCGATAGAAACTACGTTTATTGGAGGATTGGCTGTGATAATGAGAAATATTTATGCATAGCCCAAATCTCCATATATCAAATATTTTATACTTGCAAACCAAGAAAGACTGAAACTCCGGTTCAGATTTAGAGCTCAAACTTCTTCATGAGTTGCTTTTTGTGTGAACTGAGGGCAGGAAATCTTGACGACCCCAGTTAGTTATCTTGATTTGGAATAATTTAAGGAACAATTTGTTAAAATCCGATTCCTCCCTCCGTCTGACCGAGTTTGTCCACTTTATTTTCAACGCGGTAATTTAAAAGAGTTGATTTTCGTCGGTAAAGTTGTGGGACCCATGCAATAATTAATTATTTAAAATTGGTTTATGAGGTGATTGTGTGTTGTCCATACAATTAATTAATTTATTTGAATTGATAAGACTTACTTTTTTTTTAAAAAAAACTGGACAAGTTCGGTGGGACAGTCCGAAAAGGGATAATGGACAAGTTCAGTGGGGCGGAGGGAGTATAATTTAAATATTTCAACAAATTTATACCCCAACCGTCCCTCCCGACTTATCTTGTTTTTTTCGGCACGGAGATTAAGATGAGTGAGTGATTGTTTGTAAAGAGGTAGGCCCCACAAAAAAAAATGATAGCTTATGTAGTAATTATTTTTCATTTTAAAAAGAAAGACAAGTCAAGCGGAATAATCTTAAAGGAAAACAACATAAGTGGAGGGGGACAAATGGGTACTTAAGGAAAACAACATAAGTGGAGGGGGACAAATGGGTACTTTATTTATTTTTAATTAGGTGATAAAAGAAAAGAAGGGTTAAAAGTGGTAATTCACCAAGAAATGGGAGGAATTAGTAAAGTAGAAAGAGATGTGATGAGTGTGGACTGGCGAAGAGTTCTTTTTCATTCATCCTTCCAATAATTAATAATAATTTCTTCCTTCCAACACCCAAACAAAATGCCTAATCACATCACTCATTAATCTTGCGCCGATCACATGCTTACCACCACTTGCATAAATCCCACATCTTTTTTCTCTTCAACTGGCCGTTCAGGATTCCCCTTCTCCTGCTCTCCCGTAGGAGCTTCACAACCGCTGCGTTGCTCCTTTTCGCTATTCAGTGAGTACGGTTAAACTAATAGTACGATCTTGGTCAAGTTTGGATTTTGATGGTGTATCATTGCTTTTATAGTCCAGTTGATTGTTTGTTTTCCTGGGTTTTCAATTTCAGTAGTATATCACTTGCCTTTTTTTCACTTTTTCTTGATTCTGTTTTAATTGAGTTTGCTTGGTTAGAAATGTGTGTTTTGGTTGTTTCTTCTTTTTTTGTGGATGAGAATGTGTTCATCTATTTTCTGGCTGATGATTTACGCTTAGATTCTTTGACGCATTTTAGAGAATTTAGTTTTACATGTTGGAGTATTGGAGAATTTAGAATTTAGGGATATTAGCATTGGTTTTGCACACGACTTTCAAAACGCTTGCCTAAATACACGACCATTCAATTTGTTAAAATTTGCACACCTGCAAAAGCTTTGGTAGTTTAATTATCAAAGAAATGGTATTGTTTTGGCAGAAAAATGACGTCTATGATTTAAGTAGTAAACAACGTAAGATATTATGGCCTCTACGTCGAATATTCTGGCTTATGGAGTTTTCATATGTATGCAAATTTTAAAAAAATTGAATGGCCGTGTATTTAGGCGAGCGTTTTGAAAGTCAGGTGCAAAATCAGAATCCCCCCAAAATTCATGTATTTATAGGCTAATACCCTAGAATTTATTATACTTGGTTTTTTGCCCGTGTTTGCTTAGCATGAATATTCTAATAGATTCAGTTCTTGATGAGTACCCAGTTTCTTGATTTTTTTAAATTTGGATTCATTGTGTAAACTATAAAGTAACTGTCTAGGAATAATGTATAACAATGTATTTGCATGTGCTCTTTAGTAAATAGTTTCTTCGTTGTTACTCTTCAGATATGGATAATGGTGTGTGCCCGAGTTTGTTTCCCCTGCACCGCTGCAAAACCATCCACCTGGTTGGTATCTCTACTTTGACACTTATAAGTTGCTAACTTCATTCAGAGAAAATTTTGAATAGGCTGCATCTCTGATTTGAAGGAGACTCGAGGTTGTCGTCTTCTATCTTGGATTTTGCCAAAATTTCGAAGGCTTTGTGGTCTCACTAAACCATATATTTAGGTGAGGCATGCTCAGGGAGTCCACAATGTCGATGGAGATAAGAACTACAAAGCTTACATGTCTCCGGATTATTTCGATGCCCAGCTTACTCAATTGGGTTGGCAACAGGTAATCACTTACAAAAGTTCGAGTCTTTACAAAACTTGTGAACTGTGTAGTGGCTGACAATTAGCTTCTACTATCAGGTTGACAACCTAAGGAAACATGTCCATTCAACCGGCCTCATCAAGAAGATCGATGTGGTCATTACATCTCCATTGTCAAGGTAGTATTTGTCGTGCAAACGATGGCTAAGTATCTTACATCTTAATCTACAAACTAACTTCTAGAGTTGGCTGTTCTCCCACTAAAAAGTGATCGGGTTGGAATAACGATGGAGAATTTATCTTTTTGAGACTGAAAATATGGGTATAGGGTATCGTGGCGTTTCCATAATACCTGAATTTCCATACATAAATTGTAGTTTAGGTACTTTGGTATGAGAGAAATTTGCTTCCTGCATAGAGAATTGCATTTAGCCGTATGTTGCTGTAGTTGCCTTAAGTTTTTCCCTTCAAAAAATGGACTATTTTCATCTTCAAGTTTTTATCTTTAAGTACACCGCCCAACCTCGAGTGTAATGTGCATTTGGACATTGAATCGATTGAACTTGGGAAAATGTTATATCCTTTTCAACCCCTCTCAGTTAAGCTATATATCAACAGTATGAAATATAAAATCCTTTCTAATTACTTCGCTTAAAATAATTGCACCTTACATGATGAGTAGGACCATCCAAACAGCCGTTGGGGTTTTCGGTGGTGACCATACCGATAGGATGGATGTTTTACCATTGATGGTGGCAAATGCCGGAAACAGTGACCGCCCTGCAATTCCGAGCCTCAATTGCCCACCTATCATTGCAGTCGAACTCTGTCGAGAACATCTGGTACGTCTACTGATTCTATATCCAACGGTCATGGTATATAGTACTTAGCATAAAGAGATCCTCCTCTCATAATCTGCTGCAGGGAGTCCATCCTTGCGATAAGAGGAGAAGCATTAGTGAATATCAATGCCTATTCCCAGCTGTCGATTTTTCACTGGTAATTCATTTACTTTTAAGATTTAAAATCGAGTATATCTTGGTAACTATCTTGATTTTAATTCAGATAGAGAGTGACGACGACGTTTTATGGAAGGCTGATGTGAGAGAGACCAAGGAGGAAGTTGCAATTAGGGGAATGAATTTCTTGAACTGGTGCTAAACTCTTATGATCCAACCTTATTATGCTTCATAACATGTATTTCCAGCAGAATTTGTTGTATTATTCTTGGATATGTTTCTACTTATGCAGGCTATTCACACGGAAAGAGAAGGAGATAGCGATAGTCACACACAGTGGGTTCTTGTTCCACACGCTGGCTTATTTCGCCAACGACTGTCACCCTCTTGTAAAGAGAGAAGTTTCTAGTCAGTAAGTTCTCGGAACTACTCCTCCCTCTGTCCCGCTTTTAACGTCTCGTATTCCCTTTTAGGCCGTCCCGCTATTAACGCCTTGTTTCTAAAATAATACTCTAATCAGTTCTAGTGGACCCCACTACTCTACCTATAAAAGCAAGGCTTCTTAATAATCGTCCTCGAGAGAAACAAGACGTTAATAGCGGAGTTTTCTAATGCATTTGACTTTTGAGTACAAGCTTTACATTCATTATGGTCCATCCACTCTAAAGAACTTCAACAAGTTTCTTTTCAAAAGGAAAACATTTCTGCTATTCGAGTACGATTTGATTCTCTCTTTGTTTTCCATGCGTATGCAGTTTCGCGAACTGTGAGCTTCGCTCCATGGTCATCTTCGACAGAGGGTAAGTAACACCTCATTACTCCACATATGGCTTTTGATTAAGAATTTTGTGTTTTCTATTCAGTTTATTGAAATGATTTCTACATTTGGTAGCATGGTTGCATCAGATTCTTCGTCAACTAATTATCCGGGAAAGATCCCGTCCGGCCTTGATTTGCCTAGTGATGCTGCTGATGAGAAGCAGCAAGAGAAAGGCTCAGCCAACTCATTACATGACTAAATAATGCCGGGTAAGTAGACGTTTCTAGAAACATTACATCCCGGCTGTTTCGTTTCGTGTTTTCTTGAATCTAACTATTATGCATTGGCTTATGCAACTCGTAGGTTGAAGAGGCTAAAGGGAGAATTATTTGTGACATTTTAATCTTTAGAATGATCATGCCTCTCTAAATTACTCTCTTTGAATAATTACTACCATGTATGGCATGACTGAGTTTCTCTACCCTGCTTTAAATTGCACTTTGGAGCTGTTAGGGTGTTTTCTGTTTTAAGCCATTTACACTTATGCCCCTCTAGCTGAAATTGATGCTCATTTAGCAAGTAACTTGCCAATGGTTACAGACAGTTAAATTTAGAACAAATGTTACATAGTTGTGAGGAGTGAAATGGTATAAATAACAAGTGATGGTGACTATATTTTCAGTTCCCTTTCAACATGTCGTAGTATTGCTGTGGTTTCTTCTTCGAGCCGCAAAGTTCCTGAAAATATAACCAATGCCATCTCTATGAGTATCTTTGTTTGTTTTGGTGTTTAGTATTCATTCCGTCCCGCAAATAATGTCCCTTATCTTTCAGGCACGGGATTTAAGGAGAGTGGTTGGTTGTGAGTAAAAGTAGTGGGGTCCTTAAAAAGAGTGGTTGGTTGTGTGTAATAATTTGCTATTTTCAGAAAGAGGACATCATTTGTGGGACGTCCCAAAAGGAAATAGTGACATTATTTGTGGGACGGAGGGAGTAATTGTTAAGTTTACGCACCTCTATAGCAGCAGCGAGACGTAGGATTGTAGCTTCACACCAGGGGCGGCCGATGATCTGTAGGCCTATCGGGAGGCCTTGCTTGTCATATCCAACCTGAATTCATGCATCATCAATTTGCACAAGATGATAGATTTCTACGCAATAAACTAACTATCCACGGGCTTATAAACCCTCGAAGTAGACAGACTTACCGGGACAGATATTGCAGGAAAACCGAGAAGGTTTGCCGTTACAACGAAGCGCATTAGGTTCCCTAGGGACAATGGGAGAGATTGCATCAGTGGAAACATTAGAAATCCATCCATAACTACTCAATTTGGATCTGATAGAAGTTAACTTCAAAGAAATGTGAAAAGAGGATAAGCTAACCAGTAACTTGCAAATTTGTCTCTCCCAAGCTAAGTGCTGATGGAGCTATAACAGGTGCAGTCATCCTGAAGAAAGATCATAACATTTGTATAAAGATATGCTCTTAGCTTTCTAACAATGAGTGGATTATGTGTAGTGGACAACAAAAGCAAATGCGAATTAAGTACTCCCTCTGTCCCGTTTGAAGCGATCTATTTCTTTTCGGCACATGAATTAAGAAAGTAGATGATGAAATATAAGAGAGAAGTAGATGATAAAGTAAGAGATAGTGAGAAAGTAGATTATAAAGTAGGAGAGACATAAAGGTCGAGAGAAGGTAATAATTTTTTCGAAAATGTGTCGCTTCAAATGGGATGTCCCGAAAAGGAAAATGGGTCGCTTTAAACGGGACGGATGGAGTACTACAATTTTAGAACGATCGATATAAGTATTGCCAGTATGATGGCATGAGAATATCATCATCGATGTAGAGAAAAGGAAATAAGATCACAATACCCGGTAGTAGGAGTCACAATGACATCCACCTCTTTGAAGATCTCCATATGGTAGTACATGAGCCTTCTCCTGCAATACAACAAGCGATACTCGAAATCTCAATAGCTGGTTGGACGTTTCGTACAACTAAACTAATTGACTTACCTCAGGCATTGAGCAGCAACATAATCCGAAGCTGAAAATGATTGGAAAAGAGCTAAGTTCGTCCGCGTGTCAAGTGTGAACTTCGCCTTCTTTCTGAGTAAGTAAGGTTTCATAAAATTATCAACATGTGGATTTTATCAAATGCTATGCTGTAAACAAAACATGATGTAAATAAGTGAGAGTCAAGATCAGTGAACATACCCATCTTCACAATCAGGATTCAATCCACATGCAGATTCAGAGCCAATTGAAACAATGTGAGCGGTGCGCATCTCGTGAAGCTCCGGGATAGTGATCTCCACCATCTTTTGCATCAAGAGTAAGGAGAACAGGAATATCTTAATTTCTACTCTTATTCCTAGGTAATATGTAGTCTAGAATTCTTACAAAGGCAAGCACATAATAATTGAGAAGACATGAAAATGTACCTTGCATCCGTGATTCTCTAATAAACGATTAAGAACATCCTCACACTTATCAGAGATTTCAGTAGAGAATACATCATTAAACCACTGCAGGAACGATAACATCTGATAAATTTGATATTCAAGATTGAAGAGAAAAACCATCCATGATAAAAAAAAAAAAAAAGTGGCGTCACCTCTGTATACTTCCCCAATCTTAATGACCCGAGAATGTTTGTACTTTCATGTGATGTTAAATCAGGCAAACAAGGAAGAGACTGCAAAGAGACAAAAGCCAAGTTACTATCATATCAGTCGTAATATTGTATCAAGAAACTTTATTAGCAGCAAATGTAACTACAGTTATTGGAATTTAATGCATTTTAAGAGATTACAGGTTTTAAAGCAATCCTTTCAGCAGTTGAGGATCCCAAAATCGCAGCATACCTGAAACAAGGTTTGCAGGTAGGCTGGTAAATCTTCTACTTAAAACACCAAATTAATTCTAAAAGAATTAGTGACACACATCTAGATGGTAAAATAACATCAGGGTTACTCACACTAGTATTGCATCTTCAACATTTGACGTGACGGGACCAATAATCTCTACTGTCCCTGAATCACATATTGAGCTGCAAGAGATAGAGATGGAACAAGAATGAATAACCCCCACAATGAAAATAAGCTTGCCTCAATCATATTTATTGAAAGGAAAGCTTTAATCAAGAACAAGCATACAACAGCTGCTACAGTAATTTACAACTATCTTGCCATCATATGCTTATACTTGATAAAGACCATGATTAAGCTATTTAAGCACTTAAGTCATAAGCACTTATTTAAGCTATTTAAGCACTTACTCACACTAGTATTGCATCTTCAACATTTGACGTGATAGAAACAAAAAGGGAAGGTTCTTTTAGCAGAAAGAGGTAAAGAGCAGAAAGAAATTCATGATCTTACCCACTCATACTGGTCCTTCCATATGTTGATTTTAGTCCCACTACACCGCACAGGGAGGATGGAATACGGACCGAACCTGTATTGCAACAACGTAATGAGAAATGTTGGCGGACAAGTAAGAACTGTTGTAAAATTCACAACCTCCTCCATCCGTTCCTAAAGCTGCTGAACATAATCCAGAAGCAACAATTGCCGCAGGGCCTGAAGATGATCCACCAGTATATCTTTCAGGTGCATGAGGATTTCTTGCTGTTCTGCATGTAAGAGGAGTTGCATTCAGGAAGTTCCCATCACATAGCTTCATACAGGAAAACTAAATTTTATGCAGAAAGATCTACTTTTCCATCACATAAAAAACTTAAGAATTATTAACCCGAGGACTTCTGTTTAGATTTCAGATGGAGTTACTAGTGGTAAGTTGCAACATACCCGTGATTAGGATTATTTCCTGTTGTTCCCAGACCCAATTCATGCATATTTGCCTTTCCAACTAAGATCACACCACAGCTACGTAACCTTCCAACAGATGCTGCATCTTCTTCAACAGAACGAACCTCATGGAAGAAGGTTGTTCCACCTTTTCGCAATGAAACACTCAAATAAATATGACCGCTGATAAGGATGATTAATCTTGTAAGTTCAACTAATTACCTTTTGATGGATGAGGAAGACAATCGATATCATCCTTAATTGCCATAAAAATCCCATCAAGGATCGATAACGGGCACCCTGAATAACATGATCATATAAGACTTAATCTTGTGAAAATCGTATAACATGATCATATAAGACTTAATCTTGTGAAAATCGTAAATAAATGCACACGGATACATCTTTCAAGGATACATGACACATACATTGAAAGCAGAAAGTTTATGTACCTTCCTCAAACCTTTTAGTGGAGTCTGCAGCCTGCTTTCTTACAAGTTCAGGGTCAAAAGAAATTAACAATGGAGTAGGAGGTTTACAATTGCTAAACTCATCAACTGCCGATATAAACCTCTCTGCAACCTTAGAAACAGAAAAATCTGTTAATCCACCAATTAAAAGCAAAAAGAGGTAAGAGTTTTCCATCTTCATATCAGCTTACAATAGATGGTGTAGTAAGTTTAGATCTATATGCGTGTGCATAATCTCTAATCTTCCAATAACGGAAAGATGAAGAAGAATCAGCACTCAAACTTTTGGCAGGCTCATAATCAAGAAGACTCTTTAGTGCTAATTCAACCCTTTCTGCAGACTTCCCATCCTCATCTAAAGGAATGACTCCTGTTTCTGGCTCTGCATTAGAATACAATAATGTAGATGGCAATTAGAGACGATAGTACGGTCGAGACTGGTATAGAAATGATAGTAGCAAATACTCCAGCAATCACTGAAGTTCTATGACATGTAGAACTTATTCATCTTTCTCGAGTATTTGTCAGGGAGACTATGCAAAAAGAGAGAGAAAGGATAATGAGGATAAACCTTGAGGAGGAAATTCAGGTTTAAACATTGGAGCCTCAGGTATTACAGTATTTCTCAACATCTGTCAACAAACAGCATAATTGCAGAAACACGGATAAAATTATAATCTTAGAACTGGCTAACGATTTCACACAAAAGAAGAAGAAGAAAATAAATCCAAAATAATTAAAACAAAGAAGAATTGCTACCGACCTCCATCATTTTGTTCTTCTTTTTCAGATGAGAAACGATTAATGAACCAATCACCGGCGCTTCAACCAATTTCACGAACAACTTGAGTCCAATTCCAGTCAAATGCGGTGCTGCAGTCGCGAATTTTCAACCGTAATCCAAAATTAACTCATCTACACAAAACAAAAGCGAGAGAAAAACAACGAAATCTCGAGCAAACCTTCAATTTCTTCATACTGGTACTTAACCGTAGCCAAGTCAACTTCATCCGCAGGCAGCATCACTTTCTTCTTCCCCATCTTCTCCCCCAAAACCAAATCAAAACCAAAATTAACACAATCAAAACCACAAATACACAAAACTGATGTCCGACACCGATCAACACTCACATTGAGTAGTAATTTGACTTCGGAAACGTGGCAGGCGGTTATCGGAAGCTCCAAGGGAGGCGGTTGAGAAATATTAATGGTCGTCCGGCGGTAGATGGAGGCAGGTAATGAACATCAAAAAGTCTCTCTCTCTCTAGGTAGGAAGTTTTGTTGCTTCATGCAGCTGTCGAATCTATTTGTAGTTGGCAGTTACCGTTTCCGTTCGGGCCTCACCGATGACGTCGCAAATGGATTTCATGGGCCGGGCCGGGCTTTCATTAATTCGCGCGCTCTCTGGGCCCACTTTAGATAGCAGATATTATTTTGATCTTTTTAATCTACTCACTCACGTTATTACCGACACCTTCTTTTTTAGCACAAAGATTTTTATTTAAATGTATAATTTATGAATTTTAATTATATTAAAAAATGAACACAATTTCGAGGAATAGTTGGTGGTAAGAAATGAGAATTCATTCAATTTTTTTCTAAGGCGTAATGCAATCGATTTAATTTTTTCATGTTGTAGTTGAAGAAATTAAGTTTTCAAAATGTTAAAAATCTTAATTTTCTGAGTTCAGAACGAAATGAAATTGTGTGTGAGAAATATTTTTGGAAAGATAGTATTCCCTCCGTCCCATTAGTAGTGTCTCATTTCCCTTTTTTGGTTGTCCCATTAGAAGTGTCGCATTTCTAAAAAAGGTAAGAAATATGTGGACAAGAATCAATCATTCAAAAGTCAAACAATACACACCACAAAATACCATTTTATTAATAACCGTGCCGAAAAGGAATGGGACACTACCAATGGGACGGATGGAGTATAAGAATGTGGGGGTGGATAGTGAGTAGGAGAGACCCACTTCATTTTAAGTTTAAAAGTTAATTTTTTTAAATTTTAGGAAAGAGAACAGTAATAACGGAATAGCCCGATTAAAAAATGAGGACAGTAATAGCGGAACGGAGGGAGTATTATTTTTCGACTAATAATTTGAAGTATTATTTGTATTTTTGTTAGAGAGTATATTTTACGCACTCGTTTTTCATCGCGTAATTTAACAATGGTTTATTGCAGTGACACAACAATCGACAAATGCACTACTTATTGGAAACATGTTAGGTCACGGAAAAGAGAACGTGAAGTGCGTTCTCTATATGAAGATAAAAAAACGGGTGAGCTATAAAGTTACATGACCAAGCGAAAGAAACGACACTGCATCGCCAAATCGAAAACAAACTACATAAAGAACAAAAATTGATTTTCACTCTTTGATTAGGCAAAGTACCACTATCCCGCAAATGTAAAATCGAATAAAAACTATGAATTCTATTGGGATGACATGGCAGTTAGCATATAATAGAAAATCATGAGTTCAAAACTCATCAAAATCGAAGCGTGCACCAAAAATAGCGTTGATGATTTCTTGTTATTAAAAAACACACCTGACTATCCAAAAAAGAGAAGAAAAAAAAAGACATTGTAGTTAGCATCTTAGTTACACTATAATGGAATTTATTCGGACTTCAAATAATAACTGCGGATTTTGAACATTCCCTAAAGATACTATATTTGGGGTTCAAGGTGATTTTATTGAAATTCCGGGGTTAAAATGCAATTTTTTATGATACAATTTTCTATTTTTGATTGATTTACTATTTTTTTTAATATTATTTGGTGTTACTTTCAAATGGATGACGTTTCGAGGGCGAAATTACCGTCTCAATCATAAGATCCGACTTTTACGTCAGACGGTTAAAAATATTATTATTATTATTCTTTTGACTTTAGTCTTCTTCTATGATTTATTTTAATTCTAATTATAATTAAGTAATAATTATTTTATTTTTTACTTATATAATGTCAATATGATAATACTCTATTTGCAAGTGTTTCATCTTTTCAATAGGTTATTTAAGAGAGTTGTTAATAGTAAGTAAATTATTCCCTAAAACAAAAACTTTTTATGAAAGGGAACGAATATTTTAAATTGTGAAGTTCTCAGATAAAATATGTATAATAATTTGTTAAAATAAGAAAGTGGACAATTTGGAACGACCGAAAAGAAAAGAGAGACACGAAACGGGGGAGTAGTAAAAATTTTAGAGATGAAAATGGCATAAAAATATCTTATCACTACTACCATATATATATGGTCTAAATTCCAAATATGATTTTTTTTTAATGATTTTATTTTAGTAAGGAAAAGAATCCGAAAAAAATCTCTTTCTTTCAATCCCACTCTAAAAACTCTCCCTCTCCTCAAATCCTCATCCAATCGCCGGCGTGCGCCGATGGAGAAATCATCCTTCCCGGAGTCCGGCGGCGACTCCTCGCCGCGCTGTCGCGAGATCGAGTTCGAGAATCCTCCGCCGTGGGAGGACTCGCAGGGGAATCAGCCGCCGCCGAATTACAAGGTCAAGTTCATGTGCAGTTACGGCGGGAAGATTCATCCGCGGCCGCGCGATAACCAGCTGTCGTACATCGGGGGCGAGACGAAGATCCTCTCCGTCGATCGCAGCATCAGATTCGCCGCTCTGTTCGCGAAGCTGGTGGTTCTCTGCGACAGCGAGAATATTCTAATTAAATACCTACTGCCTGGCGAAGATCTGGACGCGTTGATTTCGGTGACGAACGACGACGATTTGGAGCACATGATGCACGAGTGCGTAGGTTTCTACCGGAATTCGCCGAAGCCGGCGCGGCCGCGCGTTTTCATTTTTCCGATGGTGAATCAGAGCTTAAATTCATCCGATCGTGGATTCGGTAACAATGAGGTAAAATCGGAGAAGGAGAGGTTCGTCGATGCGTTGAATTCTACTCCTAATATCACCGCGCCGCCGCGGAAGGCGTCTCCGGCGGATCCGCCGCTGCAGGCGGTGGCTAGCGACAGCGATCTCGTGAACGGATTGGAGAAATCGAATTCACTCGCGGCGGCGCAATCGAAAACCCTAATTGAGCAACCGATGATTCCGGAAGTGGATGATCCGGTTTTGGATCCGGTTCCGGATGAGAGATCCATCGGGTTGGATCCGATCCAGAAGCACATTCAGGATCTAGAGAGACTGAGGCTCAAGGATCAGCATCGGAAAACCAACGACAACCTCACCGGAGTTTTCGCCGGAACAAAATATTACTCCAATTTACCGGAGAAATCTCCTCCGGTGTTCATCCACGGCGGCGGAGTTCCGATTCAATCCGGAATCTTCCCGGCTAGCAATGAAAACTCAGTTTACATGATCCAAGCTCCGGCCGGTGCGTACCATACTCCAATGGTACGGCAGATGGCCGGAGCTCCGGCTGGATATTATACAGTACAGAGAATGCCATCGGAACTGAATCAAATGTACAATGTGGTTCCACAGCAGATGGTTTTAGCGGCGCCGCCGCAGAAGGTGGCGGGATATCCCGAGAGTTTCGGGATGGTGAGGGCGGAAGGAGGGTACGCGCAGGTGGCGTACGATGTTTGGGCGGGGAGGCAGGTGATCTACACTACGGCGGCGCCGCCGCAGTATCAAGGCGTGGGCGGCGGCGCCGACATGCGAACGGCTGGAAGATTCAGTCCTGAAGTTGCAGGCGGAGGAAAGCTTCTTCCTGAGGTTACGCAAACGCATGGTTCGTTGTGATGTTGATTGCGGATAAGAAAAAGATGAGTGATAATAAATGATAAATTAAAAGAAAGAAAATAATAAATAAAGTATAAAAGATAATATAATAAAGTAAAAGAGATGATGTTAATTATTAGTCTAATTATGAAAATAGTTATTATTAGTGGGACGTTTCAATTGTGAAATGTGGCCAATAATAATGAGACTAATGTATGATTTGCATGTCCTACATAAGGGTGCATAATTTATGATATAGAAATCTTCCAGAAAAATAATTAAAAACAAAGAAATCTTCCCTTAAAAATAATTACTTTGATATTAACATTCATAATTAGATTGATTAGCTTAAGATTACTAAAATTACCCTAAGTTTTTTCATTTGTTTTACCTATACAAACCGATATTGGGATTTTTGTATTATGTGCACTAGGGGTGTGCAAAAAAACCGCAAACCGCCACCCGTCCGTTCTAATCCGTACCCGCCGGTTGGGATTTTTTAAAATGAACCGCAGTTTGAAATTTAAACTAACCGCCACTTGGCGGGTGGGTGGCGGTTACGAGTTAATGGCACCCGACCCGCCCGTCTCCTATTTATCTTAATTTTTATGTTAAAATATAATATTTAAATACATAAATAATAAAAATATAGGCAAGTGTATGTGTCTTTTAGAATTGAGAGAAATTGGTTCATTTTTGTTGTCCTTCTTCCTCTTCCATTCTAAGTTCTAACTTTTTAAAATTCATTCATCACCTTCAATTCAAGTCCATTTCTTATTCATTTTTTAAGTTTCTTTTCTTTCTATGTTCGATAGGTTGCAGAATACAATTTTCAAATTACTTGAAGTACTTTAATTTTCAAGTTGTGGGCTTTTAATTATGTTCATCAAAATTTGCTAAAATGATATCATATTTATTTTTTATTATTATTATTTTATTTTCCGCATTGGACACATCTTATTGATATCGAATGATTAATTTTATTGACATGATTTAGAGAAGTAACAATCCGCCAAACCGCCCGCCTACCCGCTTACCCGACTCGCTACAGTTTCAGAAAAAAACTAAATCGCCACGGTTTGTAATTCTCCTAACCCGCCTATATATAGGTGGGTCATTTTTTACGTCTAAACCCGCCCGAACCCGCCCCTAATGGCCAGAAGATCATCTGGCCCATTTTTAGTGGCCCCTTCGGTGGCCAACCAATCACGCCCCGCCACGCGTGCATTGGTGGGCCACCTTTTTTAAAATCAAATATTAATTTAATTGAGTGGGGCCCATCAATGCACGCGTGGCGCTGCATGATTGGTGGGCCACCAAGTGTTCCTCCCATTTTGGGACAGAAGATCCGTGTTGCCCCTAATGTGTACTAGAAAAGTCGATCAGCATACTGATATATAATTGGTACCTTATTGCATTCGTGTTTTTTCAAAAATATATATTTATATCATACTTATCAATTATTAATGCTTAAAATGAGTGAAAATAAAAAAATAATAATTAGAGAATTTTCTTAGTAATTTTAACTATCTTATAAATATTATTATAAAAATGATTTATTTTTTTTTAAAATAATAATACCACTTTAAAGAAAGGGCTCCAACATTGTAGGCCCAATGGGCCTGGGAGATAGTAGAAATGGGCCAAACTAATTGGTAGGAGTACTAAAAAAATTAACAAGCAAGTCCAAATGGCCTAGAAAAAATATACACGTATCATACTCGTGCGTTTGCCACGTGTATCAAAAAGTTCCCTCGGCCTTTTCGAGAGCTTTCTCCAAACCTCTCCCCCAGAAGTTGCCATGTGACCGAGAAAGGAATTCGATTCCATTAATATTCCCATCACAACTTTCACTCCACTCACAAAATATACTGAGAGAGAGAGAGAGAGAGGAGAGAGAGAGAGAGTCCTAAATCTTGTTAGAAATGAGTGAGCCTCCAAAATATGCTTACCCTTATCCTGCTCAAGGTATTATTACATGAATCCACTTGATCAAATTATGTTTTTTTTTATTCAAATAAATGTACATGATCTTGGATTCTTGATTTTGGTTTTGGATACTATCAAGAGCCGCCGGTGATGCCGCCGCCGCTGTACGCCGCGTGCCTCCGGCGAGACGAAGCCCGGCTTCTTGGAAGGATGGTATTCTTTATTCTCAAATTTAGTAATTACTGTTATTCGTGATTCATTTCTTTTCAATACGAGCATTAATGAAATTGTGTTGTATATATAACATAGAATGCTTGATGATTACGTATCATTTTTAACATACGATTAGAGTATCATTTTTTTCTGTAATTGGATTTGATGATTTGAGTCTCAAAATTTGCAGCCTGGCTGAGTTGTGTTGCTGCTGCGTGATGGATGAATGCTGCGACCTCCTATGGCTGTTCTAGGGGCTTGTAATAAATCATGTACTCCCTCCTTCCAATTGGAAGCGTCTTGTTTTTCATTTTGGGCGTCCCATTGGAAGCGTCTTGTTTCTAAAAAAGGCAAGAATATGTGAATAAGATTTAACTATCCAAAAGTCAAACAATATACACCACACATTATCATTTTCTTAACATCCGTGCCAATTGAAAACAAGACGCTTCCAATGGGACGGAGGGAGTATGTAGTTAGTATTAGATAGTTGGTCTTTATGAAAATATGTAGAATATTTGTTGTCTTAAAGTGTAGTAGTGAATTAAAAAAGGTTTAGTCACACTAAATCTTCCTGATTATTTACTTTGCCCCTAAATTATTAAAATTGCACTTTCCCTTTTGAACTATAGAATTCGTTGTAAATAGCAATTTTTCATCCAACATTCTCAATTTTTCACTACACATATAACTTTAAGGGTAATTTTGTTAAAAGACTAAAAATTTTATTTTAGCATTTTTTATTTTATATCACTATTTACGATTTAAAATTTTTATTACTCTCACTTCATGATTCTTTCTCTTTGAGTTCGTTCGTTCTTCCCGTTTTTTCCGCCTCTTTCTTCCCCCATCAAATTTGAAGGGTGAAGATAATATATTTAAGGTATACAAAATTTGATGGGTGAAGATAATATATTTAAGGTATACAAGATCTTGAGAACTTTTTTTTAAGAACATTGATTTTTAATATTTGTTTGTTAGTTTTGAAAAAAAAATTAAGACAAGAAATTAAATTGCACAAAGTTAATAGTTCATGGAATATTGCATCAAATTTAATAATCGGCAAAGTGCATTGAGCTAGTTATCTTGGACTAGTTATTTTGGACGAAAATACCCTTCCTTCTGGTGTGTGTAACAGGAATATTGGCTGGAAAGTTGCTCTTTATAACGAATTTTATAATTGAGGGGAAAAGTGCAATTTTTAATAGTTAGAGATAAAGTGAAAAAACTCGATAGTCAAGATTAATCCATTAAAGAATTTGCATTGAACTTTGATTCCAAGCTTAATTAGCTAGAGGAATGAGTACATCAATCTTGATTATTTATTCAAACGACAATTATCTTTTAGAAGAACACGTTTCTTGACTTTGGAGCAATGATGCCATATTCCCACTTAACAATCATATTATCTGTGCACACATGCTTCAAAAAACACATGGTTCAGAATAACCACAGTGTATTGTTTTATATCATAAGAAAACCTCAACATATCGTTTTGAAACGGTACAATGTTCCAATTACTGTATCTAATATATTCATGCTTCAGAAAATCTCAATATATAATTTTGGAATAATACGATGTTGCAATTGCCATGTCTTAAATGTTTAAATATACGATGTATCTAATTTTAATGAATACACAAATAATTAATTTTGCATTTTAGAGGGTATGTGTTATTTATCGTGTTGTGTCCTAAATTTGTATTATAACATCACGTCTCATATTCGTATTGTATCATATCATATGTTATGTTCTGTATTTAGGCAACCACACACATTCAAGTGTCTTCTTTAATATGTCATTCAGTATCTCACTCCATAAATATATTGACATGTGTTATATATATGGCCCATGCAACATAGAGCATAATTAGTTATTCTTTGTCCCATTGGGATGACGTAGTGGTGGAGGTGGGTGGCCCGGGATCGATAGGTCCTGGGTTCAAATCTTATTGGAACTGTTATGTGTTGCCTGTCACCTTGGTTATCCTAGGGTGATTGAACTTTCCTGTGTGGTTTGCAGGCTATTGCACAAGAGCGGGACCTTGGTTAGCCTAGAATGGTTGAACTCTCCTGTGTGGTTTGCAGATTATTGCAAAGGAGCGAAGTTTACCCATTGCGCACTTCGATAGCGGCTGCGGATTACCTCATCATTCAAAAAAAAAAATGAGTTATTCTTTAAATAAAGTAAACTTTATGGATTATCAACTGAATTATTATTAATTTAATTATTTTTTTTATTCTCTCAATCCCATAAATAATATTTTATCTTTTTAGCACGCGATTAAAGAAAAGTGTTGTGGGTAAATATGGTCGGTTTCTTAAAAAGAGTAATCGATTGTGTATAATAATTTATTATTTTTAAAAAGAAAAAATTATTTGTGGACATTCCAAAAAAGAAAAAGAGATATTATTTGTAGAACGGACATTTAGAATAAGTTTACGACCAAAAAACAATTGCGTTGCCGCCGAGACACGTTAGAATCCACCTATGTCGCACGGACACTCCGAAAAAGTCCGCCGTACTGTGTCGGACACAGGAAAACCGTGTCCACAAAATTTAAAAAAAAAAAAAAATTGGACACTTCCCGGACTCGGAAATTTAAGTGTCCGACTCTTCCCCGGACACGGGAATTTAAGTGTCCGACTCTTCCCGGACACGGCCACAGAAAAAAAAAAAAAAAAAATTAGACTCTTAACAGGTCAATAAACTGACAGTTTTGAGTTGAATGTTGATGTTGGGATTTTAGAGATTGCAAATCTCACCCTTGATGAGCCGGAAGTGGAAAAGAATTTGTTGGATGAAGTACCGTACACCCATTCATAAAACTTGAAAGATTAGACTTTTTATTTAGATTATTATAACTTATTATGACTTTTAAGACTAATGTTTATTGTTGTTATCTACTTATCTTAGTATTTCATATTTTTATGCTATGATTATAAATTATGAGTTATGATTTATGTGTTTTGAATTGATCATGTGAACAATGAGTTTTATATTGAAAAGCTTGACTTAATCATTTATATATATATATATATATATTAATAATTTAATATTATTTATATCAGCGCCCGTGTCGTGTTCTAAATTTTTTAAAAAATGCTGTATCCCGTGTCCGTGCAACCTAGGAATCCACATGCGCCCTCAAATGCGCGGCAAATTCACACCCACCGCCTCAACGATGCGGCGGCGACGCTTCACCCGCCGCCTAATTTCCATGGATCCTCCAGATCCGGTAACCCTAACATCTCAGATCTCCAGAATCCTACTACTCAATAACTAATTCATGAGAGATTGAGCAAAATCGGCAACACACAAATCTAGTTATCTGAAAATTGCAGCTGAAATTGGGAGAATAGAGTAAGATTGGGAGGATAGGGATGGGAAAAGGGGGAGAATAAAAAGGTTTGGTTGAAATGTGACGCCACGCTATATATGATTGTCGTCCTTTCTTTAATTAATTACCCCTAATTATTGCTGTTAACTTTTTATTATTATAATCGGCGCCCCTTCTCACTAAATTGACCATTCCACCCCTACTTTTCACCTTTTGTTTTTTTTTATAATAATGTGTAAATATCAATAGTCCCTAAGATTGCTGCATGTGAGCGAATCACAAATTGTTAACTTAAGGTGATTAAATTCTCCTATATTGTTTGCAGACTAGAACAAGGAGCGGAGTTTATGTAGTACATATTTCGTTAGCGGCTGCAGATTGCCTTTGTCATCCAAAAAAAATATTGGTATCCACTATTGAAATGTATTCAAATTTAATTTCTCAATAATAGTATGGAAACGACATATAATTACTCACACAATAGCAATGATGAAATTTCATTATATGACTTTTGGCAATAAATATCCTTTATATCGTAAGTTGAACCGATATCGAACACTTAATACAGATACCAACATGATATCTCTAGAAAACATAAGATAAGGTACAACAATTAAATATATTGAACATGGTAATTAGAATATCGTATTGTGTCAAAATGTACGAGGTATATCTAATATTATATTCTCCCTTCGTGTCATATATCTTGCTCCATTTATTTGGGGCAGTTATTAAGAAAGATTGTTAATTAGTTGGATATAAAGTGATGGATCCCTTATATTATGTATAAATCATAAACGTAAAATCTTATTATTTTAAAAAATGAAATTAAATTTATGAGTTGTCTTAATTAGAAAAATATGACATAATTTAGAAATTAAAGTATTTTAGATTTTTGTCTTAAATTGTGCCATTTGACTTTTCTTGGACAATTTTAACCTTCTCAACTTTCCTTGTAATTTCCTCAATTAATTGCAAGGGCAGCGCAGTAAATTCGGAAGGAAGCCGGCTTTTTAACGTTCTGCTCGGCTTGACGAGACCCCCCTGACACGTCATGTGGCCAAAGCGAGTTTGCTTCACAGCCACGTCAGCTCCTGAATAAGGCCCCACACTGACCCTCAAATTACCACAAATGCCACTGTTTTTCACTTCAAATCGAAGCGCCACGTGTCCCAACACCCGATGCGAGCCGTCGATGACAGGTGTCCCGGTCAACTCCCCAGCCAGCAAACAGATTCACGATCTCCGTTGGATTTCGGTTCCCTGAGAATTCAACGGCTAGGATTCTGCCCGAAATGTAAGCGGGCAGATCTAATCGCCTTTAAGAAGGACACCCTCGCCTTCCCATTCTTCGCTCAAACCCTTATTATCTTCTTCACCGTTGTTAATCGGTGCTCAGTTATCACTTTAATCTTCTTAATTTCCCCTAATTTAGCCTCTAGATTCTGTAGATCGTTTGTGGAATTGCCGTGGACGCGATTCTGTGAAGGATTCGTCGTGGTGGAGGGGAATTCCGGCTGATTAATACATGTTCATTGGAGGGATTTGCTGCCGGAGGCTCGACGGAGCTGAGCGATTCCGACGGTGGGGTTCATGGCGTCCGCCGTGCTAGCGAGCCAGAATGAGTCGAGCTGGGGACACATGGGGAAGACGCCGTACTCGAATCCTCACCAGAATTCAAGCTCGCTTCCTAACCCTAAGAAGAAGCAGAAGAAATTCCACCCGTCCGCGGCCGACGGCGCCGCCGGTCGTTACCACCGCACCAGCAACAACGTCGATTCGCCGGCCGTCACGCAGACTGCGTCCGACGACGCTTATTCTTATAACCAGACCTCCGCCGCCCGTACCGCGGGAGGTTACGGTAGTTACCTGACCTTCAATGTTGCGACGTACGCAAAATCCGACCTCCTTGAGCTCCGGAAACGCCTAACTTCAGAGCTTGATCGGATCCGTGAGTTACAAGTTTGGGTCGAGTCCGGCCGACCTAGATCACAACAGAAATCGAAGAAAATCAGTAGCAATAAACGTCCAGGAGCTGCAATTGGATCTGTTCCGAAGAAATTCAGCGATGGATATGACAACGGCAGTTCGGAGGCGATTAATTTTGGGGCTTTGCTAAAAGAATGCGAGAAAATCGTAGCTAAATTGATTAAAAACAAATACGGCTACGTTTTCAGAATTCCGGTGGATGCTGCGGCTTTGGGACTTCACGATTATCATTTAATCGTGAAGCAACCCATGGATCTCGGCACTGTGAAGTCGAATCTCTCCAAAGGCTTGTACCGGACGCCTGCTGAATTCGCCGCCGACGTTCGGTTGACTTTTAACAACGCCTTGCTCTACAACCCCAAGACCGATCCGGTGAATGGGATGGCCGGAGAATTGCTGGCGCGGTTCGAGGAAATGTTCAAGCCGGTGCAGGAGAGGCTCGATAGCTTGGTGGGCCAGCGGCGGGAGAAGGATTTCAGAGAGTTGAGGATTAACAATGAGTCTCCTTTACTTGAGGCGAAGGAGTTGCAGGGGAGTTCATGGAATAATCATGGTAGTCAGATTGTTACTGGGAAGAAGTCGAAGCCGCAGCCAAAAGCTAGCCCAGTTTCTGCTCCCCATGTTTTGAAGAAGCATGATAGAATGCATGCATCATTGCAAGCCCATTCATCTGCTTCAACGCCGTCCGATCTCCCTCCATCATTAATGAATTCTCAGCCATTGGAACCGGAGGCTTTACCCCCTTTGCCGGTTCGTTCTCCTCCTCCTCTGCCGCCTTCCAAGGAGCAGAAGGGCGGGAGAGTGGCGGCTCCCAAGCTGCCAAAGCCGAGAGCGAAGGATCCCAACAAAAGAGATATGAGTATGGACGAGAAGCAGAAGCTTGGACTTGGGTTGCAGAGTTTGCCCCAAGAAAAAATGCCTCAGTTGGTTCAGATCATAAGGAAGAGGAATGAGCATTTGGCTCAAGATGGCGATGAAATCGAGCTTGATATTGAGGCCCTTGACACAGAGACTCTTTGGGAGCTTGATCGCTTTGTGACGAATTGGAAGAAGATGGTGAGCAAGAACAAGAGGCAAGCTTTAATGATGGGTAATAATAATCCAGCTGCTGAAGCTGCTCTTTCCACCAGCCCCATTGCTGATATGGTAACTTTTTCTTCCAATCACCGTTTAAGAGCATGATCTTGTTTTAGGTTTATTACTAGCTTTAGCAAATCTTTGTTTTTGTTGGTCTTTATAGAGCACATTGAGTGATAAGCAAGATGATGATTCGGGCAAGAAGTTTAAAGAGAATGAGGAGGAGGATGTGGATATTGATGATGATATGCCAGCAGCAAGCTTCCTCCCAGTGGAGATTGAGAAAGAAGAGGGGCAGGAAGGGCTCGGTGGCGGTGGTGTAGGAGGAGGTGGTGGTGGTGGCGGCCAAGATCAAGATCATAATCATGGCACCATTAATGGAGGCAATGCCAGCAGTAGCTCGAGCAGCTCAGGCAGCTCAAGTAGTGATTCATCTTCTTCCAGTGGTATTGATACTGATTCTTCCTGCGTTTCTACAATGTTTTTGAGGAATTCTTGATTGAAAATGCTCATTCGTTTGAGCTTGTTTTTTACAGATTCTGATTCCGGGAGCTCCTCCGGCAGTGACTCCGGTGCAGATGACGCCCAGTCTTGAAAGCTACATAAGCAAAATCTGCTATGCTTGAAGTACTCCAAATTCAGTCCCTTTATGAGATATGAGCATATTTTGTTCATGAGGTATAAAGCTTGTGCCTTTCTTGTCTGTGGTATTAATGTCTGTTCTCTTTTTTCTGGCTGAATCTTTGAATTTTGCAATTTTCAGAATGGTAAAGGTGCGAACAAGAAGTGTTGTGGGGAAACAATTGTTGTAGAGATGATAATTGGGAAGAAAGATGTTGGATTTGTGAATATCTTGAAATCTAGTGCAGTTTAGATGTAGAAAAGAAATTCTAGGTAGTGTTATGTGATTTGTACAGTTTTTAGTTTGGTAATGAAAAGAAAAGCTATACAGCCTCCTTCCCAATTGTTTGTTTTCATACAATGTTGTTAATCCGGCTATATACGCCGGGAGTCTCCAACACAATACGTTAAGGTTTTCGATTTTCGAAATGTATTGAGTAACATAAGAAAACCAGCACAACTAATGTCAGGAATTCTTCCTTTATGTGAAAGTCAAGAAAACATACACCTCTCTTTCGATCCCAAACATTCATGATTTGGATGTGAATGAGTCAAATTACTTATCGAGCTACACGTTTTGCTTTTACTGCTATATCGGTAGAATCAGTCTGGGGAATGAGAGGCAGTGAGCCTTGGATGATCCACATCTCAGGGTCAGACGCCGATGAACACATTAAACTATCCATGTGGCTGAGAGTCCTCACAGCCCAGGCACCCATAATTAGCGCATTCATCATAGTTAGCAGTTCCAGCTCCGTATTAAGTTCACGATCGCTATAGTCACAAAATTTCTTTTAATGACAAAAATCCTAATTACTTTTGTAATGGCAAAAAAACCAACAGAAATGACACACCAAAATTGTGCTGGTCCTAAAGCTAACATTCAAGCTTCTCTCTCATCATTCTTAGCAAGAATCCACCAACTTTGCCCAAATCACATCTTCTCCCACTACCATCTCAAGCTTCCTGCTGCTTCAACGCAAGAAACATCTCACCGAGTTGGGATTCACAAGCAGCACAACCATCTTGTTCCAAGGCTTTAACAAAGCTAGCAGTCATCGTAAAAGCCCTCACAATCTGAAACACCTTACCGCAGAATTTTCTAACACCGGCTCTTCTTGCTTGCTTCTCAGGCATGTTGCTCACCAAGTGCTTGATCAAATGGCTCAGCTTCCGGACATGGCTTTTCAAGAACTTCTCCGACGCCTTGTCAGCAGCGGAAACACTATGATTCTTCAGTACCTCACTCACCAAATCAAGAGCCTCAACTTGCCTAAACTGTGATTTTGCACTACTGCACTTCTCCAAGAGGAAACTGAATACGCGTTCGCCTATCCATGGCCGCCTTTTGAAGATTTCTTTCAGAAACTCGCATTTCATTTGTGATTTCTTGCTGTCGAAGTAGTCTTTTAAAACATTCTGCAGTATATCACAGACCCTTTGAAGCTCAGGCTCTGAGAAGTTTCCAGTATCAATGATTTTCAGGATCCAAAATGTTGAGCTTTGAGCAAGTGAGTTGATCATCCGGTAACGATTCAAGGAAGCTGATTGTTTCTTCTTTGATGGGTTTGAAGCAGATTTCTTTCTCTTGAAAGGCTTTGCCGCCAACTTCAAGTACTTTTCAAGGAGAGGCTCAAGTAGTGGTAGTTCAACTGATTCACCTCTTGGATAGTCTTTAGCCTTGAATATTTTCTTCTGTATGATTCCCCATATACGCTGACCGAGCTGCTCGCTTCCTTCTGTTGTTTGTGGGTTGGTGAATGCTTGAGCCAGGTTAGAGAATATCTTGATCACCTGCGGCTTACCTGCATCGACGAAATTGAAAAAGTTAAAGCTATGCATCTTTAAGTTTGACAAAAGCTTTCAAGAACAGTTGAGCTTGCCTGGGTTTTCGTGCAGATAAATCTCGAGCAAAGAGAGAACTCGGAGCTTAAACAGCACAAGTTGAGAATGTGCAGTTTCCCCTCCGGCTTGGTTCTTCTTTTCTCTAAATATTCGAGCTAGATAAGTATCCATTCGGAACATTGCATCGTCGTCCATTCCATCATCAGATTCGTCATCAGAGGCATCTGGGTGTTCAGCAGTAACTGGATCAACTCTAACAACAGCCTCAGACCCATCTGCCTGTTCATCACTTTCAGCAGTTTCAGCCATCTCGGACTCATCGGATTCTTCAGCTTCTTCAAGACCAAGAAGATCATCTTCATCTTCACTGTCTGTATTGTGGTGCCGAGCAGGTTTTAAGTCCTTTTTGACAACCCGCAACATCCGATGCAACCCGTCATCCGTTATATCACTACAGAAGCATTTGAAAACCTGTAGAAGATTCACTAATGATTAGTATGGAAGTGGATAGTAGAAATGCGACGTAGAGGAAGGGAAATGGTGAATTGATACCTGCTCGATGGCAGACCGCATGGGAGCAGATGACTGAGGCAACAAGAGAAAGCATTGTGTCTACAAGTACATCCATTAGTTCAGGCGCATTTTCCCCATCCACTTCGTCTTCTCCAGAGGATTCAAGATCAGACGAGAGAAAAGCTTTTTTACAACACATAACAACTTCAGAGGCAGCTTCGAAGAACTCTCCGGGTCGAAGTATGATTTGGAGGAGCAGTTGGATAAGTAAATATCTCAAAGCATGCAATTTACTTGCATCCATGCTATGACCACAATTACGCTCCTATAACAAAGAATTGTAAGGAACAGTTCGCTAAAAACTCGAGCATGACATTAGCAAGCAAAACCAAGATTTCAGTGATTATAACTATTCTTTTAGTGGAAGTTCGAGAAGGCCACCACTGTTCTAGTCATTGATCGACATGACCGTGCTAATTCTAATCACCCACAAAACAAACCGCAAACACAGAAGAGGAAAGTAATAGGACAACAAGTAAAAGGAAATCTAAAGATAAGATTCTTCGTTAGTAATCGTCAATCAGCATTTAGCAGCATAAACATTAGTTTCGAAAGGGAGTACCTCTCTTGATAGTTGACTTTCCATGTCCTGCAGTTTCTTGAATGCTATGTCATCATCATTGTTCAAGGCCCTTGACAGAGAAACTGAAGGAATGTTGCTTAATATACTTAGAAACCGCATAAAGTAAGATCCGAGATCCATTGCCTCCACACCATTTGCCACCGGATGAGGAACCTCTCCTTTCTGTGCATTTGCAAGCAACAACTGAAGCTGCTCAATGCACATATGGGCCAAAGCACTAGGAATTGCTGATTTTGGCCACGTAAACTTTTCTTGTAGTTCGAAAGATGTTACTTCAGTTCCAAGTGAAGATGAGAACAGACCTTGAACTGCTAGAAACTTCAAAACTTCTTTTTGCACACGAAATCTGGCTGCATCTTCATCAAGCTTCAGATGCTTTAGAACAGCAGGAAGGGATTCCACAACCCAAGTTCTAAGGAATTCAGTTGTCCCAGAAGCATCTTTATCCTCAATAGATCCCATCTCAGCGTTTTCATCAGTTGTTTCACTCTGATCTGAAGGTTCTTCTGAAGCTTGGCCTTCATCAAGAAACATGGTCATCAAGCTTTGAATGAACAGAATACAACCCGACTCAGTTTTGAAGTCCGACATGAAATTCTTCACTGTTTTTGACCTGGTGATGCAATCAAACTTTCCATTACTGTGTTTCTGCAGAGCCACAATAACCTCAACTCTCCTAACATCATCGGCCATTACCCATTCGGATAGTTGTTTGAGAAAATGTTGAGCAACTTTATAAAGCCAAGAATCTTTTGTGGAGAGTATGTCCATAAGGCCTTGGACAACCTTGTAAGACAATATAACGTGCACAAAAGAAGCAGGAAGCTTCGGAAGCAGAAGCAACAACACGTCAAGAGCTAACTTTTTGCGATCATGAGATGAGGTTAAAAGTGACTCTTCAATTATAAGTTCACAGAAGCGTATAAGATTTTTCTCCATGTCTTCTTCAGCTGAGCTACCTTTGCGGCTTCTTTTGTGTTTCTTTGATGAATTTAGGCCTGATGGTGAATCTACATCTTGTACGGCATCGGATAAGAGATAGCTAACCAAGACGGACCATACACCATGAACACGTGGCTGGCAGAAGGTAGACTCCTGCAATATCCAAGACATACAGATAAGCCGAGACCCAAAATATCACTTAATCAAAGACAAAGGCTGTACCAAAACAAACACAAGTGGTACCTTTAAGCAACCGGCGATAGTGGACAAATGATCAGCAGAAAAAAGGGCACTTTTACTGAAGGGGGAAGGCAACAGTTTACCACAATTATAGTCAACGGAAACTTTTTCTTGTATTTTAAGAGCTAAAAGTAAGGCATCAGGATTTCCAGCTTCAGCTGCTCCTTCAAACCACTCTTGAAGCTCCGGTGTTTCAAGGAGATGATTCGTCACTGCTTTGGCTGGCAACTAAAACATGAAAACAGGCCAACACTTAGTTAAGGAAAGAAACTACTGAGGAAATTGAACATAATTCAGAAGAGATGAAAATGAGGAAGGCTATAAAACTTTATTATAATATAATTCCATGTAAACGAAAATTCCCACATAATAGAAAGAACCAAAGTTTTTAGCTTAAAATATTTGACTCTTAACCCACATATTCATCAGAATACACATCACATTAATTATTCATACACCAAATCATTCCACCCCTCGGCCCTCAGAGAGATGGAAAACATAAAAATATGCTGCAGATACAACTACGGAGTTACCTTTTCAACCATTTCAGATAAAATAGCAACAGCAGACTCTTGCAAGTACCGTTTCTTAGCTGCAAGACCGATTACACATCGAGTAAATTCTTTGACTAGTGGAGTATTGTTATCTGAGTTCCATTCTTCAGTAAGCTTTCCAGATCTTGCAAGGGCTCCATATGCAAATAAACGACCGAGTAAGGAGTCTTTAGCCTCCTACAGATCATGTAAAAGGTTCCATTATCAATAAAAGATAAATCTCAATTACCAATCCCATTTGAGGAAGGCCATTTACCCACCTGGCCCTTCATGGATGAAGAGACATCCAGCAAAGCAATAATTAGCTTTAGCATGGACTCTAATTTGATGCTAGGAACTTTGCCAACTAAAATCGTGAGACCTAATGCAAATCCTTGTCTTGCACACTACAACAGAACAGAGAAAAAGAGAAGTACAAATAAACATCATATCTCATCAAAATCTTAACCTGAAGATAAAGAAATTAGGGTTATTGGTGAAATAAAGCACAAAAAATAGTCAATTTCCAATTTTAATACAGACTTCAAACCTTGGCGAATTAATACATTAACTTTTGAATTTTTACAATTGAATGCATGCGTGGATCCGTTTTGATAACACGTCACACAAATTGTCACCTCATTAATTTAGAAAAGCGACACTAACAAATAAAAGAGTATCCAGTAAATGAGAAGAACACCTAAATCCAACCCTAAATCAGAACAACATTGTTGTATAAAGTATAAATTGGGGATCAAGTCATGCCTTCAATTGCAGAAAGTACAAAGTCCCAAGATTTGAAATTCGTTTTAAAATTGCAAATTGGCTATATTTCGTGCAAATACAGAAGAAAACATAAAAAACATATCTTATAAAAATCTTAACCTGAAGATAAGGAAATTATACCATACTAAAATCATGCAAATACAATACCCAATATCATACATAATGCTTAAGAAATCATACCTGCAGATTCAATATTGTAATGAACATAATCTTGAACATGTGTATTCTTGCAGAATTATGTTAAACTACCAAACAAACAAACGAACAAACCTTACCTCTCTCGATGAGGAGACGCCGCGAATAAGCCTCCGCACAGCATACCTCAGAGAAGGAGCACAGTTATTCAATCCATCATCCTTCTCCGCTTCGAGTTTCGAAGTATCCTCCACCTCATCCTTATTCTCTAACTTCTCATATGCATTCTGCACTTCACTCAACTCCATCACCAACTCCCTGGCCGCCGCTTCCCTCACACTAGCATCAGCCGCCGCCAAGTTCTTGAACACCCCTATGTGGAACTCCGGCAACACTCCGCCACCACTACTACTCGCGCCGCCCACTCTCATCACCATTACCATCACTCTTCGATTCCACCTCCATCTTTTCAAGCCCTAAATCAGCTTTCTTAATCTCTGATTTGTGCCTTTCCTTATCCCGCAACTTCCTCAATTTCTTCCTCTCCATCGAATTCAAGGGAGGATTGCTGTGATTAGTCGACGAACTCGATGCAGCATTCGAATCATTAACATTTTCATTTCCAGTCCCCGGAATTTCACTATCCTTCTTCTTTTTCTCCTTTTTAATTCTCTTTATAGAAGGTTCTACATCTCCAATTTCAATGCTCCCATTCAATTTCTGCTTATCGTCAACGAGCTCCACTCCGGATTCCTGCGCCGCAATCGACTCCCTCTTCTTGCTACCCATTTAATCAAGCAATAGAAAACACTTCTAATCTGCATATATATAAATAAAAAATAAAAAAAATCATCCAAGCCGTTCTAGAACTTGATGAACTGAACAATCAATAATTGATAATCTGACTTACCCCACAATAGAAAGAAATATCAAGAAAGAAGAAAAATAGGAGAGAGAAAATCAGAAAGCGGAGGTTTTTGCAGAGCGAGAGAAGAAGAGGGAGGGAGGGAGGCTGATGTTTAGCCCTCTCCAAGTTTAAACCTACAACTGGTTTTATTCGTATCCATTTATCAATTCCGGGTCGGGTCCCGCCTTTTGGGTACTATTCATCGGCCCAAGCTAGATTGATAGTATATCTGTCCCACCTTTTTTTATCCTATTCGTGTTTCGTGTTTCAGTTGCATTTTAATCATAGTTATTTAGATGGATATGAAAATCCTAAAATTCAAATTGTAATCATCTAGATGATTACAGTTAAAAATGACAGTATGACATAAGCGGGATATTAGAAAGTGGGACAGAGGATTTTGCGCGACAAAAAAGGTACCTATTTGGAACAGACAGTTCAGAAAGCCACATCGTGCACGTGTTGGACACTCTGATGCGATGCGACACTCCAATTTTCGTGTCTCATATATTTAAGTTTGCGTTGCACATAATTTTAATGAAAAACACAAAAAATTAATTTGTACTCCCTCCATCCGGCCAATATTGTCTTACTTTCATTTTTTGGTTAAATTAAGAATAGAGGGGACGGGGAGAGTATGACACTCTAAACGTCGTGTCCAATCACCGTGTCGTATCTTAAATTTTTAAAAAATACTCCCTCCCTCCCGTTATTTGTGGCTCACTTTCCCGAAAGGGGTGTCCCGTTATTTGTGGCCACTTTCCTAATTTGATAAAAAATTATTATCATATCTTCTACTCTATCATCTTCTCTCTCCTACTTTATTACATTATCTCTCCTACTTTATCATCATTTCTCTCATACTTTCTCATTATCTTATTTATCTTCTCTCTCATACTTTATCATCTACTCCCTCTCTCATACTTTATCATCTACTCTCTTAATTCTCGTGCCGAAATCAATTGAGCCACAAATAACGGGACGGAGGGAGTATCATATATCATATCCGTATAATGGTGTATTTAGTGTTCCGTGTCTTTTATCCATGCAACATAGAAAGGTATGCAATTGCAAACTAACAAGGTGACTGTTAAGAACATAATAACGATAAAATTTTGATTTTAATCACGTAACGTGATTTATGATCGTTTTTTAGTACTATGTCTATTTGTTTTTTCTATATTGTGAACAATTCTATACCCTTCTCCTATGCTTGGAGATTGTGCATTTAATATTCGTTTATTGTGTTACTAATCAAGGGTGGATCCAAGATTACGAAAAAGTAGGTGAAATTTCAAAATTCGATTGAAATGAGAACGAAGTATAAATTTCGAGGGGCGAAATACAAAAAAAAAACTGAAAATCACACATAAAAAATCGAATTTCAACATAAACGGTCGCCACCCCGGATCCAAAAATAAATTAATCGATGGATTAGACGATAGAAAAGAGATCGTACACTTGATATTCAGAGATGAGACTTAAAGAATATTCACAAAATTAAAGTTAGTTATATACTCAAGAATTAATAATTAGAAGGGTGATTAAAATTAAAATTAAAAACTAAAACTAAAAGCCTGGAAAAAACACTTAATAAAATGTGATTTTTATGTCAAGAGTTCAACTTAGAAGATATTCCTAATTTCACTAAAATGGCCAATTTAAATACAAAAAACCGCCAAAAAAATAATTGTAACTCAGCTGATGCAAAGTTAAGCCAAACCATCACCCATCTCAACCATCTTACTTCTTAGCCTCCTCATACTCCGCCTCCGGCGCCGCCTGCTCACCACCCTCGGCACCACCTCCTGTTGACCCGCCGGAGCCACCGCCGGACATATGTTGTCCGATCTTCGACACGGCCTTGTTCGCAGCATCAAGCTTGGCCTTAATATCATCAATATCCTCAGTCCCCATCGCAGTTCTGAGATCAGAAACAGCAGATTCGATCTCCGACGCCACTTCGGTAGGGATTTTGTCTCTGTACTCATTCAAGCTCTTCTCAATGCTGTAGATTGTTGTGTCTGCATTGTTTCTGATGTCAATGAGGGCTTTCCTCTCTTGATCCTTCTGCGCGTGGGCTTCGGCTTCCTTGACCATCTTTTCGATCTCATCCTCGGATAGACCGCCGGATGACCGGATGGTTATCTGCTGTTCTTTACCTGTGGTTTTATCCTTTGCAGAGACAGTGACCATACCATTTGCATCAATGTCGAATGTGACTTCGATTTGAGGCATGCCTCGAGGAGCTGGGGGGATGCCCACGAGTTCGAATTCACCGAGGAGTTTGTTGTCCGATGCCATCTCGCGCTCTCCTTGGAGGACTTTGATGCCCACTTGGGTTTGATTGTCAGCAGCTGTTGAGAATGACTGCAAAATGATGAACAAGGTAAGCAAGAACGGATTTCAAAGCAAGAAATCAGAATGTTTGCACATAATCATATGTAAGCAAGAATGAATTTTGGAGCAAGAAATCAAAATGTTTGCTCATCATGATACGATTCATATATTCACCTGACTTTTCTTGGTTGGGATGGTGGTGTTTCTGTTGATCAATCTGGTAAAGATTCCACCAAGTGTCTCAATACCTAGAGAAAGTGGTGTAACATCAAGGAGGAGTAGTTCTTTGACATCACCGCGAAGAATACCGCCTTGAATAGCAGCTCCCATTGCAACAGCTTCATCTGGGTTCACTCCTTTGCTTGGTGACTTGCCAAAGATTGAAGAAACAACTTCCTGAACCTTTGGGACACGGGTCATTCCTCCGACGAGTAGGACCTCATCGACCTCCTTGATTGATATGCCAGCGTCCTTCAAGCAGCTCTTGCAAGGAGCCTTAGTCCTCTCAATCAAGCTGTTTACGAGCGCTTCAAACTTAGACCTAGTCAATGTTATGTTGAGATGCTTCGGACCATCTTGATCAGCAGTAATGAAGGGCAAGTTGATCTCAGTCTGAGATGTTGATGAGAGCTCTATTTTCGCCTTCTCAGCTGCCTCACGGAGTCTCTGCAGAGCTAGACGATCCTTTGACAGATCAATAGCGTCTGTTCTCTTAAACTCAGCAACTAAAAACTCCAACAAAGTGTTGTCAAAGTCCTCGCCTCCAAGAAACGTGTCACCGTTTGTGGCTTTCACCTACAGAAGAACATGTGTGATGTGTTCAGCATAAAGACATAACCAGAGAGACATGGATCAGTTAACTTTCTTGACAAAAAAAAAATCACACCTCAAAGACACCGTTGGATATCTCCAAGATCGAAACATCAAAAGTTCCACCTCCAAGATCGAAAACAGCAACAAGACCTTCTTTATTGTTCAAACCATACGAGAGTGCAGCTGCAGTAGGCTCATTAATAATCCTTTGCACGTCGAGACCTGCTATCCTCCCAGCATCCTTGGTGGCTTGTCGCTGCGCATCATTGAAATAAGCCGGGACAGTAACAACAGCCTTTGTTACAGTCTTTCCAAGGTAGGCTTCAGCAGTTTCCTTCATCTTAGTCAAAACAAAAGCACCAACTTGACTTGGGGAGTACTGCTGCCCGTTTGCCTCTACCCAAGCATCTCCATTAGCAGCCTTGATAATTTTGTAAGGAACCATCTTCATCTCCTTCTGTGTCTGAGGGTCATCAAATCGTCTACCGATGAGACGCTTGGTTCCGAAGACTGTGTTGGTTGGGTTTGTGACAGCTTGTCGCTTTGCTGGTGTACCGACCAACAGCTCTCCTTTCGGGCTAAATGCAACGACTGATGGAGTTGTCCTAGCACCCTCAGAGTTCTCTATAACTTTCGGAGTCTGAAAGAAACATTTTTCACTTGTAATGTCAATTGGTAATAAGTAGTACCATGAAGATATCTAGTAAGAAAATGGATAGTACCTTCCCCTCCATTACAGAGACACAGGAGTTTGTGGTACCCAAGTCAATACCAATGACATCATTTCCAGCCGGTTTTGTGCTGTGTGAGGAAGAAATATATTAAAGTATAACAGAAAAAAAGAAACAGTTCCAACATATATAAACGATGAAAATGGCATAATATACCTGAACGGCCTTGCAAGCCCTGCCCACTTGTTGCTTACGACCCACGCCGGCTTGGTGTTTCCACTTAGCTGAAATACGAAATACACGTTGTTTAGTGTCGTCTAATTGTATAATCTCAGGAAAAAACAACACCAATATGGAAGATACTTCATCCATAAGCACATGATCTATCAGTATCACTATCAGCAACAAGCATCCTCATATTTAGGAATGGAAAAGCATCATCAGAGAAAACAGAGTATCAATAACAAGAAAATTAAATAACAGCAATAATCAATCCTTGTCAAAAAAACATGAAATCAACGACTCTCCCAGCATAATCTACAGTAAGAAATCTGTGAAAGGAAAGGCACAAACAATAACCGTGCAACAATTATTTCCAATAACATGTATCCCAAGAGATTAACATCTACTCAAACAATCAACTCTTCTCTCCGGTTAAGAGACTAATTGTAATGTAATAACATAAATCACGAAGATCGCAATCTATAGCAACATAAAAATGGAAGAAAGATTCACCACACCAGATCTAATACAGTAGCAATAACTACACACCAGATCACATAGAAAAAACAGGAAAATACAAAATCCGAAGAAAGATGCGAGACGTACGTTTCTGAAAGCAGATACAGGGGCGGAGGAAAATTCACGGCGGCGGAGGGATCTAAGAAGGACGGCGGTCGCCATTGAGACGGAGGAGAGAGAAGTGCGCTCGTACTGTAATCTGCTTCGCCGGTGGGGCGCTAGGGTTTAGGGTTTTAGAAAGAACAGCACTGCGGTCGAAGGTGGAGGCGCATACAAATAGAGTTGCTAAAAGAAAATGGGAATAAGTAATTACGAATTTATATGCTTGCCAAACAGGCCCTTAGTGGATTGTTCTCCAAGAGATAAGTATGTTTTTGTTCTAGAATATTCTCTTAACCTATTCACAAGTTCATTTTTAATTTATTTTTTAGAATTTATTTCCTACTTTTAACAACAGAATTTAATAATAATGGAGTTATCTTTCTTTTCTTTAACTAAGCAAATTAATGATCTAGATTGAAGCATTTTTTGTCTTAGTAAAATAGGTTAAGTTAAACAATATATTAGTCTATCACTATCTAAAAACAAAAATAGTCATGAAATTACACTTTATGATAGTTATAATGATTGGACAAAAAATTTGTCAGAGGCCGATGGGCTCAATATGTTTTTTTTTAAATAAATAAAAAATAATAATGAAGGGTCATCGCCCTTAACATTTAAACAAAAAAATGTTGAGAGCCGATGCATCGATCATGAGATTGATGTCTCGGCTAACATGAAGAGACCTCTTCATTAATTATATATTTATTTTTAAACATATTGATAACTTTTTCACTTAATCATTATATCTGCATAAAGTATATTTTCATGACTATATTTTTGTTTTTAGATAATGATATGCTAATATAATATTTTTATGGCTAAATTTATATATTAACACACTAAATTCTAGATTTAGAGAGAGAAAAAGAGGGGGAGAGAGAGTCAATAGCAAGGATGAGATAAGGGAGGAATTATTGGTGGAAATGTTGCAATTATTGGTGGAAATGTTGCCACCTGAAGCGTATCTTTTGATATTTTTTGGCCCGTACTGTTCGTTAATTTCTAAGCGGACAATTTTAGTTTCTCGATCCATTATTCTCTTTTATTTTATACATCAAAATAGTGAATTTGATCCTACAAAAAATTAAGACAAACAATGCAAGAATGAACAAGATTTAATGTGTGTAAGAAGATTCTAACGATTACTGTATGTTTGAATAAACTTAAATCTTTCTTTTTTAAACACTTTTTTAATGTTTGGAATAGTCTCTTTTTTACTTAAAATAAGTCAATACGCCTATTTTTTGGGTGTTTTTTAAATCAGCAAAAATTGATAAGTGCTAAGTTTAACTATTTTTTCAAAATTCTTTTTTCCAAACACTAACAACTTCTTTAACAACAACTTTAATTTTTAAACTACTTAGTCTTCCAAACACTACCTACAAATGATGGAATTATGTGCAAAGCAATACAACGAACAATCACATTACCGCCTAAAGTCGAACGTATCCTCTTCCTCCTCCTCCTCCTCGTTCTGCTCTGTCTCCATCTATACCGGCTCTCCTAATAAAGGACCTCCGGTTGAGAGACCAACTTCTCGGCAAAACTTGCCTCCTCCGCCAAGCCATCACTCGGCTATACAGAGCCGGGAAAAGGAAGCAAAGCAAAACAACGCCTAGCATGGCCGCACACACCACCATTACATTGCGAAACCCGTCTTTTAGTTCGGGGTTTCTCTGTCCGGTCCATGGAACCCCTCCCACGTTCATCCCAAACACTATCGAAACGAATCCAAGAAAGAATCAAGATGAATATCAAATAATTATTAAAAAAAAAACAATTATTATTAATTTAAATATGCCCTAATGGAACTAAACCCCAGATCAAATAACCAAGTGACGCACGAGTAGGAATACCAACTAAGCTAGGAATACCAACTAAGCTCCCCCCACGTTCATACCAAACACTATCGAAACAAATCTAAGAAAAAACTAAGATAAATATCAAAGAATTATATAAAAAAAAAGTTATTATTAATTTTAACTCTACCCTAATGGGTACTGAAACCTAGATCAACCAGTCACGAGTAGGAATATCAAAACAAATCGAAGAAAGAACTAATATAAATATCAAAGCATTATAGAAGAAACTATTATTAATTTTAAATCTATTCTAGTGGGAATCGAACCCTAGATCAACCAGTCACGCACGACTATGAATATCAACTAAGCTATACGATGTCAGTTATGTCAATGAGTTATAAGGGGTGGGGGTTAATGTAAATCTGACCTCCGGTGATTATTGATAGCGGTAGAAAGATGATGGAGAGGAAAGAGAGGTAGTATAGTTTTCTGTTGATTTGCTCGGACTGCCAGCTATCGAGGCCAGCCTGAATTGCAGTGACACGGTTGGCTATGAAGCCGACGTTCTCTTTCTGTCTCCTTAGACGACCAATCAGCTCTTCCAACGCGTTGATATCTTCGCTGCCGAACCAGTCTTTAGATGCACACTTTTCCTTTACTCGGGGGAATACTTGTTCGCCATGTGCAATCATCTGGAATGAGGAGGTACAAAAATGGTTGTCGTCTATTTTCTCAAGATTCATTCAACTGTAGTGTATCAAGTATTGTCATGTATTTAGCGGGGGTTTTCTCAAGATTCGTTCGAATATACCTGCAATAGGCGCTGCAAGTCAAGATGCATCTTTGGGAATCTTCGGTTATCTAACAACTGCTTCTTTATAGCAAAACCACCTGCAAACAAATCACAGATTAGACATAGATAGGGTGATATATCTTTTCAATCATATCGTTTATTGTCGTAATAACATTGATAAAATGGTGCATGAGAAAGGGTATTTGAATACTTTAGTGCATGAAATTATTTGTACTAGCAGTGACAGAACTAAAACTTTTTAGTCAGAGGGTCGAAATAGATATAAGAAAGAAATCGTGCCGATCGGAGAGTTAAATGAAGTGAAAAAACAAAGGAGGAACAAAGAATTTTAACCCCTATAAAGGCGAAATTCCGTCAACCGGGGGGGGGTCGGGAGGATCGGCCGACCCCCCCTTAGTTCCGTCCCTGCAAGTAAGAAGAATCATCTTGAACAGACTTAGAAAAGGCACTAAAAGCCAGCAACATAGCTCAAGAGATTACTCCAAGAAATCGGATTAACCCCTCAAATACAGCAATATAATGACGAATAAGCATAAATAAGCCAACTTAAACGAAGAAATTAGAATGCCAAACGTAAATATTCTATCTTCAAGAACCAGCTTACGTATTGGATTCCAAGGGGCATACCTCTGTCCAGCTCAAACTCGACGGCATCAAGCTCAATCTCAAGCTTAGTCACGACATCTTGAAGGTGATCCATGTGTGTATCAATTATGTGGACCACAAGATTTGCCACGGATCTAGGCACGGGATTATCAGCTTCCTCCGAATGATTCATCGTCAGTAGAAAATCT
Source organism: Lavandula angustifolia (assembly GCA_028984105.1). Classification (NCBI taxonomy): domain Eukaryota; kingdom Viridiplantae; phylum Streptophyta; class Magnoliopsida; order Lamiales; family Lamiaceae; genus Lavandula; species Lavandula angustifolia. The sequence goes on from CM054822.1 coordinate 22,274,778, forward strand.
AGGACATGTTCCTTTATCACAAACCCTCCTCTATTCTTATGCTCACTCCCTCCATGACTCGAGCTTTCTATAATTGGAACCTCCGATAGCAAAGACTCATTTACGGGAGAGAATCCCAGCCTCGGAACACGCCCTAACGACACAGTAATAACCGAATTCTCCGTTACTCTTGCTGCAATTCTAAATGTAAACTTGCTAGAAGCGGGCCCGGGTGAATTAACTCTGAATACGAGAGCCCCATCTACGTGCCCACAAAACGGCCCGTTGCTAACGAGTGAGAGTATGTCTTGGAGCTTTAAGGGCGGGCAGAGAGCATCGATGAGAAGTTGAGCCAATTGGGACAACTTGTGATTCCCTTTGGGAAGCTCTACATGATACCAACAGAACTCTTTGTCTCTACCTTGAACAAGATCCCATTCCTTGTTGAAGTAATTCCCGTCGCCATCAAATATGTAAGCCTTCTTTCTCACAACACCGTGGTTTTCCCTAAAGTTGCCCCTTTCGGATAGCTCTCGATCGGTATCCTCTCCCTCTCCTTTTACCTGATTAAGCTCAATCATCTTCCTATTTTTTCTCAACTATTTATTGAACAATCAATCCACCTTAAGAACTTGAAGGAAGATTCCAATATCTAAACACCTCTAATCCAACTAAAAATGCCCAATTTCTAGTTCAAACCAATTCTTAGTAACCTAAACTCCTCCAATCAATACCAAATCAGAAAACTATCTTTGCAGAAATTCTCAACAAGAATCAAGTCAAGGATCTCATAATCACCATTAGTGAACTCCTGAACATAGCATAAATCAAAGTTAAAATCATTACTAACAAAGGCATTCTATCTAATAACACCATCATAATCAATCATCATTCTTGTTCAGAAAAAAGAGATGAATTCAACACTCCCACAAAATAATATACATCACTTTATCAAATCAAGCTAGCTACTATTCAATAATAACAAAAAATATAAAAAAAAATCTTACCTGATATATCTCAAACAGTTCAAATTTCAAAATCCCAAGTCTTGAACGAAGATAGCCCAGATGAAATTAGGGCAAATATCCACACAGAAAACTAATAAACATACAAAAGAACCAATCTTGAAGGAACCCTACTCCGCTCCAACAACAGAAATGATCAAATCAAGAGAACCCAATACACACACCTCTTAATTTCGAAAACCAGAAGCAATAGGGGTCAACCGTTGGTGGAGAAAACGAGGACGATTCAAGCGCAGCGGTCAGAAAAATAATTGTGGGAAGATTTTTAATAATATTCAACGTGGAGTTGGAGATGGTTGTTTCCGGGAAGTTTCTTCATGCATAGATTTGAATCCATGTTTTTTTTAAAAATTTGTATTACTGCTGGTGGACTCTGCAACTACTTTTAAGTAAATAAAACAAAGATAAGATTTTACATTCATCGTGGAATGTCATAACTGGGAAGGTGGGTGGGTCGGGATCGATAGGTCATGAGTTCAAATTGCATTGGAAATGATATGTGTGTGTCTGTCACTCTGTCACATTAACACTTGTGATTTGCACGTCATTGCATAGGAACGAGATTTATCCTGTGCGTACTGCTGCGGGTTCATCGTCATAAAAAAATCAGATTTTACAATTATTTAAATGTAAATGTCATGTATGTATTGTTTTTTTATTGATTAATATGATTTTATTTTGAATTAAAAGATACTCCATTTCATCTCTTCTTTAAGTGTCTCCTCTATTCAATTTTCAAAGCAATTAATATTTTCAACCGCGTAGCCAGACTTTCTGTTCAATGGGGGCCAACTATCAACGAGCTTGTAAAAGTTTACCGTTTGTTAAGGACTACATGAATAATAATTGTTAATATTGCTAATATGTTTTTTTGGTACCATTTTACATATTAGAAAATGTGAAATAAAAGAGAGTAACTTTTATACTCCCTACGTCCCAGCCGACTTGTCTAGTTTTTTTTCGACGCGATTATTTCTGCGGATTGATTTTATGTACTCCTTCCGTCCCATAAAAAGTGTCATCTTTATATGGGGCACGAAGATCTTTAAATGAAGAATTGTTATTTTTCACAAAGACTTGTGTATCACACAATATACTCTCTTGTATGCCACACTTTATAAGGTGTTGACATACAACATAACCCACCATAATTGATTTTGATTTGATTATTTAATTAAAATGTATTCCACATGTCAAATGATTTGTGGAGGTGATATATATTGGAGTATAATTGCGTGACACTAAATCATTTATTTTCACATGTAGTATTGAAATTTCATTTATTTTAATATTTCCTCTAATAAAATCACCTCTTTGATTTTATTACAAGCACGGAAAGATAATAGTGTGGGCCTAATTTGATAGATCGCGAAAGTGGGCTAAAATCACCTCTAATAAATTTGTGACCACATCCAATTTCAAAGGCCAATTAATTGGGCCTGCCCGTGATGTATGCAAGTCTTCTTCATTTGGATTACTTTAAATTATTGATAGAGGGATCTTTGATCATCATTTCCAGTATGAATACTGTGATGAAATTAGATCGCGGTTGATAGATGGATCTTTGGTCATAATTTCTAGTATGAATATTGTGATTGATCTAATTCTATTTTCATAGATTTCTCGAGATATTTTCTTAAGAAGTTTTGTTATAGCATCTATAAAAGCTTATGAATCAATAAAATAATTATTAAAATAAAACAACATGGCCCTACCTTTTTAATTAAAGGATATACCTTTTTAAAAGTGACTCGCACGATAATAACTTGCTTTCATGATTCTAGCCAAGATTCCGAATATTACTCTTCAAACTTCAATTGTCAAGTTTTTCGTTTCGAATTAATTCATTCCAGTTCTTCATTTTTCCTCTTAACGTAAAACAATATTAGTAATACTTTCTCCGTCTCAAAGATATGGTCCAATTTCTTTCCGGCACAATTTTAAAGGAGAGTTGTTAGTTGAGTGTAAAGTTATAGATACTCATGAAAAATTGTATGTAATAATTTGTTAAAAATGACATACTAGACAATATATTTAAGATAACTCGAAATGGTATATTGAAGAATATCAATGAAACAGAGGGATTATAACCGAATAAATACACACAATTTATATATTTTTTAATCGCTGTGTCGATAAGAGTCTGGATAATTGGAATGGAATAAAAGTATATATTAGTTTATCATCAATTATGAATTAGAAATGGTATCCAGAAGAATCCAAAATTAGCCAGCTGCAAACTCCTATTCTACAGAGGTTGACTTTGACTTCGGTGAAGATGATTTGATTGATTGTGCCGTTAATTAATGAATTTTTTGAAAAGATTTCCACACTATGTAACAAATAGAGAGATTACAAAATTTGATACTCCTTCCGTCCCATCTAAATATAAGGTACTAAAATTAAGAAAGTTTATATGGGACAGCTTAAAAAAGAAAATAAGATACTTTTTTTTTTCTAATTTTGGTGTGCACTGGGTAAATCCCAGTCCTTGTACAGTAGCCTGTAAATCGCACAAAAGGTTCAATCACCCTTAATGTGACAGGGTGACAGACAAATTACATAATGATGTTGGTGGGAATTGAATCCATAATCTATCGATCTCGAGCCACCTACCTTCATCACTACATCATGAGACTGAGGGAGTATTAATATATGTATCCCGTTTGATTTGTCTCATTTTTATTTCGAACATTCACACTAGACTTGACCCAACCTCATTAATTTAGACTTTTTCCAAATTTCCATGAGCTATTTGACAACATGTCCGACCACATTTAATTTATTTAGACTATAATTTCCAAATTTCCATCTGACATTGCCTCGAAAACCTCAACATTCTATATCCATTAATTACGTTTCCACAAACTTGCAATTAAAATAAAACATTTATATATAATAATATGTACAAATATTAAATTATTATACAACCAATCAATCATGACAAAATCAAATCTTTTTATATATTACAAAATACTCCCTTCATCCCATCCGACTCGGCTTCTTTCCTCTTTTTCATTGTCCCACTTGACTTGGTCACTAACTAAAATAATACTATAATAAATTCTAATGAATCCCACCACTTTATATCACTTTACACACAACTACCCACTATTCTTAATAACCGTGTCTAAACCTATTAAGCAAGTCGGGCGGGATGGAGGGAGTACATATTATTAAATAAAAATAAAAAAATTCAACGGCCAACTCTCATCCTTCAATACTACAATGAGCTAGCCCATAAATATCTGAATAACTGAAGCCAAACTCCCACTCACTCTCTCTCTCTCTCTCTCTCCATAAAAATGGAAGCTCCACCGTACTCCGCCGCCAACAACCACCACTCGAAAGAAGAAGCTCCAATCGACGACGACGAGGAGTCGCCAGTTGAGGAAGTTCGCCTCACCGTAACCAACACCGACGACCCGACCCTACCCGTATGGACCTTCCGGATGTGGTTCCTAGGGCTAGTCTCCTGCGGGATGCTCTCCTTCCTCAATCAATTCTTCGCCTACCGTACGGAGCCGCTCATAATTACTCAGATCACGGTCCAGGTCGCCACTCTTCCGATCGGGCATTTCCTCGCGGCGGTGCTGCCCGGGGGCAAGTTCGGGCTGCCCGGGTTCGGGTCGAGGCGGTTCTCGCTCAACCCCGGCCCGTTCAACATGAAGGAGCACGTGCTGATCTCGATTTTCGCGAACGCCGGAAGCGCGTTCGGGAACGGCTCGGCTTACGCGGTCGGAATCGTGACGATTGTGAAGGCGTTCTACGGGAGGAACATTTCCTTCCTTGCTGGTTGGCTGCTGATTATCACCACTCAGGTCACTCTCTCTCTCTCTCCTCTGTCGTCTTTCTCTCTCTACACTGCACGTAGATTTTAGTGTCGAAATCGTGAGATTCTGGTACGGGAAGTGGATGTGGACTCGAATTAGAAGTTCATTTTTCTTGAATCTTCTGAATTCTGGATCGGAAAGCATTGAATTGCGAATTGGAGAAAGAGACGTGACAGTAATGGTGTGTTGTCTCTCTCTCATCCGGTTCAAGCTGGTTGGTGTGTTTTTTTCTCTCTCCGGATGAAAACGACGTTCGGATTTTTGAAAATTCCGATTTGCCCTTTCACTTTGCATGTGTTTGTTTTTAGTCCTACAATATGATTGCTTTTTTTTTTTTTTTTTTTTTTTTATTTGAACCTTGCCCCGTCCTTCTCGGTAATTGCTTCCCTTTTTATCTTATAACCTTAGAAACCGTTTTTATATACTATATATATATTTTTTTGATCGTCCAATAGAAAGTGTCATATTTTAAAAATAAATAAATAATATAAGAAATAAAATTAATAATTCAAAAATCAAACAACGACACGACAAAATACAAGTTTCTTAATCTCCGTATCTCATATAAAGATGACACTTTCTATGGAATGGAAATAAGTATGACTTATAAAGAAAGTGTCCATTTTTATCGTCAGATAAAAATACTTTACACACTTTTTTCTATCGTCTAATTTAGTGGTGATTTGTTATATTAGTCATAATTAACAGAGGCATAATCAGGTTTAATATCCCAGAGTGAATGAGATTTAGAATTTATAGTATTTTGGAGTGTGAAAATGTAATTACAGAGCGAAATGTTATATTTCCGCTAAACATACGGTAAAATTTAACGATTTTCAAAATTTACGTCTATGATAGGTAACATGTCTTTAGGATACACTGTTAAGCATACATATCATTAATCGAAAATATATCATACAATGAAAAATTGGCATGTTAGTACATTTTTTACCAGATAATAATTATCTCCGTCTCGCTTCATTTGTTCAGTTTTTTTTCCGATACAGATATATGTGTAAAGTTATTTTATGAATTAATATAGTCCATTATAATATATTATAATGTTATTTTAAATTAGAAAAGAAAAATAAATTAATAAAGTGAGACAATTTGAAAAAGAAATGATTGGTTTGAAAATAGGAAATATTTTGTTTGGACATTTGTGGTAAAAGTTTAAAATTGAAAAATCTTGTAGGTGTTGGGATACGGTTGGGCCGGGCTATTGAGGAAATACGTGATCGAACCGGCCCACATGTGGTGGCCCGGGACGCTGGTCCAGGTCTCGCTTTTCCGGTAAGTCAGAAGTCAGACTTCTTACTTTCACACTTATACATACTTTATTTTATTATTTAGTCCTTATCTCGTTTATTATTATATTGCTATTTGGCCCTCAAGGCAATTTGATTTATTGCCTTTTATCATATTGTCTTTTGTCTTGACTCTTGAGTGCTAAATATTTTAAGACAATAAATTCCAAGTGGCTCTCTTTCTTTTTTATACTCCTTTTGCCCCACTGTACAGTTTTTTTTTTGGTACGGATAAGAAAATTATTGATTGTGTGTAAGTGAATAATAGAGTGGTGAAATCAATTAAATTATAAATAAAAAAAATTATTAAAAAATAAAATAGGCAATTAGAATGAGACTTTTTAAAATTATATATTGGACAATTAGAATGCGACGGAGGGAGTATTGTTTATTTAGATAGTATTTGGAACAACTTAAATGAACTGTTTCAAGGCTTTTTTACCGCGAAAAACACATTTTTTAATATTTGGAATACGTGTTTCTTCTTTTTTTTGTACTTTTAAAAAAAAGAAGCTCATAAACTAGTCAGGGGTGTTTTTTTAAAAGCAGAAATCAAAAGAAACTGAAAAATAGCTTACAACGGTGTTTGGAAAATTGTTTTTTCAAAAATTAAGCTGTTTTTTTTTTACTATTCCAAACACTAATAATTTTTATTTAACAACATTAAGCAACTTTAAACATAAGTAGATAAAAGAGATTTCAAATACTCTCTCCATCCCGTTTGAAACGACCTGTTTTACTTTTCGGGACGTCCCATTTGAAACGACCCGTTTCCTAAAAAGGAAATAATTTCTTCATATTTTATCATTTATCTCACATACTTTATCTACTCTCATTATAATAATTATTTTCTCTCTCATACTTTATTATCTACTTTCTCACTATCACATTCATCTTCTCTCTCTTACTTTATCATCTACTCATCTCTCATACTTTATCTTTTTTTTTTTTTTTTTTTCTTTTTATTTAATGGTTTAAACGGACGGAGGAGTACTGCTTAATCATTGAAATTCATGTGATTATGAAGTAAGATTCTCTCGACCACTAAAAAAAGAGATTGTTCTTTCAAGCAAGTATAACAAGTCAACCAGAGGTGTGAAGAGAGAGGAATTTTCGAACTTTACAGCCTGGAGACATCATGTGTGGTGTAATTGATTAATTGATCACCAACTACACTTTCATCTCATGAAAATAAATGCCTCCCACTAAGATTCCTTAACAGAACAAACCTTAGCTATCTTCTAGATTCCTTAAAATGCCCTATAAAGAGAGGGTTATTCCGATAGTAAATATCCCTTCTTTTCGATCAAATTAATATTTCCATCTTTCTTAAAGGTCTTGACTTCAAATCTTATCGCAAGCGTCTTTTTTTTACATGAAATAATCCCCCCTATTTTATTTACTTGTCGTTTTGGCTTATCAATTAATTAAAAACTGGAAACATAGTGTAGTTGGTATTTTTTATTTCTGTATAAATAGTTGATCTAGTGTTCAATTCATATTAAAATTGATTTAATAACAATAATAATAATAATAATTATCAATTAATTAGAAAATAAGTGACGTTTTGTAATCGTTTTCATGACACCCGACTATTCTCTTCCCATCTTATTTGTCTCCTTTATTGAATGATCTATAATTTGTCTCTATCTTACAGTTAAAATCAATAAAATAATATTCGATAAAGTAATAATCTCGTTAAGATAATTTCTTCTGATCCCTCGGTGCACTAAAAAAACGTTCGATAAAGTAATAATCTCGTTAAATGAATATTTTTTTTCGTTCTCAAGATTATTACTTTATCGAGATTTAACTGTAATTAAATTCTTGTTTTTGCCCGCGAGGTCTTTCTACTCTGTTTTTCTAAGAGTTTCCATGCCTTAATAATTACTCTATCTAATGCTAATTATTGCTAAATAATGTTAGTAATTAGCAACAAAAACATAAAAGTATCTTAAAATCCCATCAAGAATTAAAAACTCATTCCCATGCAAAGACTTATGATTTTCCCAACTATGTAGGGCTCTGCATGAAAAAGATGAAGAACGTATGTCAAGGGCAAAGTTCTTCCTAATCGTACTAATCAGCAGCTTCTCATGGTACCTCTTCCCAGGCTACCTCTTCCCAACTCTGACAAGCATCTCATGGGTTTGCTGGACCTTCTCCAAATCAGTCACGGCTCAGCAGCTCGGCTCCGGCATGCGAGGCCTCGGCCTCGGAGCCTTAACCTTGGACTGGACAGCCATAGCCTCCTTCTTGTTAAGCCCACTCGTCTCTCCGTTCTTCGCCATCATGAATGTCTTTGCTGGTTACGTACTCATTATTTATGTAGTTCTTCCTGCTACCTATTGGGGATTTGATATGTATGGTGCGAGAAAGTTTCCTATTTTCTCCTCACACTTGTTTACATCTCAAGGGCAGAAGTATAATATTTCTGCAATTGTGAATGACAAGTTTGAGCTGGATATTGTGAGGTATGAGGAGCAGGGGAGGATTCATCTCAGCACGTTCTTTTCTATGACTTACGGGTTCGGCTTTGCTACCATTGCAGCTACCTTGAGTCACGTGGCTTGCTTCTACGGAAGGTAGGCTCTACTAACTGAACTTCAGTGCCTGTACTTGTAATGTGGTGTGGTACACACAAGGATATACGAATGTGGTACATACAAGCCGCTCCGTATACAAAGATGTTCGAGTTAACAGTTTGCGGATATTGTGGAATGCAGGGAGATAACGGAGAGGTTCCGCGCTTCGTACAAGGAGAAGGAGGACATCCATACGAAGCTTATGAAGAGATACGCGGACATACCTTCCTGGTGGTTCTACGTGCTGCTAGCGGTGACGTTTACGGCTTCCTTGCTGCTCTGCATCTTCCTGAAGGACGAAGTCCAGATGCCGTGGTGGGCGCTTCTCTTCGCGTGCCTCATCGCGTTCGTGTTCACGCTTCCGATTAGCATCATTACAGCTACTACAAACCAGGTATCTCTTCCTTCAGGCAAACATACAGTTAAACCTCGAAAAAGTAATAACCTTTGAGACCGAAAAAAATATTCATTTAATGAGGTTATTACTTTATCAAACATTATTTTAGTGCATTGATTCATATCGGGATCGGAATAAATTATTATCTTAGCGAGATTATTAATTTATCGAGATTTAACTGTACATTTGGACAACTTTTATATGATTTGTTATTGATGCAAAAGGGAACATGTTTTGTTTGTAGACTCCTGGCTTGAATATTATTACAGAGTATGTGATGGGTATCATCTACCCGGGAAGGCCAATTGCTAATGTCTGCTTCAAAGTGTACGGATACATGAGCATGGCACAAGCTGTATCCTTCCTAAGTGATTTCAAGCTAGGCCACTACATGAAGATCCCTCCCAGATCCATGTTCATAGTTCAGGTACATTGCATTCTTCAGTTTACATTTTTTTTACCATTATTGTGGAAAAAGGGCAAAAATTACTTTGCATTCGCTTGAAACTACGTCAAAGTGTCTCGTGTTTGTTTTACTTTTAAAAACAATACTCCCTCCGACCTACTATTCATGAGGCATTTCTTTCGGCACGGGAATTAGGTAGTGTAGTTAATGTAGATGATAAAGTATGAGAGATGGTAGATGATAAAATAGGAGAGTGAATATGAGTGAGATATTGAGAGAGTAGATGATATAGTATGAGTGAGAAAATGAATGAGAGAATGATAAAATACAGTTAAACATCGATAAAGTAATAACATTGGGACCAAGAAAAATATTCATTTAACGAGGTTATTACTTTATCGAACATTATTTTAGTGCATTGACCCATATCGGGACCGAAAGAAATTATTATCTTAACGAGATTATTACTTTATCGAGGTTTGTAGATGAAGTAGGAAATAGAAATGAAAAAGTAGGAGACAGTTAATTAATTTTTTGCTAAATTAGGATTGAGTCATAAATAACGGGACGTTCCAATAAGGAAAGTGAATCATAAATAATAGGACGAAGGTATTAGCTTTTTCAGTAAAAATGACGTAATTGCCCTTTTATTTATATAACTTTTTCTATACAGAAACACGAGATTTTTTTTGCTATAAAACAAACACGGTGTAGTTTAATCTAGTTTCAAGTGAACTCGCCGTACTTTTTTACATTTTTGCCATCATCCTAAGATTTCCCATTTCTCACTACATCTTACAATTGGTGTTCCAGTCAGTAGGAACAGTTGTAGCAGGAACAATCAACATCTCAGTAGCATGGTGGCTCCTCACATCCATCACAAACATATGCCAAGACGACCTCCTCCCCCCGGACAGCCCGTGGACCTGCCCGGGCGACCGCGTCTTCTTCGACGCATCAGTCATTTGGGGCCTAGTCGGACCGAAGAGAATCTTCGGAACCCTCGGAAACTACAGCGCAATGAACTGGTTCTTCCTTGGTGGTGCATTAGGCCCCATCATAGTCTGGCTCTTCCACAAGGCCTTCCCATCAAAATCTTGGATACCTCTCATTAACCTTCCGGTCCTTCTCGGAGCCACCGGAATGATGCCACCGGCTACACCGTTGAACTACAACGCCTGGATCTTAGTTGGGACGATTTTCAACTACTTTGTGTTCCGGTACCGGAAGAAGTGGTGGCAGAGGTATAACTATGTCTTGTCTGCAGCTCTTGATGCTGGAGTTGCTTTCATGGCTGTGGCTCTTTACTTTACATTAGGGATCGAGAACAAAGGAATAGATTGGTGGGGCTCGAGAGGCGAACACTGCGATTTGGCTACTTGCCCTACTGCTAGAGGGATACAGGTTGGTGACTGTCCGGTATACTGAAAGGACGGTACGATATCAAAGGAGGATTCTTACTGGTTAGATTTGTGTAAGTATTGTTATGATCATATCATTTGGTAGTCCGGATTCGATAGATGTTACAATTTACACCATGTTGTACAATTATGATGAAAATATGATGCGGATTCACCTAAAACTATCCGCATCAATGATACGAGTGAGCCAATCTTTAAATAAAATCCTCATTTCTCTCTCTTCTATTAAATATCTACTCCCAATCATGACATCAACCCAATTTAAACTATATTTTATTTTTGTTCTGTTTTTAAGTATATATTCCATCCGTTCCATTATTAATGTTCCACTTGCCTTTTTTGGTTGTCCCATTATTTATGTCACATACTAAATAAGGAAATAAATGAGTGGATCACAATCAATCTAAGCAAGTGGATCCCACCTCTTTATTCTTTTACATCACGACTTTACACCTTTACCTCCACTATCTTAATTACCGTGCCCAGTCCCAATGAGACATAAATAATGGGACGGAGGGAGTACAATTTTAATTAAATTTAAATTTTCTTATAAGAATGTATTAAAATTATTTATATTTCAAATCTCGTAATTATATTAGTAAAAAAAAATTGATAGAAACTAGGATTTGAATTTATTGACGAAAATATATCAGTATTAGACTCTGTGTAGAGAAAAAATAAATACATGAATTTTGATACTCCCTCCGTCAACATGTCTTGTTTGTTTTAACCACGAAGATTAAGAAAGTGAATGCAGATGTATTAAAGTGATGGAGTCGACTATTTTAAGTGATTTGAGGTCCACAAATTGTTTCATTTTTCAGAAACAAGACAACAATAATGGAAGACAACCCAAAAATGAATATAAGACATGTTGAATGGAATACCACTACTTTATACATTTACCCCACTATCTTAAAATAAAATTCGTACCCAATCTCAAATGTTGCAAAATAAGTGAGATGGAGGGAATACTACTTATTTTTATCTAAATAAGACTTTCTTTTGGAGAAAAAAATTGCCAATCCCAGATGGGGAAGTGAAAAGCAACTGATTACACACAATCAGCATGTAAAAGAACAGTAATTGTTGAATGGTAGGATACAACCAATCCCAGATGGGGAAGTGAAAAACAACTGATTACACACAATTAGCATGTAAAAGAACAGTAATTGTTGAATGGTAGGATTAAAAGAGGAGAGGGAGGAGAAAGCAAGCAAGATCAGAAACATGTGCAGTGTTGCAATGCAAGTGTTGTTTCCTAAACAAACCAACATGTATACCGGTCATAAGTTGGAAAACTCTTCAAGACTGCGGCGAGTCTCTTCCACTCCCCGGCCTTGCTCTTTGAGAGTCGGTGCTCGGGTCCAGACTGGACGACGGTCTGGAGGCTACCCGCCGGCCCTATGGGATTTTGACAGCATTCAATCTTTCAACACTGAGTTTAAGGTAAATATTGTGTCATCAATCCATCATTATCATCATCATCATATGCATATATAGATAGATTATAGTGTAAATATATTCGTATGGTGTAGGGAGAGAGGCACATGAGAAGGGCCCAAGTTCTTATTGGCCAAGTGAGAGAGAAGCTGGTGCAGGGAGAGTTACTAGATCCAATTCCACAATTGGAGTTGATGGATGATTTGCATAAGCTTGGTATATCTTGCCATTTTGAGGATGAAATCATCCAAATCTTGAATTCCATATATCTTAATCAAAACTACAAAAGGGATTTGTACTCAACATCTCTAGCATTCAGACTCCTCAGGCAATACGGCTTCATCGTTTCACAAGGTGCTAAAACGGCAAAAGTCCAAAAAAATTGTCCACATTTGTTCAATTGAGATTGCGTAAAACTACCTTATATTATTTTTCTTTTCACCAAATACGGTATGTTCTTAACAATGTTGCGTGAAATACCTTATATAAAAAATTTACGTTTTTGCCCTTTTCGTATAACGAGATGGAATCTCAATTCATGAAATATTGGTTAAAAGTACAGGGCATTTGGTAAAAAAGAATGAACACAAAGTAGTTTTATGCAATTTCACTAGAACATCGATAGTTTTTTGCACTTTCCCCGTACGAAAACTCATCTATTTCTAGACTTCTAGTCCATTTTCTCTCCTCCACTCTTAAACTAATCAAAAGTAACTACTTTCCGCAGAAGTATTTGATAATTTCAAGAACGAGGAGGGTACTCATTTCAAGCCAAGCCTCCGCCATGATATCAAAGGCTTGTTACAGTTGTATGAAGCTTCTTTCCTATCTACACAAGGAGAAGAAACCCTAAAACTTGCAAGAGAGTTTGCAACCAAGATTCTGCAAAAAGAAGTTGATGAGAGAGATGACAGCAATCTTATGCTTGCACTGGAGTTCCCTTCTCATTGGAGGGTTCAAATGCCTAATGCAAGATCTTTCATCGATGCTTACCGTAGGAGGCCCGATATGAATCCGGTCGTGCTCGAGCTAGCCATACTTGATACAAATATAGTTCAAGCACAATTTCAAGAAGAACTAAAAGAGACCTCAAGGTGAAATAGTATATGCATGTATTTCTTAATCTTCTTGATCAAATCAGAACTAAGAACTAATCGACATCCTTCATCTTACTCACTGAACGACCAGTTTTGAATCTGATCCTAATGCATATTCCTTCTGTTTTAATGCATATATATATATATAGGTGGTGGGAGAATACATGCCTTGTCCAAGAGCTTCCATTCGTGAGGGATAGGATTGTGGAATGCTACTTCTGGACTACTGGAGTCATTCAACGACGCGAACATGGATACGAAAGAATCATGCTCACCAAGATTAATGCCTTAGTAACAACAATAGATGATGTGTTTGATCTTTATGGGACAGTAGAAGAGCTGCAACTATTCACCACCACCATTCAAAGGTATTACTCCCTCCGTCCCATAGATTTAGTTCAGTATACCTTTTCGAGCTGTCCTATTGAAATAGTCCAGTTTTTTTTTTTTGGCAAATGATTAGAAACATTTTTTTTGATGGACCACAACTTTATACAACTCTATTTAAAAACCGTGCTGAAAAGAAAGTGGACTAAATATATGGGACGTCGGGAGTAGTAATTTAGTATATACAATATCTCTCATAAACATTAAGATAGAGTGATTAATGTAAAAACAATTGAAATTGATTGATTTCAGATGGGATTTGGAATCAATGAAGCAACTCCCTCCTTACATGCAACTATGCTATCTTGCACTACACAAGTTTGTAACCGAGGAGGCTTATGAAACACTTAAAGAAAAGGGCTTCAACTCCATACCATATGTAACAAAAATGGTTAGTAATTTAACAATTAACACCATTTATTAATCAAATTATAGCAAAGTTCATATAATTTGTCTATATTCTTTAGTGGGTGGATCTTGTTGAGTCATATATGAAAGAGGCAACTTGGTACTACAATGGCTACAAACCAAGCATGCAAGAATACATCAACAATGCATGGATTTCAATTGGAGGCCTCCCTATACTCTCCCACCTCTTCTTCCGGTTCTCAAACTCTATCGAAAGCATGGATAAATACCGCGATATGGTTCGTTCTTCATGCACCATTCTAAGGCTTGCTGATGATATGGGAACATCATTGGTATGTATCAACTCTAATTGTACTAATTCATAGAGTGAAAAGTCATTTGGTGCTCGAAGTTTCGATTGTTTTAATATTTGGTGCCTATATTTCGAAAATTATTTTTTTTGGTGTCTGAACTTAACTAATCTATTAACTCATACAGAGTTCTCTTAAATGAGTAGGGGTAAAATAATCAATTTAGATACATATTTTTTTTTGAACAATTCATTTTATTTCTGTAAAATGGGAAGTTCGAAATACAACCCTAATTTTATGATCAAATTCATTTTATTGTTATTATTTGATTGATTGTAATTAACCTAGGATGAGGTGGAGAGAGGGGATGTGCCTAAATCAATTCAATGTTACATGAATGAGAAGAATGCTTCGGAAGAAGAAGCCAGAGAATATGTAAGAAGACTCATCGAGGAAGAATGGGAAAAGATGAACACAGAAACGATGTGGGATGATGATGATGGTGATGATTTTACACTATCCAAATATTATTGTGAGGTTGCTGCAAATCTTGCAAGAATGGCACAGTTTATATACCAAGATGGATCAGATGGCTTTGGGATGAAAGATTCCAAGGTTAATAAACTGCTTAAACACTTGTTGTTCGAGCCCTACGAATAAGAGATGTCAAAGAATACTCGATGATGGAGCTAAGATTCCAAATATAATATTCTTTCAGTTTCCTTTCACTTATACCTATAAATGTGGCTCAAAATGGTCCGACCCGATAAGACACGCCTGCATTAGGATGAGGTTAAGCTCATATTTAGAGGTTCATAACAAACTGAGCATATTACCCGGCCGATACCCAATGGGTTGAGTGGGCTTTGGGTCAAAAGATCTCGTGTTATGGGCTAAACCTGTCCACTAACTTATTCTTATAAATTTATAATTTTATAAAGTATAAATAATTATTTAGTACAGTGATAGAAGCTTTATGAAAGTGGTGGATTCAATCTATAATAAAAATTTTATTTGTTTATTTAAAATGTTAAATTAATTTTAATAATTATTAAAGATTTAAAATATATAATTCAGTTTGTAGGCGGGGTTCGGCTCGATGGCCCATAAATGATTGGGTTGGACCACAATTTTGATAGCCCATTTGACTTATGTGTTTGGGCAACCCGGCCCGAATTTTTACAATGGCCTGCTGACTGGGCCGAGTTGGCCCGACCCGATGACTTTGACACTTCTACTTTTTTCATTTCATTAAAAGAAAGTAATTATTATTCAACTCTCATTTTTTCTTTGCGAGATCAACTCAACTACACATCTTAATCTCTATTTCAAAAATAAATGAGACAAGTCAAAATAGAATGGATGTTGTATATGTATATTTTTTAGTGGAGTTAATAAATACTTCATTTGTCTCATTAGTAGTGTCTTATATTTTCGAAATGGATGTCCTACTAGTAATGCATTATTTCTAAAAATGACAGAATTTTTAACCATAAATTAATTACGTCAAACTCAAACAACGTATACCATACAATATCATTTTCTTAATCTAAACGAAAATAGACTTTGCTAATGTGATGGATGGAGTAGTAATTTAAGATGAAATATATAGTGTAATTATAATATACTATTATTAAAAGA
Source organism: Lavandula angustifolia (assembly GCA_028984105.1). Taxonomy (NCBI): domain Eukaryota; kingdom Viridiplantae; phylum Streptophyta; class Magnoliopsida; order Lamiales; family Lamiaceae; genus Lavandula; species Lavandula angustifolia. The sequence continues at coordinate 22,290,958 of CM054822.1, forward strand.
ATTGGGGTGCAATTTGAAATTATCGCAAAATTAATTCTCTCAAATTGTGAAATTAATGAAAAAATAATAATTAATTAAAATAGCGAGCGTCTTCCTCTAGTTTTCTGGCTGCGGGCCGGCGGCCGTTGCTTCCACTGATAACTGAATCTCCCTCCGCCTTCGTACTTCAATAATAAGCCCCTCCCTCCCTCCCTCCCTCCTTCTCTCTCTCTCTCTCTCTCTCTCTCTCTCAATAAAAGGCACGCGTTTTGCGGCCATATCAAGCGAAACTACTACTCTACCTACTCGGTGTTTCTGCGCACGAAGAATTTGTTGCCGACATGCAGATTTTTGTTCATTTTTTTATCGTAAGCTCTCTTCTCGGTTTCCGCAAGGATTTCCACAAGTTCATCCTCGGCGGCGTTGTGTTGATGGATTACGTGTCGTGTTTGCAGCATTTAGCCGTGGATTACGAATTTGGATGTGGTGTTTTTGTGTTCGGGAGGTTTAAGTCGGTTTACAGATTTTTAGGGCTCTTTCTGTTGTTTGGATTTTGCTTCAAGTTCTTATACTCGAACAGCATTCGCATTGATTTAGTTCGCTTTTTCTGCGAATTGAGAGCGAAATTGAGGAGATTAAGTTGTTCAAAAAATGTTCTCCACGGAAAATTCGGGCTGTTGGTTTCTTCTGTGCCCTACATTGATAAAATTGAGATGAAAAAGACGGAGATTTTGAATTTTCGCACTGATTCTGATGGAGAAATTGAATCCGATTCGTATTCTGATTCGGATTCGGATTCTGATTCTGATACTGAATCTGTTGATAAGAACAACGAGTACGCTGATGATGAATTCGATATCACCAAATTGAAGGAATTGCTGAAGATCGAGCGGCGGAATGTTCACACAATCCGCGCAGAGCTAGCCAAGGAAAGGGCGGCGGCCGCCACCGCGGCCGAGGAGGCAATGTCGATGATTCTCCGGCTTCAGAACGAGAAAAGCCTGCTCGAAATGGAGTCCAGCCAGTACAGAAGACTGGCCGAGGAGAAGCAAATCCACGACCACGAAGTGATCAGATCATTGCAATGGCTTGTATGGCAGCACGAACTCGAGAAGAGTTTGCCTAAAGACAATCAAAACCCAAGGCAGAAGTTCAAGGAGGATGAACATGAAGAAGATGAGACTTCCTTCAACGGTAACATCTTAGATGCTCTTGAAAATGTGTTCTATAGCTCTCGTGACTCGATTGCCTTTTCGCCATAGTAGATATCCTAGTATAGCTGTATAGCTCTGGTCTTATACTAATACTCTAATACCATTTTGCTAATGAAGATCAAACTGAGAAATCTGAGACTTGCTTCAATGTTAATATCTTTGATGCTCTTGAAAATGTGTATAGAACTGGTATTGAACTACTATGATTTTGCTAAGGAAGATGAAGTAGAGAAAGCTGAGACTTCCTTCCTCTTGAAAATGTGCTATATAGCTTTCGTGATTCGATTGCCTTTTTGCCATGGTAGATATTCTTGTATAGTTAGTTGTGTGGGTCCAGTCTTAAACTACTACCATTAAGCTAAGGAAGATGAAACAGAGAAAGTTGATTCTTCCTTGCTCTTGAAAATGTGCTATATAGCTCTCGTGATTCGAATACCCTTTTCGCCGTAAGTAGACATTCTTGTATAGTTGTGTAGGTCTGTTCTTAAACTACTACTACCATTTTGCTAAGGAAGATGAAATAGAACAAGTTGATTCTTCCGTGCTCTTGAAATTGTGCTATATAGCTCTCGTGATTCGAATACTCTTTCGCCATAGTAGATTCTTGTATAATTGTGTAGGTCTGTTCTTAAACTACTACTACCATTTTGCTAATGAAGATGAAGTAGAGAACGTTGATTCTTCCTTGCTCTTGAAATCGTGCTTTATAGCTTTCGTGATTCGAATACCCTTTTCGCCGTAAGTAGATATTCTTGTATAGCTGTGTAAGCCCAGTCTTAAACTACTGAGGAAGATGAAGTTGAGGAAGAACTGAACAATCATGGTGTTGTTATATCTACTGGTCCCCCACAATCTTGTCTTGAATCTTGATGATTGGTAAAAGACAACCTTTTTGGTGCTATTAGTGAAAATTGAGGATGTTTAATTTGGAGTTTGGATTATCAATGCTTGGTGCTGTTGTGGTCCTGCTGCATGAGTCTTCACTGATCCCAGTTTCTTCCCAGATATTTTGGCTATCTTGGGCTTTCATTGCATAAGCTAATTGATGTGAAAGAATAAATCCAATTGAAAGTTTTTGATTCATCAATCATTATAGACGGTACGAATAAAGAGAAAGTGGCAGGCATATAAAATGAAACCGATTCATCATTTATAAGATCTAGTCATCTCGCGATTCTTATCAACCAAGTCGTCGAGAATAAACGAACCGGATCGTATACCTTCATTCAAAAACGAAACTCTTATTGAATTCTATAAAAATAGAATACTAAAATTTAGATTTTTATAGACAAGGAAGAGGGATAAGAAAATTTTCATTGTTTTTCCTTTTGTCTCTTGATAGAAGGAAAAAGGGGAAACTCGTTCATTCTTTTTCCTACCAATCAAACTAAATCTATAGGGTTGAATATTCGCGGGACTCTCGCTAGTTCACACCGAGTTACTATCTTGATCATTTCTTGAAGAAACATAGTTCTTCATGCTCGTATCATTCTATTATTCCCTCTGTCCCAAAATTTTTGTCCACTATTCCATTTTGGGTTGTCCTAAAATTCTTGTCCACTTTCTTTTTTAGTAAATTATTACACACAACTTTTTTATGGGACCCACAACTTTACACCACTCTACACATAACTAACTATTCTCCTTAAAAATCGTCCAAAATAGAATAGTGGACAAGAATTTTGGGACGAAGAGAGTATTACATATCGAAGAAATGGGATTCTTGTGCATTATTCAATCCAAGACTTGTGTTGCTAACTTGCTTTAGGAGAAGAACAAGTAGAGTTTAGTGGGAGAGTTCTTGTTTTCAGTCATTGAGTTTAATACTTTCGAAGTGGAAGAATTTGTCTATATCTCAAATTGCACACCAAAACGTGCGATGTTGTTTATGTGCACTTGTAAAATCATTATTATTGTGACACGTACGGGTAGGACGGATAGTGGGACTATCCAATTAAGCTAAAATGTTAATTTAACTATTTTTATTAAAACTAGAATTTGGAACTTGCACTCGGGAGTTGCGGATCATTGAGTCTTTTCAAGTAGTACTCTGATTACTATGAGCTGCTCTAGGATTGAAGATAATAAAGAAAACAAATAGTCAACCTAAGATTTCTATAATCTAACTGTTGTTTGTCGAAATCTTACGGATTGAAGTTCGTGTAATTGAAATTCGAGTAATACTTAAGAATTCAAAAGTAAATCCCTTGCAAAAAAAAAAATTTATTTTAAATTATGTTCTAATTATTTTGGCTATGTTTGAGACAATATAACACTAGCTAAATCCGTTAGAAAAAAAATAAATAAATAAATAAATTGTATTCTACTTATTTCGACCATGTTTGAGACAATATAACCCTAAAAAACAAATGCATAAAAGTACAAAAAATTTTAAGGGAGATTGTATTTTACTTATTTTATTTAGATATTAATACTATCAAAAATTTAAGGGCGATTTGAAATAAACGAATACATGAACATTTTTCGCAATAAATTAGCTTTACTTACGTATTTTAATCTGAACACAGAGTTTTTTTTTTTTTTTTTAATCGCTCATTTTCCCAACAAAATAGTGAAATACACAAAGTGGATCACCAAGTATAAGAAACCATAAATACTTGATGAATTATTCATTTCATACACCCAAATTCTTCATAAACTTATTCTATGCATGCATCCTTGATCTCTTTATTCACTTATTCGTAGCGCTCGAACAACGAGTCTTTCAGCAGTTTATTAACCTTGGAATCTTTCATCCCAAAGCCATCTGATCCATCTTGGTATATAAATTGTGCCATTCTTGAAATATTTGCAACAACTTCACAGTAATATTTGGATAGTGTAAAATCATCATCACCATCATCATCCCACATCATTTCTGTGTTCATCTTTTCCCATTCTTCCTCTATGAGTCTTCTTACATATTCTCTTGCTTCTTCTTCAGAAGCATTCTTCTCATTCATGTAGCACTGAATTGATTTTGGCACATCCCCTCTCTCCACTTCAGCCTACGTACGTTCGAGTCAAATATCGTTTTACCCGTATATTTAATTAGGGGTGTTTGCAAATGCTTTTTAAAAGTGCTTTGCTTTTTAAAAAAAAAATTAGACATCAATTGAAATGTTTTTGGTTCTTAAAAACTTCTGTGTCCCTGTTAAAACTGCGTAGTTTTAATAAAACAACAAAGGGTAAAATGATTAATTGAGTTATTATCAAAACTACGTAGTTTTAAATAAGACATAAAATCTTTGGGAGAGACGATCTCAACACGCTTTTCAATATAGATAACAAAAATCTCTTAAGAGTATTTTTT
>CM054822.1:23031448-23091448 GCA_028984105.1 Lavandula angustifolia
ATGAATGTCTCAAATCTGAATCGAAAATGAAGAAGGGGAAAAACGGATAAGACGCCACAATCGATTTCCCGAGTCGATTGATAAGTCTGTCTTCACGCCACCTTACAGGCAAAACACCGCAAGGATAAGTGAATTGAAATGCAAGCACATACCTTAGCCAAAAACTCCCTTCCATAGTTGCTCTCTCGCGTTTTATATCTCCCACCCAAACTTACTTTCATAAAATAAAAGGAAAAGACAAAACAAAGTAAAAGCATAAAAGGGAAAAGAAGAAAAAAAAACACAACTTTCTGAAAGTGCTATAATCACTTTGACGATTTTCACCAACTTTTGACTTCAAAACCCCATTTGAGTCTTCTCTCACTTCTTCTAATGCCACATCCGATAATTCCTCCGATTCGTCACCAATAGACTTGCCTTCCAGTTCATCTTCTGTCGGATCATCTCCATCAGACTTTCATAAAACGTTTTCACCACTCAACTGATTTGGGCCTACACACATTTCCGCACGTTGAACTCTTACTGTAGATACTGAATTTCTGACTCAGTCAGCTAGCAGGTCTCAGTAGAGTCAGACTCTTTGCCGCACACGATTCGCAATACTGTTTGGTCTGGCCGAACTCATTTGATCGAGACACCATCCTGAATAGGACTATTCGTGTTCGAAGTTGAGAAATCGAATCAGGTGTATTCACCCCCCCCTCTACACCTGACCGTACACTCGGGACCAACAAAATATTTTAAAGGGGTTAACCTTTAAGTATTCTATAGACGTTGGACATTTATTCTAACTTCTAAAAAGAATATATATTTTTGCATTCGATTTGGAAATTTTTTAAAGGGTAACACCTTCAGAAATTCTAAAGACGTTGTACATTTTTTCTAACTTGAAAAAAAATATATTATTTTTTCATTCGATTTATTAATTTTTTAAAGGGTAACACCTTTAAAAATTTGGAGATTTTGCTCAATTTTTTATATATGAAAAATTGATTATTTTAGCATTCAAATTGCAAATAATTTAAAGGGGTTACCCTTCTTGAATTCTAAAGACGTTGTACATTTTCTCTAACTAGAAATAAAATATATTATTTTTGCATAAAGACTTTGCAAATTTTAACCTTTAAAAATTCTAGAGACTTTGCACATATTTTTTAACTTCAAAAAAAATTATTTTTTTGCATTTGATTGGATAATTCTTTAAAGGGTAACCCTTTAAAAATTTGGAGATTTTTTGTTCAATTTTTTATACATGAAAAAAATTATTATTTTACATTCGAATTGAAAATACTTTAAAGGGGTTAACATTTAAAAATTCTAGAGACTTTGAAATTTTTTTCTAACTTCAAAAAATAAATATATATTTTTGCATTCGATTTGATAATTTTCTTAATGGCGTTAACCTTTAAAAATTTAGAGATTTTGTTCAATTTTTTATATATGAAAAATATTTTATTTTAGCTTTCGAATTGCAAATATTTTAAAGGGGTTAATCTTTAAAAATTCTAGAGACTTTGCACATATTTTCTAACATAAAAAAAAATTATTATTTTTGCATTCGATTTGATAATTTTTTAAAGGGGTTAACTTTTAAAAATTCAAGAGACTTTGCAATTTTTTTTCTAACTTCAAAAAAAAATAATATTTTTGTATTCGATTGGATAATTTCTTAAAAGGGTTAACCTTTAACAATTTGGAGATTTTGCTCAATTTTTTATATATGAAAAAAATTATTATTTTAGCATTCAAATTGCAAATATTTTAAAGGGTAACACCTTTAAGAATTCTAAAGAAGTTGCATATTTTTTCTAACTTGAGATAAAATAATTTTTTTTTGTATTCGATTTGCAAATTTATTAAAGGGTGGGTTTAACCTTTAAAATTTTTGAGTTTTTCTAATTTTTTTATATATGAAAAATATATTATTTTAGTATTCGAATTACTAATATTTTAAAGGGGTATTTTTGGCAAATTTAGTATTCGAATTACTAACCTTTAAAAATTCTAGAGATTTGGCAAATTTGGGTATTTTTGCATTCGATTTGATAATATTTTAAAAGGTTAACCTTTAAAAATTTGGAGAGTTTGCTCAATTTTTTATATATGAAAAAAAAATATTATTTTAGCATTCGAGTTGCAAATAATTTGAAGGGGTTATCCCTTTAAGAATTCTAAAAATGTTGCCCATTTTGTAACTTGAAATAAAAGATATTATTTTTGCATTCGAGTTGCAAAATTTTTAAGGGGGCGTTAACCTTTAAAAATTCTAGAGACTTTGAATTTTTTTTCCTAACTTCCAAAAAAAATAATATTTTTGCATTTGATTTGATAATTTCTTAATGGGATTAACCTTTAACAATTTAGAGATTTTATATATTAAAAAAATTATTATTTAGCATTCAAATTGCAAATAATTTAAAGGGGTTAACCTTTAAGAATTCTAAAGACGTTGCACATTTTTTCTACTTGAAATATTTTTCTACCTTTAAAAAATCTAGAGACTTTGCAAAAAATTTCTAACTTCAAAAAAAAAAATTGCATTCGATTTGATAATTTTTTAAAGGGGTTAACATTTAACAATTTGGATATTTTGCTCAATTTTTTATCTATGAAAAAAAATATTATTTTAGCATTCGAATTGCAAATAATTTAAAAGGGTTAACCTTTAAGAATTCTAAAGACGCTGCACATTTTTCTACTTGAAATAAAATTTATTATTTTTGCATTCGAATTGCAAATATTTTAACGAGGTTAATCTCTAAAAATTCTAGAGACTTTGTATATTTTTTCTAAGTGCGACTGATGAACAGTGCCAAATAATAACCTTCTGATCGCGGGTCAGAGTGTCTCAACTACTGAGTCCGTTCTCACCGACTTCGTCGAAGATAGAGAGTTCGATCGGAGAGTTTCAAGGCGCGGATAAGTATGGGGACCGTTAGACTTCGTCTCTTTTGAAAACATGTTTTTGCAAACCAAATATGTTTTGGCTGGTGCACTTTTTAAATACGTTTTATACAAAGTATGAGAACAATGCAATAAAACAGTAAATAACACAAGCAATTTTTAACGTGGTTCGGATACGCAAGATCCTACGTCCACGGTCCTACAGGACAGGAGTTCTTGTTGATTTATCTAAGCAAGCCTCAGCAAGGAATCTGTACGCTGGACAGACCCTTCTAAGTTATAGTCCTTAGCGACTTTACAAATCAAACCGAAGTTTGAAGGGGAGGGGATTTTCTCCAACACTGAAGGAGTTCTTACAATAAGAACAATTCACAGAAAGTGAACTCCTTTAAAGGTTCTAAGTTATTGATATAACAGTGGAGCTTAGATAGAGAAGAGGGAACTAAAGAATCTCTAGAGAGAAGAACTACGGATATTCAACTAAGCAAGTTCTTCGCTGGATTGGCTTGAATGCGCTAGAGAGTTTGTATGTTGTGAGCGTATATTCCCTTTGATGTCCCGTGTGTTGAGCTTGGAAACTCTTCTCTATTTATAGTCGTGACCCAGGCATGTATCCGTTGGAGAGGACGATGCCATGTGTCACAACCTTCCAAGGACAACGGCCATAAGTTTTCGAACTAGCACCGCAGAGTGGTTCGCTTCTGTACATGAGAGCAGCTTTAATGTCAGAGCAGGTAACGTTTTGGTTGCTTCTCATTGGCCGAGGTTTGTGGTAGGTGAGACTTGTCAGACATCAGTCTTCATCTGAGTTGACTCTCACTGATCCTCGTATGAATAGACTCTGCTGACTTTTGAATGACAATAATAGACTCTGAGTTGCATATGTTCAGTAGATCTGGATCGATCATACTGACTTCTTCATCTGAGTCTGCTGATAAGAAACTTCTACTGAGAACAGTCAGCTGGTGACTCTAAAGGTACAAAGCTCCTCTCACATTCAGTAGATAAGAATCGTACTGAGTCTTCAACGGAGGTCTGCTGATAAGAATCTTCTATTGAGAGCAGTCAGCTGGATATAAATAATGAATATAAGAACATGCCTGGCCTATTACATCATCAAGTTCGAAACACACTACGGGTACAAGGACAGATTTTGGGATCTTCAATTCTATAGCGATAAAAATCACTACAATTTCCCCCATTACCGAAATATAACAATAAGTCCTAAGTACATGAACTACTGACGTCAGTTCTAAGTACCCCTTAGCAATGATCTAAACGACCACTAACTCATAACCCAACATTAACCTTTAGAAATTTGAGGTTTTTGCTCTATTTTTTATATATGAAAAAAAAAACATTATTATTTTCGCATTCTAATTGCAAATATTTTAAAGGGGTTAACCTTTAAAAATTCTAGAGACTTTGCAAATTTTTTCTAACTTCACAAAAATAATTAATATTTTTGCATTCGATTTGATAAATATTTAAAGGGGTTATTAACCTTTAAATATTTGAAGATTTTGCTTAATTTTTTATATATGAAAAAATTATTATTATTTTAGCATTTGAATTGCAAATATTTTAAAGGGGTTACCTTTAAAAATTCTAGAGCGTTTGCAAATTTTTTCTAACTTCAAAAAAATTAATATTTTTGCATATGATTTGATAATCTTTTAAAGCGGTTAACCTTTAAAACTTTGGAGATTTTGCTCAATTTTTTATATATGAAAAAAATTTATTATTATTTTAGCATTCGAATTGCAAATATTTTAAAGGGGTTAACCTTTAAAAATTCTAGAGAGTTTGCAAATTTTTTCTAACTTAAAAATTTTTTGCATTCGATTTGATAATTTTTTAAAGGGTAAACCTTTAAAAATTTGAAGATTTTGCTCAATTTTTTATATATGAAAAAAAAATTATTATTTTAGCATTCGAATTGCAAATATTTTAAAGGGGTTAACCTTTAAAAATTTAGAGACTTTGCAAAAAAATTCTAACCTTTAAAAATTTTTATATATGAAAAAAAAATCATTCGATTTGATAATTTTTTATAGGGGTTAACCTTAAAAAAAATTGAGATTTTGCTCAATTTTTTATATAGGTAAAAATTATTATTTTGGGGCCGTATTCCAAATCTTTTAATGGGTTAGCCTTTAAGAATTCTAGAGACTTTGCACATTTTTTCTAACTTCAAAAAATATTATTTTTCCATTCGATTTGATAATTTTTTTACAGGGGGTTAGTTTAACCTTTAAAATTTTGGAGATTTTGCTTAAATTTTTATATATATGAAAAAAAAAATTATTTTGGCATTCGAATTGCAAATCTTTTAAAGGCGTTCATCTTTAAAAACTCTAGAGACTTTGCACATTTGTTTCTAACTTGAAAAAAAAAATCTGCAATCGAATTGATAATTTTTTAAAGGGGTTAAAAAAATTTGGAGATTTTGCTCAATTTGGAGATTTTGCTCAATTTTTTGTATCTGAAAAAAAATTATTTTAGCATTTCAAATGCAAATATTTTAAATAGGTTAACCTTTAAAAACTCTAGAGACTGCGCAAAATTTTCTAACTTCAAAAAAAAATTTTAATTTTGCATTCGATTTGATAAGGGGTTAACTTTAAAAATTTGGAGATTTTGTCTCAATTTTTAGTAAAGGAAAAAATTATTATTTTGGGATCGTATTGCAAATCTTTTAAAAGGTTTAACATTTAAAAATTCTAGAGACTTTGCACATTTTTTCTAACTTGAAAAAAAATAATTATTTTTGCACTGGATTTGATAATTTTTTAAAGGGGGTTAGGTTAACCTTTAAAAATTTGGAAATTGTGCTCAATTTTTTGTAAAGGAAAATATTATTATTTCTTGATCGTATTGAAATTATTTTAAAAGGGTTAACCTTTAAAGATTTTAGAAACTGCTAAGTTTTTCTAACTTGAAAAAATAATATATTATTTTGGCATTCGATTTGATAATTTTTTAAAGGGGTTAACCTCTTACTATCCCTCTTGCTTTCCCTCTTGTTTTTCCTCTTTTTTCCCTCTTGGTCTCCCTCTTGCTATCCCTCATGCTTTCCCTCTTGTTTTCCCCCCAGTTCTCCCTCTTGCTCTTCGTCTTGTTATCCTTCTAGTTCTCCCTCTTGCTCTACCACTTGCTCTCCTTCTTGCTATCCATCTTGCTCTACCACTTGCTTTATCTATTGTTGTCCCTCTTGTTATCCCTCTAGCTCTCCCTCTTGCTCTGCCACTTGCTCTCCTTTTTGCTATCCCTTTTGCTCTACCTCTTGCTTTCTCTCTTGCTCTTCCTCCAACTATCCATCTTGTTTTCCCTCTTGATCTACCTCTTGACATCCCTCTTGCTTTCTTTCTTGCTCTCCCTCTTGCTTTCCCTCTTGGTCTCCATCTTGCTTTCCCTCTTGCTATCCTTCTTGTTTTCCCTCTTTCTCTCCCTCTTGCTCTACCACTTGCTCTCCCTGTTGTTTTCCTTCTTGCTCTCCCCCTCTTGCTATCCTTCTTGCTATCCCTCTTCCTTTCCCGCATGATTTTCCTCTTACTTTTCCTCTTGCTGTCCCTCTTGCTTTCCCTCATGCTCTTCCTCTTGATATCCCTCTAGCTCTCCCTCTTGCTCTACCACTTGCTCTCCTTCTTGCTATCCATCTTGCTCTACCACTTTCTCTCTATCTTGCTTTCCCTATTGTTGTCCCTCTTGTTATCCCTCTAGCTCTCCCTCTTGCTCTGCCACTTGCTCTCTTTCTTGCTATCCCTCTTGCTCTACCTCTTGCTTTCCCTCTTGCTCTTCCTCCAACTATCCATCTTGCTTTCCCTCTTGCTCTACCTCTTGTTATCCCTCTTGCTTTCCCTCTTGCTCTCCTTCTCCCTCTTGCTCTCCCTCTTGCTTTCCCTCTTGGTCTCCATCTTGCTTTCCCTCTTGCTATCCCTCTTGCTATCCTTCTTGTTTTCCCTCTTTCTCTCCCTCTTGCTCTACCACTTGCTCTCCCTCTTGTTTTCCTTCTTGCTCTCCCCCCTCTTACTATCCTTCTTGTTATCCCTCTTGCTTTCGCACATGCTTTTCCTCTTGCTATCCCTCTTACTTTTCCTCTTGATTTCCCTCTTGCTATCCGTCTTGTTATCCCTCTTGCTCTCCCTCTTGCACTCATCTTGCTATCCCTCTTGCTTTCCCTTTTGCTCTCCCTCTTGTTTTCCCTCTTACTATCTCTCTTGCTTTCCCTCATGTTCTCCATCTTGCTATCCCTCTTGATTTCCCTCTTTCATTCCCTCTTGGTTTCCATCTTGCTCTCCCTCTTGCTATCCCTCTTGCTTTTCATCTTGTTCTCCCTCTTATTCTCCGTCTTATTATCCCTCTTGCTCTCTCTCTTGCTCCCCCTCTTGCTATACCTCTTGTTCTCCCTCATGCTATACCTCTCTCTATCCCTCTTTCTCTCCCTCTTGCTATCCCACTTGTTTTTCCTCTTGTTTTCCCTCTTAATTTCCCTCTTGCTTCCCCTCTTGCTATCCCTCTTGCTCTTCCTCTTGCTCTCCCTCTTGCTTTCTCTCTTACTATCCCTCTTGCTCTTCCTCCAGCTATCCATCTTGCTTTCTCTCTTGATCTCCCTCTTGCTATCCCTCTAGCTTTCCCTCTTGTTCTGCGACTTGCTCCCCCTCTTGTTTTCCCTCTTGCTCTCCCTCTTGCTATCCATCTTGATATCCCTCTTGCTCTCCCTCTTGCTATCCTTCTTGTTCTCCCTCATGCTATACCTCCATCTATTCCTCTTGCTTTCCCGATTGCTATACCATAAAAACAGAAAATAATGAGTCTGAATCTAATCAGACTCTAATTTTAAGGCTTCATTGAGCTGATTAACATCCATTCCAATAAATTATTACATTCATCAATGATAAATCTTGATTTTTTTTATGCATTCTTCCAACATTAATCCTAAACAAGTCCCCCAATGTTTTCTTTTTTAGCAATTTTATAAATTTATCTTGACCTAATTCACATGATTTCTCCTGTTCTTCTTATTCCTTCAATTTCCTATTAGATAATACTCATATACAGATAACAAACTTTAAAATTGATAGAATCATATAAATTGAAAATTTGCCACAATAAATCAAGAAATAAAAATTGAAGTTATACAGAAAGAAAATCCATCTTGTGCACGGCAGCAAGGGGCAGAAGATGATGATGTACCTATTTTAATTTGAGTAATTTTGGACTTACACTTGCCGGCGCCGAGAAGGCAGAGGGGGAGGGTCAAGGGGAGGATGGCCAATAGACGGTGTCGGCGTGCCGCCGTACGCGGGGAGGGTGTCGGCGTGCCGCCATACGCGGGGAGGGTGGGCGGAAGACGGAAATCGGGAGGGGCGGCTGCGGGCGGTTGAGACTTGTGAGTTTTTCTTATTTGTGAATTTGGAGGCAAAAAATTAAAATGGGCCCGTTACTCAAATCAATACCCAAATTAAGACGGATGTTTTGCGGGCTGTACAAGTAATATCCAGCAAGCAGGCCCAAAGAAAATCAACCGTCCAAATCAAATATGTCGATGGTTTTATGTGCAGGTGAAAAAGTAAAATATTCCATATCCAATTTGGGTCAAATGGATCAATGGTGATGATGAGAGCTGTTTTACACTGCTGCCAAAAAAATCTTTTTTTTTATAACAGAGTAATTATGGGATTCATGCATTAATTTAATTTGTTCCATGAATGAAGATATGAATGAATGATGTTTCAAATTATTAAATAATGATTGATCGAAACAAAATAGTAGAATTAATTAGGTCATGTTTCCTTTATGGTACAAAACAGTATCTATAAATAAATTTGCTGATCAAAGATAAGCACGCGCAATTTATGGCACCTGGTCAATATGTACAGTCATTTTACACTTTGGGAATTCTGTGGTAAAATGATAACATCAACTCCACTAAAATTAATAAACTACTCATTCTAAATAGAATTTTGATTATAAATATCAAATGCTTGAATTTCTTACTGTTTGTTTTCTATATATATTTTTGTTTATCGTCATAAATGCAACTTCATTTAATTTGATTGTTTAAGTTAACGGCTTTTGCCTATTCAAATACAAGTCAAGCTTGCAATACACCTCTTTATATATATTTGTTGATAAAAGAAAATATTATTTCAATACTAAGAAAGAGTTGCAGATGCAGAAATCTTAGTTGCACGAGTTGACCTAAAAGACATGATATTCACCAACAAAATATATATATGATATATATTATCTATGAATAGGGGCGGATCTAGGATTGCAAGGAAGGGGGGGTGAAATTTAAAAATTCAATAGAAAAGATGATGAAGTGTAGATTTCGAGGGGGAGAAATACAAAAAAAATCAAAAATTACATATAAAAGTCGAGTTTCAACATGAATCGGGGGCGACTACTGCCGGACGCGCCTTGGACCCCCCCTGCCTGTGAACTAAAGATTTAGAGATGATGTAAAAATACCAAAAAAGCAGATATTAGTATTTTCATTGTACGTGTATGATGAGGTGTTAATTAGGTTTCACAGGTTATCATATATAGTATTGGTGGTAAACGAATCATGACAAATTGAATGGAGAAGTGGACGTCTCAGTCGGAAAAGATATATGGACTTCCACATTTTATTTAAGAATTATATTTAGGTATCAACATATCACAATGCATTTGATAAGTGAGTTTGAGTATTTAATAGTGTGGTAATGCTTCGATATCATTAGAACACATACAACCAATTATTTTTATGTATCGATGCGCTTTTTTCTTCTTTAATAATCCATTTATAGTTTTTTAATAATAATAATAATAATAATAATAATAATATATACGTAGTGAAACTCAATCGTATGAGAATCTGAGAATTAAGAATACATACAATTTATACCTTTTATCTTATTGATTGAATTGTTTGGATTGAAAATTCCTCTATTCATATTATGTATATGTTTTATGCATAATCTTATACATAAAATTAACATATAAATAATTGAATATGAATAGGGCATAAGGAAGTATATATATATAAGGTTCCTATATAGTTCTTAAATTCTTATGTTGACCTGAATCAGTAGGTAGTATATAAATACATAGAGGATCTTATAGAAATATGTAGAGTGACTTTGGAGACTTATTGAGTATGATCAAATACAAATGATCCTATTGAGTATTTTACATTCAATGGCGGATCCAAGGGGGGGCACCCGGCGGCGGCGGCCCCCCGAACTCGTGTCGAAACACGATTTCTTATATGTAATTTTTAAGAAATTTCGTATTCCCCCCCCCGAATGTACACTTCACCCTCTTTTCTATTGAATTTTTAAGTCTCCCGCCCCTGCTTGTAATCCTGGATCTGCCTCTGTTTACATTGAATATTAGATGATCCATATTGCAAAAAAAAATAAGTTAAAATTGAGGAAAATGATAGATAATAGGAGACCTCATTGAATTTGTAAAAGTAAACAGAAAAGTGTGACATGCACTAGCTAGTATTCCACTTCCATAATTATACTTGTTAAGGAGCAGGAATTAATTTGAATGAGTAGTTAGGTGACCTAACTGAGTGATGTGGTAGCAGCCAATGATATATGATCCAAATTGGCCATTATCATTCTATGACGTGCCTAAGTTAGTTCCTTATGTGACTGCTTCTTTATTTAATTATGAGACAATTTTAAGGAAAAGGAACCTTTCAAATCTGCACTACTGGAATCTGACTCCTAATTCCACCATAAATGACCAGAAACAATTATGTGGTTAATAAATTAACTTATGTGTTTTAGTTAGCTAGGGCTCGTATCACCTATATATACTTTTCAACTATGCAACAGTATTAACTTATAATGCTTCTACCTATATATATACCTACTTGCAAAGGCCTTTTAATTTTCTCTTTTTTTTTTTTTTTACTTCTTCAATTCAAATTAGAATTTAATTAAGTGGTAATTATTAGGTTTCAAACTTTTATTAGAATTTTATACCAAATTAAATATTAATAATAATATATATACTAGCTAGTGACACAAAAATAAATGGTACATATAAAAGCGTAAAGTTATGTTAAAAATAGATGATGATTCTCATTGAGCAACCATGCTAGAGTGAAGCCCACAATGATATCACAAATCTTGTTGTTTGCACACATAATGGAAGGGAAAAGTAAAGAAGAAGATTTTATATGTATTAATTCATAGGCCACACGTTCTGTTTTTATATAGAAATAGATTCGTTCAAAAAGAACTCTAGAAGATGTTGATCGTAAATGAAAAGATTGATTACGTAGAAAGACAAAATTTAGTGAAGAAATGTTGGCAAAAGAAGTAGTTGTTTATCCACATATGTTTTATGATCAATAAAGATTTGAACTGTCTTGCACTACAAGTACTGCTATTTGATGTGTTAGACATATAACTAATTAATTAATGGGTTGTTTCAGTTACTAGTACTTTCTCCGTCCCATAGAAAGTGTCTTGTTTTCTTTTTTGGTTATCTCATGAAAGTGTCATGTTTCTAAAAAAAAACAAAGAATGTGTGACCAAAATTAATAACCCAAAAGTCAAACAATATACACCACACAACACAAATACTCATTTACATTCAATTACGGTAAATGAGTTGGGTTGCATTATGTGTTTGTTGACATGTAAACAGTAGCACACTAGCTAGCTTGTTGAGATATAACATAACTATCACATTTATTCCGTACTAGGTGGGACTATAATCAAACGTCCAACTTTATGTACTATTTCATCCCAATATTAAAAATTAGTTTTTTTAATTTGGATGAAACGATTCTGCAGATAAAATAATAGTAATAATTTTATAAAATCTTCCTAACAAAAGTTTTACCATAAAAATCAAAAAACATATACCCATAACTGCAAGAGTAGAAAACCCTATATATATGGCAATGCTTTAGGTCCAATAAAATTTGGATGTAAGGATATATATAGGGAGTGGTTCTCGTGTGAACATTCATTATCGTGTGAACGTGTAAACACTGCACTTTAAAGACAAGCGTATTGCACTTTCAAGGTAAATATATTGCACTTTAATACTGCATTTTACGTACCGCACTTAAAGACAAATGTACTGCACTTTAAAATGCAGTATCTTTGCCTTTAAAGTGCAGTACATTTGTCTTTAAAGTGCAGTGTTCACACGTTCACACGATAACAGGTTGTTCACATTTGAACTTCCTCTGCAAAAGTTGTCCCGTCTGGTTTTGTCACTTTCCATCCTTTAATCTCACCCCTCCGTTCAAGTTTCTAACCTCTATATATACCCTCCAATATTCTTGCTTCTCATTTATTCCCATCACCTTAAACACAAATACAACTATCGCATCAGATTAAACAAAACAAATTCTCATCTTCTTCATCAAAATGGGATCCTTACAAGTATCCAAGGAGGTTAATTAATTCCCTCATCATCAACCCCTTTCTCTCTCTCTCACACACACACACAAACATTCTCTCTCATGCAATGCAATGTACCATGAAGTGCAAATTTGCATGCAAATGTTATTCTAATGCATATGTATAACTTTTGTTCTTATTCATATCCATAGGCTCATAAGCTGAAGGAGGAAGATGAATTCACTGGTGATGGGAGTGTTGATTTTCATGGACAGCCAGCAACCCGAGACCGAACTGGAAAATGGGTAGCCGGGATCATCATACTCTGTAAGTCGTCTATTCTACACACGTGCTTAATTAATCAAAGGTTGCAATCTTGGTAGACTTTAAGGCATAGAGTTTGATCCTATTAGACTTGCTCGAGTAAAGCCAATTACTTTATAAGGCTTGTTCTAGTTTGTGAAGTAATGAGGTAGAGAAGTAACTGGTTTATTTTTTTAAGTAAACTTCACATTCTTGAAAATGACAATTTTGTTTGTAGATAAATCAATTTAAATCTTTCTGATGTTCTTTGTCGTCTTCCTCTTTTTGATCTTCATCAAGCATGACTAATAAGATTCAAAAGGTTTATTACATCATTAAATATGCCTCCCACATGAGTTTGGCTAGGGATGTAGCCAGAATTCTCGATAAGGGAGGGTAAAGAGCATAACGGAAAAAATATGGCATTACTGATTATTAGGCTTCTAAACTAACTAGATTAGAGAAGTAGTAGTAACTAACTAGATTAGGAAAAGTGTCCAGGTGTTACGGCATGCATGCAAATCCCGCCACAACACCAAACCCACATCAGAAAGCGCATAGTTTTAATAACTAATTTAGTCCATTTGGAATTTTAATTATTCATCTAGTAAACAACGATTAACCTTTGAACTATGACTTCATGTAGTTAAATTGAGACAATTATATATATATATATATATATATATATATATATATATATATATATATATATATATGACTCTCTTTGAGGCTATAATTCTTTCTACTTTTTCTTGGCTTTTTTCCTAACCACCAAAAATGGAAACACTTGATGGGTAGAAAATGATCGATTAAGTTGATTTAATTGTGTGTGTGTGTGAGTGCATTAATGACAGCACTAAGCATTATTTGTGAATCACGTGAAACTATTAATTTCAACAGATGAATCAGTCACTTTCAAATGATTTCTACAAATTATCCAATCACTTTAGCCCGACTCAAGAATGTATAGATTAATAGAGCAAACTTTAAATACTTTTAACTAATAATAGTATTAAATACAATTATTATAAGTCGGTTCATAATCATGAAGAAAAAGATGTATGTGCAGGGAATTAATTAGTTGTATTCTTGTAAAAGAAAAAAAAAACTAGCAGAAATACGTACGTAAGAGCTTGCGAGCTGTTTTCGCATTTAATTCTGGTTATGATATTATTTTTTATGACAATAGAAGTTGGATTAACGTCAGTTTCACTTCAGTTAGTTATACCCATCCATCCCTATTTCATGCATATTAATACTTAATTTCGATTGGGAGAGTCAGTTCATTGTTAGGTTTTTTTTCTACATGCGCGCATTGGTCTTTAATTTCTCTTTCCTAGCTATCATCCATAATTTTATTAAATAATTCCAAATAAACTATAACATACAAAGTTATATCTAGGATCCATCCAATCTTTAGACATAGAAGAGTAGATACTTTTAGATGCCCAAAGTCAAGTTTTATGAAATCCTTTTGTAATTTCTCACATCGTCATGATGGATTGATCAAATACGAACTTAGATTTAGGATCTGCTAAGGTTCAAATGTGAACAAACTATTATCGTGTGAACACTGCACTTTAAAGGTAAATGTACTGCACTTTAAAAGCAAAGATACTGCATTTTAAAATACAAGATCTTAAAATGCGGTACATTTATCTTTAAATGCAAGACGTAAAGTGCATATTTAAGTATAGGATATTTACCTTGAAAGTGTAATACGTTTGCCTTTTAAAGTGCAGCTTTCATACGTTCACATGATAAGAATTGTTCACATATGATATTAATGTAGCAATTAAGGCGAGTGGAAATTAAGAGGTTCAACTTTTTGAAATGCAGTGAATCAAGGACTGGCTACACTAGCATTTTTTGGGGTAGGAGTGAACCTGGTGCTGTTCCTGACTAGAGTCCTGCAGCAAGACAATGCGGAGGCTGCCAACAGCGTGAGCAAATGGACCGGGACGGTCTACATATTCTCCCTTGTTGGTGCTTTCCTTAGCGACTCTTACTGGGGAAGATACAAAACTTGTGCCATCTTTCAGGGCATCTTTGTCATCGTAAGTATCCATTTATACTCCATATGTGTGTGTTCATGCTTGTTCTTGGTTTAACTAATATACTGCCTGCAGGGTCTGGTGCTGCTGTCAGTGGCAACGCAGGTTTTCTTGCTTAAACCACGAGGTTGTGGGGACGAGACGACCAACTGTGGCACTCATTCAAGTTGGGAGATAGGGCTGTTCTACATCTCTATATACATGGTTGCTCTGGGAAACGGAGGGTACCAACCCAATATTGCTACGTTCGGGGCTGATCAGTTCGACCAAGAGGAACCCAAGGAGGGCTATTCCAAAGTAGCCTTCTTCAGCTATTTCTATCTTGCACTCAACCTTGGTTCTCTCTTCTCCAACACCATATTGGGATACTTTGAAGACGAGGGCATGTGGGCTATCGGATTCTGGGCGTCCACTGCCTCTGCTTTCCTCGGTTTACTCCTCTTCCTCGGAGGTACTAAGCGTTACAGGCACTTCAAGCCCACCGGCAACCCCCTCTCCCGCATTTCACAAGTCATAGTTGCAGCCTCCAACAAGTGCAGCCTCAAGATCCCACCGCCCGGTAATGATAACTTGTATCAAGGTGAGGACGATGGTTCAAGGAAGATGCTACACACGCAAGGCTTCAAGTAAGTAGCAATAATTACCAACTACCAAGCCAAGCTAAGCTAGTGCATATATGCAATGTAATAATTACTGTTGTACGTTGCAGGTTCTTGGACAGAGCAGCATTCCTGACTCCAGAAGATGTGGATGGGCTGAAGCAGAATCAATACAACAACAACCCATGGCGCCTCTGTCCCATCTCTCAAGTTGAGGAGGTGAAATGCATATTGAGACTGCTGCCTATTTGGCTCTGCACCATCCTCTACTCCGTTGTCTTCACTCAGATGGCCTCCCTCTTTGTTGAACAAGGCGATGCAATGAATACCCAAATCTCAAACTTCAGGATCCCTGCATCAAGCATGTCTAGCTTTGACATCCTCAGCGTAGCTCTCTTCATATTCCTGTACAGAAGAGTGATCGACCCCGTTGTGCGTAGGCTAAGAAAGGACTCAAAAGGGCTTACCGAGCTTCAAAGGATGGGGATCGGCCTAGTCATAGCCATCATCGCAATGGTCTCGGCTGGGATCGTGGAGTGCTACAGGCTCAAATATGCCAGGCGAGACTGCAGGCACTGCCAGGGCTCGAGCTCCTTGAGCATATTCTGGCAAGTCCCGCAGTACGCTCTTATAGGCGCATCAGAAGTGTTCATGTACGTCGGGCAGCTAGAGTTTTTCAATGCTCAAGCACCAGATGGACTCAAAAGCTTTGGAAGCGCCCTCTGCATGACATCCATCTCTCTGGGGAACTACGTTAGTAGCTTGCTGGTGTCTATAGTCATGAAAATATCCACGGTAGACAACATGCCTGGATGGATACCAGGTAACCTCAACAAGGGTCATCTAGACAGGTTCTATTTCCTCTTGGCTGCTTTGACAGCCATTGATCTCATCATATACATCGCCTGCGCCACGTGGTACAAAAGCATGAAGCTCGGAGCAAAGGGTGGTGGAGAAGATAAAGACGAGGAATATGTTGTCTAAACAACTAAATATACCATTACCATTTTACTTGCTGCTTTAATATGATGATGATCAATTTAGGAACTCACATTTGTACAGAGTTGGTGGTGCTTGAGGAGGGCATGGCTCGATCGAGAAGAAAAAAAGAGAATGCTTCATCTACCGCATCAATGCAAGAAGCTTTCTACAGAGAGTTATTTATCTGTGCCTCAATACTTGTTGTTTCTAACTCTTTAGTAATAAAAAGCTGGGGTCTTTGCTTCAACAACTGATTTTTGTCATGAAATAATTATACACCTACTTTTAAGTAATAAAAAGGGTACTTGGTTCATGCTTCACCTACTTTGGCCATGTTAGCCTTAGCTTTACATGTCTTGAACAGACCACAGATACGCCTCCGCCTCAGTAGCTCTTTTTTCATTCGTCCTTTTGAACAATTCTTTCTCATATCCTACAAAGTCAAGATTATTTCTCATTTGCATAATAGTTTCATTGGAAAATCTTTAAATTGCAATGATTCGGAACAGAAACAACTCTGGACATAGGAATAGCAGACAAAAAACTGACGCATGAAAAGAGGGGAATTATTTGAAATGCATCAAAAATCTTAGAATGGAACAAGCAATCTTGAACCGGAAACGGAAAATGGACTCACCGGTGCTGCGGTCAACACCATCCCAGTGTCTCCCTGGCTTGATAGCATAGCGATTAGGGGCAGCATCAATTCCTCTTCTTATCCAGCTGTGGGGTGGGATCTCTTGGGGTATTATGAAGCCAGACTGTTTCATCTTCTCACTATCACCTAGATCCGGAAGGAGTTGATCCAATTGTTTTTTCTGAGAAATTGGAAGATAAACTGTGTGACTATGGGAGGAGAAGCAAACGCCAGAACTTGCAAAGCATTACTAACTAATTTTAGTTCACATATTAGCATATATTCAAGTATATTTTACTTGAGAAAATAAATTGGATATAAGATAAAGTGAGCAACTTGCCCTGGCCAAGTGTGCCATGGGGTCACCCCATCGAACTCTTTCCTTCAGCATTGCATCAAGATCAGTGTCATCCCTACAATAGAAATTGTCACGTGAAAATGTGCGTAAATTTTAAAAGATCATCACAGAAAGCTCCTGCCAATCACATAGATGCATAACTTGCCTGGCTCTCACTCAGAAGAGTGAAAGAACAACAATCAGGAGAAAAAAGAAAAAACTGAAGCAAAATTCCCAAAGGATTTTACCACAAAACTATAATTTCGCAACACGTGACAATATCAAGAATAAATATGGGCAATATATACAAACTTAGACCTTTTCATGTTTTCCCAAAAGACTATTGTATGGTTTCCATTAATTTTAACTCATAAAAACACTACTACCTACTTATCTCTAAGAGTACCTGCTCCGAGCAAAGGGTTTATCCTTCTCTGCTTCTAGTTCTTGCAATTTAGCTTCAGCTTCCCTCTTTTGTGCCAAGCCTTTGCCCCACTCCAATTTAATTTCCTGCAACAAATCACCATTACTTGCTTAAGAATGACCGTCGCCAATATGTCTTACATCTCAAAAGTACCATGAGTTGGATCTATAAATATACAGTTTTTAAGTTTAAAACCGTGCATGTACTTAACAAACCACAATACGCAGAACTGTGAACGTGCAGATAATTGAACAAGTCATTTAATTTTCGAGATATATAAGATGATATTGTTTGATAAACATTTAAAGAAAATCCCTAGTCTAGAAAACCATCACCTCAGTTCCTTCTCTGTTTCCAAAAGACATGTCTCCACAAATTCTTGTATCATCGAGGAAGGAAGAGAAGAGGAATCGGAAAAAGTAAGCAAGCTCGCACATATTCAAAGAGCATGAGTAGCAAAATTTGTGAGAATCATATGAAGTTGGCATTATAAATATTGTTAATTAATACATGTTTATTTGCAACCACTGACAAACTTCTATTATTTGTTAAAGAATAAATTGATAATATTGACAATTTTGTATAATAAAATCCCTCCCCCCCCCCAAAGAAATCCATACAATCAGCACATAGAAGAAGAAAAAAACAAAATATACATGAAAAAACAGAAAGGTGAGTTGGACTAAAAGAAGCAAGACATATCTGTATCATGAGAAGCAGGCACAACCAGCAAAAAAGAGTGTGAAACCAGTTACCCATGGTTGGATTGGATCTTGCTAAAATACCCCACAAGGGGACCATATAAGATTACATGGCCGAAGAAGAAACTAATTGTTGGTAAATCTATGAACCAATGTAGGACGATTATTATTTTTTCAAATTGAGATAGGATGTGACTTAGCAGTCAGTTCAGAAAAGTTATTTATGAGGAAACCACTTGTTTCTTTCATGGATATGCTCAATCCAGGTATAGATGCTAAGACGTGAATTCAAGACTCAATGTCTCTTCAGCAAGAAATGTGATATGACACATAGATGAGTAGAACCTCCTGCTAGTAAAGTTAGTACTTGTCATCATGTCAAGTCGTTTATACAGAAACAATCAGGTGTCTGGTGCAACTGGAAACATCAACCAGGGCACTCAATAATCTACAAGTTTCTTCCTGGGTTACACTGAACTTTGTGGATGTCAACTGCTCCACCCAAAACACACCAAAAAAACGAAGAACTAGGATTTAAACAGTCTGAGAAATCCACAACATGTCAGCAGAGATCTTCATCAGAGGCAAATACCATGGCAAGGAAGACAATAGAGTATCTACTATAAACTAAAAGAAGAGCTTAGAAAGTGAGACTGGTTTTTAACTAGGAAATTGGCTCCAAAACCACAGGCTTCACTCAATACGATCTATTAGGATCATCTAGTAACAACTAATTCAAACATTATACTCCAATTTCAGTATCCTCGACCAATTTTTACTTAGGAGTTAAGTCCCTTCCTTTTGAAGATATTCCCAACCAATAAGTGGCAGAGAGAGTCGATTGTGACTGCTACGAAAAAACAGATTACGAGTCACCGATATCGGCCGGATTTCCTTCGGTACCATGCAAAGTTTTAAAGACTTAACCCTACCCCACCACCCACCCCTTAAACATAGAAGCCCATTAAAAAAGAAAAGAACAAAAAAATTGCACGTGAAGCAACATGGAGGTCAAGAGAACAGGATGAGAAAATTAGATTAAAAGAAGATCTAATATTCTGAAATCATCAAAGAAAAATCTTAATCGAATGCAAGATAAAAAAAAATAATAATAATATAAAACCTTTGGTTTCTCTTCGTTCTTATGAGATTTGAGATAGTCCTCTTTCGTCATGCGTTTCCCTGAAACCATACAAAAAGAGGACATAAGATTAACATATTAACTTTGGCTTGAGAAATAGAATAACAGCAAAAGAAAATCTTAACCAACCAGCTTTGTCACGGTATACCGCTTCAGCGTCTCGGCCGCTAGCTAAACTATCCATCTTTTTAAAACTTCAAAACACGTAGACATTAAATTTGTATGAGTATTCAATGACAAGACGAAATGAGAAAATCATGAAAACTCATCCAAGAGAACAACTCAGAGCAAAAACAGTGCGTTAAGCTTAATGCTTAAAACTTGTTTAAACTTTAGACGGTATGTGCAAAAATGCCCTAGCTTGAGAAAGAGGTTATGTGTATTTCAAATAAGGCTTTTTTAGAGAGTAGGTGTTTATTTTTTTGTGTGGTGTTAGCTAGAAACAGTGAATTAAAAAGCGTGTGAGGCGTACGCCTCGAGGCGCGCCTCGGAGCGAGGCGCCGGAAAAAAGCACCGAGGCGTATGCCTTGATGATTCCGCGTCGCCCGGGCCGCCTCAGTCCGTCGAGGCGCGCCTCGAGGCGTACGCCTCGAGTCGGACGTCTGAGGCGGTGCGGAATTGGGCTCTTTTTTTTAAATTAAGTTGACCCATTCCAAATTGGCTCAAATTGAAGGTGACCCATTCCAAATTGAAGATGACCCATTCCAAATTGGCCCAAATTGAATATAACCCCAACTTAAATTTGTCAAAATTGACTCAACTCTAATTGACTAACCTAATTGAAACTGAAATTGAATCAATTTACGCGCTCCGACGTCCGCCTGGAAACCGCCGCTGCTGCCACCGCTCCGATACCGCGCCGCTGCCGCCCGGAAACCTTGCCGCGCCGCCCTTTAAACCGCCGCGACTTCCTCACTAAGAGTGAGTATTGATTTAATAATTTCTAAGTTCTATTTCTATGTACTGACACTTGCGTTTTGGGGGGGGAGCATTGGCTAT
Source organism: Lavandula angustifolia (assembly GCA_028984105.1). NCBI lineage: Eukaryota > Viridiplantae > Streptophyta > Magnoliopsida > Lamiales > Lamiaceae > Lavandula > Lavandula angustifolia. The sequence goes on from CM054822.1 coordinate 23,051,894, forward strand.
TTATGCTATTTATGTTGCTAATTACTAAAGTATTTTGTTTTTTTTTTTTTACAGCTAAGTAAAATGAGTAAATCCGGCATGGAAATATGCTACTCAAATCATTTTATCGGAGGAACAAGGGAAGAAATTACTAAACTATATTGACAAGATTGATGATGTTTGATTTGCTATTTTGCTTGCATTTTGGAGACAATTTATGTTGATGTTTAAGACTTTATATCTCTTTTTGTTGGTTTGAATTGGTTTGTTTTGTTGGTTTGAAGTTGGAAGAAACTTGATTTTATGTGTTTATGTGTTTGTGTAGTATTATATGTTTATTAGGGGAAAAAATAGAATTTACGCCTCAATTTTACGCCTCGGTCCGCCTTGAGGCTTACGCCTCGTGAATCCTAAGGAAAACGCCTCGGAACCCATTTACGTTTTTTTGAACTTTGGCTAGAAAAGCCAATTAAAATCTACCAAACCCCGAAACCGCAGCCTAACTCAACCTAAAAAGACATTTGAAGCTCATGACTCATGAAACGCCTTAAATGCGAATTTGTCATGCATGCAGCAGAAAATCAAGGCATAAGCTTCATTGGTGGGAGGGGGAAGGCACCACTGAGGTGATCTTTGGTAACTCGCCAAGGCATGCATCTTAAAGAATTCTTAAATCCATCAATCCATCTGCTTATTTAAAAACACCTATCCTTGATAAAAAATTACTGACTGAACCGATAAATAAATGGAAGCTTGTGCTTTTATCATGATTTGGTTCAGACAACTTATAAATAATCACAAATCACAATACAATCCCTAGCATGAAGCATAAAAAAGATATAGGTCAACAACTATATTAGAGTCAAAATTCAAAATATTTTACATACTTTAATGTGAAAGATATCGTAGGGCAGGTTGTACATGTCTACTTTCCAAGGCATTTATATTTTATGTATTTGTGTATCAAATGTTAATTAATTTGGTAGAAAAAGAATGCTTTATTTGATTTTGTACATGCTCCTCGATGAATAACATTCTTTAAACATTGTGGTTCGGTAGTTTAAAAGTAGCCATTCAGTTTTTTCCATTATGCACCAAACAGACTGAATGCTCATCCTTATTTGGCCACTACACTTGACAATGTAAACAAAGCACATGCAATTCTTAAAAAACTTAATAGAATGAAAAATAAAATTAGGCCAACGGATGCAGTAGAAGAAACCAGATGTAAGGATTTCAATGTGACAACTACAGAATAAGAAAGTAGCAGGATACTCGGGGATGCAAGAAGTTACCTCAACCAACTTTCTTTTCTGTCTTTATCAATTTCTTTTCTGATATCTTCACCAGAAAATAATCCAGCTTTCGGGCAACCTGAAACATCGCGCTTTTTCCTAGGAGGAGAAATGTCAGAAACTGATGGCATGGGACCAGTTGTATCATGATCATCCAAATAGTCAATTGACTTCCTAGAAGGCAAATAATCTCTTGCTGAGGCTTTTGAGTTATCATGGTACTTAGATTCGCTATGAACACGTCTAGGAGGAGATATATCCAAATCAGCAACTATGTTATCACCAGGTTCTGGTAATGATGCATGCTCATCTCTTTGTTGTCGTCGAGGTGGGGACAAATCAGTGCCTTTATTAGACACTGCATCTCCAAGGTGCTGTTCAGGTGAAGGGGTATCATAACGAGTAGTCCTGCCACCTCTAAAACGAGATGTTTCTGTTTCAGGGTCCAAAGGACTCTGGTAACTCTTACGTGACTTTCGTGGAGGAGATAAATCTCCAGGTTCAGGTGATGGAGTATCATCATGAGGCCTCCTTTTACGAGGTGGGGAAACATCAGAACTTTGGGTTTCAGACTTCCTATGAATAGGAATACTGGATACAGAAACCCAACCACTTCCATCCTCAGAAATTACTCCAAAAGGCCGTTCAGATCTCAGTTGCTCCAGTCTTTTCAAGCGCTTGACTTCAATATCTTCATCAATTACAAGCTTCTCTTCATCTGTAAGAATTTTCCAAACAGTTAACTCCTAGTAATGTTTAAGAATGTGGTGAACTCTCTTCTGCTAGATAAACGAATGTTCAAGTTACCTGCTGAATCTTCCTCGTCGTCAATTTTAACAGGTTTTTGCCAGATAGGATCTTCATCAACCACAATGACTCCCGCAGCATCAGGTTTTGCCTTTCTCTTTCTCTTCTTTTTCTTATCCTTATCATCATTACTAGTGTATTTCTTAAGTTACTCTTTAAGTGAAGGTGGATCAGATGTTGCACCCACCATTATGAACCTTAACAAACCCCTACAGTGAAAATCTTAAAGTCGTTATAAAGGCCTTGATGCCACAAGAGAGGACCGTCTAAGACATTATCCCAACTCAAGTATAGTCAAGCAAAAAGGAGATGCGAATTCAAGATTTCAAGAGTATTAGGAACTTAGTTCTATACAATGTCAGTACATCCAGTACTTGACCCTCTAACTAATCACACAAGGGATACCATAGACAAACTTTTCCTAATCCTTGTACGGTTATTTATACCTTAGGAAGGTAAGGTTGATCTTGTTGTATCACTCAACGTTAAGAGCAAAATCAGAAGTTAATGCTTTCATTACTGTTTAACTTACTCCTTACATCTTACCACCTAATCTACTGGCACAAAAACCAGCAAATTCAAAATTATGTCAAGCATCTGCTACTAAAACCGAAAAACAAACATCTCGCGTTTAAGTTGTGATTGATTTTTTTATAAATAGGTCCTTTGCATGAAATCAAGTGACAACAGATACATAAACAATCAACAATAAACAAGAACGAGATAGAATTATAATGGGATGAATATGTACTTTAGGAATTGTGAGTCGTCGGGCGCTGTTCGCGTGGGAGGGCGAGACGGCGAGAGCGGCTGGCGGGCGTCGGCTGTGACGGGTGAGCAGATATCAGAGTAGAGACGAGAGACCGAGAGAGTATTCGATTGAATCGATTTCAATTAGAGTTGGGGGTTTTTTATTTTTAGATTTCAATTTGAGTTAGAGCAGACGCCAGATACCAAGGGATTTTAAATTTTTTGTTTAATTCAATTTATGAATTTTTTAAAATTTTAAAAATTGTATAATGAAATAATAATATAAATGTTTTAAAATTGTAAAAATTGTATAATGATTTAATACTATAAATTATTAAAAGTTATATAATTAAATATTTCGATTAATTCATCGGTTAAGTGAATTAACCGACGAATAACTATTAAAACCGAAAACCTAATCTCAAAATCAAAATCGAAGTCCAATTTCAATTAACCAAAACTGACTATTCGATTTTTCTTTTCGATTATAAGTGAAACCGAAACCGTTTTGACACTCCTATGTGACTATGTCAAATGATACCTTCATTACTTTATTTACATTGTGTTTAATTGAAAAAAAAAAGGTGCGAACATAACCCTAAATTAGCGATAGTTATTTTTTTTTTTAATATAATTATAATGTAAATATATGATTTCGTTAATATCATAAATAAATAACTATTTACAATTATTAATAACACTAAGGGAGCGTTTGGTTCAGATCTTGGAATCGGATTCAAATTTTGGATTATTCCCTCCAATTTCAAAAAGGACTGACTCATTCTAATATATATGTTTGGGTTAATTCTTTGAATTCATGATCATTAATATATAGTATGTGTTTTATATAAATTTTTAGTTTTATCCTTAATTTGTATAAATATTCAAAAATTAAAATTAAAAATTAGAAAAATTACAATATAATAAATGAACAATGAAGAACGAAAAATCAAAAAATAAAAATGAAAAATAAAGAAAAAGAAAAAAAATGAAAGAATAACAAAAGGATAAAAGAATGAAAATATAATTTAAAAATGAAAACAATGCAAAACAATGAGAAAATAAAAAAATGAGTTTTTAGAAATAGTAGGTGATAAAATTTGGGGTTTGAGTAAAACCCACTAAATAAATAGTATGGAATTGAGGATTTCTAAATCTTTTGATATCATTATAAGATTTTGAATCCGATAGCCTTAATCCAAACATCATATATATTTCATATTGATTCCTATTTTCGAACACTTCATACCAAACGCTCCCTAAGACAATTTTGTAAATATGATTGCAGTGTTGAATCTCATCTCTAACTTTTTAATTAGATTCAAAAGTTCTGTTATTGTTTTATCGAACGGCACCATAAAATGCAATAAGTATTTCATTGTGCGTAACTGATAATAAAAAAAATTATATGGTCTATATATTACTCTAATTAATGTTCCGGAATATATGCTCACTATTATACACTTAATAAAAATACAATGAATTGTAGTTAACCTTATTTAATTAGTCTTGCTTAATAGTCAAATCCAATTGAGGTATTTGTAGTGTTCATTGTTTCATAAATAAATTAATTTATTATTTATTAACAAATTAATAAAATTCATTGTTTCTAAATAGTACTAATAAATAGTAAAATGACATTAATTTTAAATATGGTACATAAATAAAGTTATAACTTTTTATATTTATCCAATTAAGATTCAATTTAGCCGAATTTCAAAATTTCTATTTAAATTAATAAATATTAGTTTAAGAATTAATTAATATCTTCCTAAAATAATACTCTATATGTTCCACTATTTTCGTCTTGTTTCTTTTCGGCATGGGGACTAAAAAACTTTAAATAAGTGTTTATTTTGTGAGTTTTGATTGTATTAAGAAATTGACATAGATTTCGAAGAATTATTATTTTGAATCAACGTGAATTTATCCAAATTCTATTAGGTCATAGTTGATACAATTGATTTTTTTTGTCATATTGTAATTGAATAAAGAATCTAAAATTTTCAAAAAATTAATAATCATACATTTCTAAGTATGAGAGCGGAAAAAAATGGCTAGATAGATATTTTGGAGAGAATGTATAAAATGTGGGGCATTAATGAGTAATAAGGGGCCACTTTATTTTAGGATTAAGAGTTTAATTTTTTCCTTTCTAGAAACATGACACAGATAATGAGAAAACTCAATTAGAAACACAAGACATAAATAATTAGACTGATAAAATAAAACTTTACAGTCCTAATACTATTAATTTAGATAGGTTTAACTGCATATATAAATTATAGTATACAAATACTTAAAGAGACAGATCAGCATACGTGTATAAGATTATAGAGCTATGATTATAGCAATTACACGCAATTTATGGGCATTTCCATTTTATATAATATATATACAAAAAGAAGTTAGTATTTGATTAAATCGATTATCTCAAAAACTACTTTTATATAAATTGTGTGAGAATTCAATCAATTTGTCTGGAGAAGCATGAAATCTAGTTACGATAAATGGGTCCATATTAATTGCAATTCATGGGCATTTCCATATTTATATATATAAAAACAAGTTATTCGATAAAATCGACTATCACAAAATCTACTTTTATAAATTATGTGAGAATTCAATCAATTTGTTCGGAGAAGCATGAAATCTAATAACGCTAAATTAATTTAAGGTGTCTTTGATATTAAGATTTATATAATCACCTCATTAATAGTCAGCAATTATAAAAATTACCACCAAGTACAGGATTGACCCTTTAAGAATAAATTAAAATTAAAATAACCTGTTATGAGTATAATTCTTTTTCCTTGCTTATGCACAAACACACATAAAACCATTAAAACACAACTTTTTCTCTCTCAAACACACCAAATGAATATATTGATGATAAAAGTTTATTCTAGTTTTTATTTACTAAAAACTAAATTTGGGTAAAGCATAAATTATTTTGTTTAGTACGAGTAATTAGATTTTATGTTATTTATGAATGGGGTCAAAGATTTGTATGATTTGGATAAAATCCTATGCCTATGGCTATGGTGATTGGTAAGAATGAGGTCATAACATCTCCCTCTCTCCTCACTTTCGTATACCATTGTGTGTACTATAGTATTGACATGTGATATTTTTTATTAAATCAAATGACTCATATTTAATACATGTCAATATCCTTGTGATGTAGTACACATGAGTTGATACGAAAGTGATACACATAAGCTTTTGTGCTCCTAATCGTGTTCGATTTGTACTGTAAAAACATATCCGGTTTTTTTTTAAAAAAAAGTAAAAGTAGTAAGTGGCAACTGCCAATTTTGAGAAAAACGAAATCCTGGTTCCATCCAGCCGAGCCTCAAATAAATAAAGAGGCGCCATACAATCAATATACATTACACATAAACACCCGCCTCTCTCTCTCTCTCTCTCTCTCTCTCTCTCTCTCTCTCATGGCGTCTATGCTACTCCCACCGCAAACGCCCACATCTTCTTCCGCCGCTTCTTCGCTTTTCCTACGCTCCTCTTTCCCCAATCCAACCTCAGCTGCCGCACGATTCTCTGTACCCAACGCCGTCGTAAGTTGTCTCTCGAGCCGTGCTTTCCTTTTCATTTGCTTTAGCCAACTGATTATTTCGAAAGCATTCAGGTTTCTAATTATTGTTTGGAATTTAATTGTTTGATTATGCTTGCCTTTGTGTCGATAGAGATGCGAGATAACGTATTCATTGTGCTTTTCTTTTCATTTGCTTTAGCCAACAGAATATTTTGAACTCGTTCAGGTTTCTAATTTATTGTTTGGAATTTAATTGTTTGATTGTGTGTGGATAGAGATGCGAGATGACGGATTCATTGAGCGGGAAGCCTTGTGTTCCTGTTCTCAACGATCAGATGCTGCCCAAGTACTTGCAATCGAAACGATTGGAGAATGCGGTGAACAAAAACAATAGTAACAGGATCAAGATATTCTCCGGCTCGGCCAATTATGCTCTCTCTCAGGTGAAACTCTGCTCATTTTTGTCAGTCATTATGTCATATAAATTATGATGTAGCTAGTGTATTATACTCTTGTCTTTGCAATTAATTGTTTTACTTCTTCACTACATTTAAAAGGAAATTGCATGGTATATGGGCCTCAACCTTGGAGACATCCTGATTAAGCGTTTTGCCGATGGAGAGATCTATGTTCAGTTGCAAGAAAGTGTCCGTGGCTGTGATGTGTACCTGGTCCAGCCCACCTGCCCTCCAGCCAATGAAAATCTTATGGAGCTTCTGATAATGATTGATGCTTGCAGAAGAGCTTCAGCAAAAAACATCACTGCAGTGATTCCATACTTTGGATATGCTCGATCCGATAGAAAGGTGGATTTGAAGAGTTTTTTAATACATTTGTCTGTTGATGCTCCTAAAAAATTTTGATGGCATTCTAAATTTACTTTACTAGACCCAAGGACGTGAATCCATTGCTGCCAAATTGGTAGCCAATCTTATCACAGAATCAGGTGCGGATCGTGTTCTTGCTTGTGACATTCACTCTGGCCAGTCCATGGGTTACTTTGATATTCCTGTGGACCATGTATACGGTCAGGTACTCGCTTAAATATGGCCCTTTTATTACTTGTTTCCTATTTTTACTCACACTGCTTTGTTTCTGCTGTCAAAAGCCTGTCATCCTCGATTATCTTGCCAGCAAGAAAATATGTTCTGGTGACTTAGTAGTGGTCTCTCCTGATGTTGGAGGAGTTGCAAGAGCGCGAGCTTTTGCCAAGAAGTTATCTGATGCACCTTTGGCCATTGTGGACAAGAGGCGCCAGGGGCATAATGTTGCTGAGGTAGCTTAGTTGTCTTTTTTGTATGCGAGATAAACTCCACGGTGTATTTTGTATGAGGTTAAATTAAGTACATAAAGGGCTACATTATGTGGAACAACCTAGATAAGATGGATTATAACAATATTAAATACCGAGTGTTGAGTAGAGGAGGGTTTGACCCGAGTAAGTTTACATAGGAACTGGTCACATATCTTTCGTGCTTGACAAAAACTATGTAGCTGTTCTCATCTTTAATCTAATGATGCATGCATCTGCCACTTTGATATTTCATATTCTGTGCTAAATCAAGGAACCATTCTCAATCTATTGCTACTTTCTTACAACTTCAACAGCTTAATGCTTAGTGGAATAACGTTTATTATCAATATGTTCTCTTAATCTCTAACAGCTTCACCTGTTGACCGAGTGGCAGAAATTAACTGTTCATAAACCTTTCTACAGTACTTTCAGCTGCATATTTTAGGAACGAACACCGATACATATTTGAAAAATAACCACCAAGAGATGTTCTCATAATTTTTGAAAAGATTTATTTCATTTACTCTGTTCTCAATGCTTGTTACAGTTTATTCTTGGTTCCATAACTTTTTGTTTGTTTCCAGGTAATGAATCTGATTGGTGATGTTAAAGGAAAAGTTGCTGTTATGGTAGATGACATGATTGATACAGCCGGTAACTATATCTGATATCCTTTTACCTCCCTACTAAATTATTGCATAACATCTAAGCTTTGAAATCAAATGTGCTCAATCAAGCATAATATACAGTGAAAACATTAAGCACCATGCCAGGTATTCCATTAAGCACCATGCTTATGTATACAGAAGTGGTTAGGATCAACAAGTTCTACAGACAATGCTAATATAAGTTTATAAATGTTATCATGCCAATTTTATTTGCGAATGCTATTTAATGGAAAGAAGAGGATTATTCTGTGGCGAAATTTTAAGATATGATAGTAAGTTAGATATAGCTCTCCATGCCTATGAGAGAGTAGGGCCAACAAAATGTGCAAGAAGAACCTTGTTATTATTAACTAAATGACACTGGAGGTATTGGGTTTGCTGTAGTTCTATCATGAAAATTGAAAAGTTATAAAACCATTTAGAGCTTCAATCCTGACAAATAAATAAAATAATTTATTTGGAATATTTAGTGAATCAATCCCAGGTTGACTACATCAGAATAAACCATGGGCCATTCAAGGAATTTCAGCTGGTGAAACATCTATGTTTTTTTTTAACCAACAAAATCTAACTTATTTATTCTTTGTGGATCCAAGGAACTATTTCCAAAGGTGCTGAGTTGCTGCACGAGTCAGGTGCTCGGGAAGTCTATGCATGCAGTACTCATGCGGTTTTCAGGTTTCATTTGTTTTTTATGACTCTCTTTTCACCATTTTTGTGCAGTATCGCGGATTGTTTGATGACATGAAATAAACTTTCTTGTTCTTAATCTTCTCAATTGCATAAAATGTTCATTTTCCTTTTAATATTCCTGGCTACTAATGGGAATTTTCAGTTATCTTAGTTGAGAGTTGCTGTCTGGATTCGTATAATACTTGGATTATTTAGCAAAGTAATCAGAACTTATTTCGCTCTAGAATGTAGTTTAATTTGTTATTAGTGAACCATTTAATACTCTCATACTACTGCTGCAGCTTTGGTAGTAGTAGTACTTCTTATCCTTGAACCATGAAAACCCTTTTTAAATGCATTTTACATGCGCTTTTAAGAACGTAGCGGAACTACAATCTGGTAAAAATATGTCGAGAACTCATTGAGTGCTACCTCTTCCTAAAGAAGATGATTCTTTTGAAAAACATGTGCAAAATTTATAATGTGTAATTTCTAAGGTTGGATTATTGTCTCAATGACCATAGTATATTAAAAGTTAATGCTTTCGTATTTTCAACTGCTGGCTTGTTTTTATCAAGCTCTGAGGATAAATGATATATCTGTTGATTTTTGTTATTTTACAGCCCTCCTGCAATCGAGAGGTTGTCGAGTGGTCTTTTCCAAGAGGTGATCATTACTAATACCATCCCCGTGTTGGAGAAAAACTATTTCCCTCAATTGACAGTTCTTTCAGTTGCTAATCTACTGGGCGAAACAATATGGCGAGTCCATGACGATTGTTCAGTGAGTAGCATTTTCCAGTGAAGATAATTCCATATTCATTTGCTTGCTGATGCTGATGCTGAGTTTGGGACCAACATTCTTTACCAGACAGGTTTCATTTAATCCTCTGCTATAATATCTCTTCCAAAGGGAGGTGTAGAACTGTTACTTATTTTATTTTGCTGTCTAAAGGTTTAGGGACCTCATTATATTCTCTATCTAGTAATTTCGATGATACAGAATATTCAAATAATAGTATAAAACAGCCTCTCCTAGGTAAAAAGAATTTCAAATAATTGTAACGCTAGTTAATATTGTTGAGGTTGGTTTATGAAGAACTCGGGATGCACCACAGCACTAGAAAAATGAAGTGCTTTCTTGAGCTTCCGTTGATCAAAGATCTCAACCTCGACAAAGAACGTCGAACTGACAGGGCGATGATCCGATAGCTTCATCTCTGCTCGATTGTAACAAAGCTGTTTAATGCCTTTACCGAACCAGAGTATGCGGTCGCACCTGCAATGGTGAATCATTCATGTCTTTGAACAGAGACAATTAATTGGCAAGAAAGTTGAAGTTACCATGCTGGAGATCTCTTCTTCTCTCCTTCTTTTGGGTTGTGACCAACATATACATCAGAGTTGATCTCATACTTGTATGTGGGTGCAAAGTTGATCATCCCTTCTTTCCACCCATCAAACACATGCCCGTTACGAAGCTCCTTGCTTAACTGCACGCGCCACCACGTACGTTACGTACTATACTATATGCACGTACGTCCAGCCATACCAGATACTTATACTGTTACCTACCTGATCATGGTTGAGAAGCAGAGCCCACTGCTTCTTATCAACAAGCTTTCTCACTTGTGCATCCGACAGATTGATCCGATAATTCAAATCTCCAAACCAGAATATCCGACTGTTTGTTTGTTTGTTTGTTTGTTTTTTGAGTTGTTAGAACTTGACAGACAATCAAAATCAAGATGGAGTTAGTGTAACTTACTCGTGAGACGGAATCGTCTGTGGCTGATCAATGTCAAAGACGGTTGAGAAATGCGTTCGCTTTATAATCTCAAGAACATCAGCATTACGCCTTTGCTCCGCCCCGTACTTTTCGCCAGAGGTTAGATGAGAGCAGACAAAGCAGAGACGGCTATGGAAAAGAGACATACTTATGGAAACAGATCCCTGCCATTGCCAAAAGATCATAAAACTATATGAAATGCTGCTTTTGCAATGAAAAGAAGAATATATATGTATGTATACCTTGTTGCCCATGTACCCCATAAGTCCTACTCCAACTGGGGACACTTTCAAGTGGTTTATGTGCCGCCTTAACCTTCTCCGCACCCACACCGACACATATATTCCGACCATCTGCTTACTCACGATGCGTACGTAAACGGGATCCGACTTGGTTGAGATTGGAGTTTCAGACATTTCTACAAAGGAGTCTTCTTCATCTCCAGGCATTTCATCCGGTTCAGAATCATCCTCTTGATCAATACGGATCGACTGTAGGTTTCCAAAGCTACGGTGCATTCTCTTCAACCCAGAACCCCCCAGTGGGAGGTTTTGAGTTGTGAAGCCAGACCCTATCCTTGCAGTACTGCTCATGACTCTCCGTAAGCGGGACCTGGAAGATAAAGAAGCTTGCTGTGTAGCATCAAGAGATTGTTCTGGCCAGTCCAATCTGTTGTCCCACATGAAGTCATGGACTCTCTTTCCTCTGTTGACCTTCTCCAAATCACGGTCGGCAGTGGCTCCTGGGGACGAATCCTCTCCGAGTATATCGAGTATTGGAGCATATGCTACATCAGCTAATGTATCAGAAGCAGAGGAGGTCCTCAAAACAGGAGAGGGCGGCGCACTGTAGCTTTTATGCTTGGTGTCAGGCTCAGCTGACTTGTTCAAAGTCCTGCGGATGATCGCCTCCCATTTAGGTATTGGTCTTTTGGTTTCTGCTCCAAGTACGTTGCCTGCGTTCAGCGGAACCACCTCCTGGAAACTGTAAAGCATCACATTTAGGAACTACCCTAAACATAACTATTACTCCGACATAGCTTGTAAATCTTACCCGAAAACGTAAATATCTGCTGGATCTTGCATACACAACCATTCATCAATCTCAAGATCATCATCTGGAAGTCTGCCAGCAACATTCCAAGTGCCTATGTTTACTCTGCATACACAAAACCAAATCATAGTGTTTCATTCACTGGATAAAAGTAAAATTCAGAAACATATTGTATGTGACTTCTTACTGAGCCAAACCTCACATCTTTTGTGTTTATGTACTGGAGTCGCAGAGTTTCTGATTTCCCTCTCCGGTGTTTCTTCGACAAGTCTATTGGAGGTTTCCCTGAATCAATCATACGGATCAACACAAAGCAAGCAAACTACCTTTTCAGGATCTAAATCTGCAAGAATTATGTGAAACTCGCAAGTAAAGAAGACACACAAGTAGGTAGCTAGAAATGAATAGTTACCGCCTGCAGTTTCGATCGAGCATCGCCTGGTGGTACCAACATGATCCTCGTGCACAATAGGTTCGTCTTTACAGGAGCAAGCTGACCAAGACACAACAATCGTATAAAGGGTTGATGCTTGCTAGAAAAGTGTAAAGGCATCACTCTACATACCATCATCTTCGCTCTCCGTGTCTACTTCATCTTCACTGAAATCATAGACCTGAGGCTTGATATTCAGCCATTTCTTCATCACAAGGGAGGGCCAGAAGTGCTGAGATCAAAACCAAAGTTAATACGAATGCATTCATTCTCTGAAACCATTGTATGAAGACGTACCTCGGACCGTTTCCCTCTTCTAGTTTTCATACTCAGGATCGGAATATTCCTCCTGCAGCAGCTCAAATACAAACACAAGGAAGATTCGTGCTTTATAATTTGTACCAAATGAGAGATGAGAGGATGAGAAAAGGCAAATGAATAAAGTAATGGTCAAGCTCAACAGACATTCTCTGCCACAACTTGCACAAGTAATTTTTTTTCTTCTTTTCTTGATGGTCATTTTCGGTTGATAATCAATAGGCAAAACTCCATTCAAAACTCAAGGAAAGGGGCCCAGAAATATTGTCCATTTTCTGTGCTTGCTAATCCCATTTGTTTATGATAAATAAGTCCACCCGCACCATGCAAGATTTTGTCCCTTTCCTGCATGATGATTGCGATATATAGGCATATATTTTGTTCATATATGTACAAATTAAAATAATCACCATTACATTTTTTTTATTTTTTTATTTTTTATGACGAGGAACCCGCCGCCGCTACCTTTGGTAAATCTTGTTTCTGTGCAATAGCCTGCAAACCACATGAGAGAGTTAAACCACCCTTAATGTGACAGGGTGACAAGATCACACATAGCGCCACCCACCTTCACCTATATGCCATGCCATGGGGAGAACATCTTTGTTTATTTGTTCTACTTGCAAATGACAGATCCGTTAAAGCTAAGCTATAATTATTATATTTTCAATCCTTACAGCAAATTTTGTAAGTTAGTTTTGAATGAGTACAGATGTCACAAACCATATTAGTACTGTAATTAACTGTGTATGATCGATCCTAAATAATTATTTAAGGTTAGAAACCTACCTTTTAATTTACAAAAAGAGAAAGACGATCGATACTACTACATTGAGACAACCATGACACTAGTAGTAAATATTACCTGTAAATCCAATATCAAACCAAACTTATAGTATATCCTAATCTCGGTTAATATAACCCGCTTTCTGATAAGGTATATGTTAGATTTTTATTATGGAAATTAGATTATTAAATTAATTAATTGAAAGGATGTGTTGGTTCCTAGATGAATGGACATGTTACTTCGTGGAATGGACATATTATTTCATAAATTAAATGATGAACGAATGTGTTGATTCATGAAGAGATATATTGGTTCATGCCAAGAGGTACTTGGAAGTTGAACAAATGCAACCATTCACAATTCATCTTATTGAAAAGAATTGTGTCCATTGTGTCCATTACGAAGAGTTGCGACATTTGTGAAGAGTTATGTCTTTTATGAATGGGTGCTTCAAATCTATAAATAGACCATTCCATCCGATTATTAAGAATTAAATTTTCCAATTTATTTGTGTTTCCTTTCATCACATACTTTCATTTCCTTAGTCCCAAATATCAAGTAGTTCGCCGGAATTACGAGAAGTAGTGCAACTACTCGTAATGAGAAACCGTTGTATCTTGGAGACGAGTGCTATAGACCGCTTGCACCGTGATCGAGCATTATCGTCTTACGGAGAGAGAGTCTAACTCTCGCCTCGGTTTGCATTTCGTTATTTTCGCTAATCTATTCTCATATATTGTTTGTTATATTGTTGTAGTATTTATACTAACATTTGGTTTATTGTCGCTACATTTCTTCACACCTAATTTTTAATAACAGTATATTTACAATCCATACATGTGCGACAAGCTCAATATATAAAGATATTGTAATGATTTGTTCAATTTATATACTTTTAGGTAGGGACGATGGATTTCACTTGTCACGACCTGTACATAACCTTTAATAGTTTTTATATCTTAATTTTACTATAAAAATAATATGCATTTATTTACTCATTAGTAGATCACATTAGTGGATGATGTGTATGATTGAGGATGAGATCACATGTTCAATAAATCATTGTCCAATTGATGTCCGATTCAAAACGACATAGTTTTGTATTGAAAACTACAAATTAAAAGGATAAGATTGAAAAAATAATTTAATAAATAATTAAAAAGTGCATTTTTTCAATATAAAACTACATTATTTTAAATCAGACACCAATTGGATAATAATTTATTAGATAGGTGATCCTATCCCGATTGATTGTGCTCAGTAACAGATTTAATAACTATTTCTTTGACTCAATATACAAGCTTGTAATAAACTTTAGTTGATTTTTTTTAATGTTTATTGAAGAGATTTAAAAAAAGTCAAAGAAAAATTCAAAAGTGGTATTCCTCAGCTTACGTAAAAGACTGAATCTATTCAATCCCTAAAACAGGTTGTTGATACTTAACCTTTTAGAAATCAATTACTCCCTCCATCTCATAGATATTGTTCCATTTCTCTTTTTCTGTTGTCTCATAAATGTTGTCCCATTTCTTAAAAAATTAAAATTATGTAGCTAAGAATCAACCACAAGTTGAGAGACTCACCAATCTACACACAACCAACAACTTTCATTAAATCTCGTGTTGGAAAGTTATGAGACAACATCTATGGGACGGAGGGAGTAGAACACAGTACAGACACGATAAAAAATGAGTGGTACATTCACAACATGGATCCATGAAGTTCATAGGTTTCTCTATCACAATTTGTAATATATCACGTTGTTTAGATAAATAATATGTAATAGTTTTAAAAAAATCATTATAGTTATATGATACATAATTAAAAAGTTTGGCATACATATAGGTACAACTTGTGGGGCATATACTTTTCCAATAATGTCCAAATTGATTAAGACATAGATGAGTTTGTCCACTTTTTTTCTATCATATATAAAAATCTTTCATAAATTGATTTAAACAACTATAGCATCTAAAAAGTTAGTTCAAATTATTTTCTAAATTTAGCTTGTCTTTCTTATATTTATTTTAAACAAATTATACTCGTATAATTTTATATTTTTCCTTTTTTTCTTAATTTCTGGATAATCTCTATGGATCATCAAGTTATCGAAATATTATTCTAAGTAACATTTTCTCTATGGGTTCTCTCGATCAAGGGTTTATATATGTTAATAAAATAATCCAATGAGTTGTGGATCGATAGGGACCTTGATGAAAAGTATGTTAAGGAGTAAGGCACCGCCTGTTGATTAGTTTATTTATATGTGTATTATTAATGAGTAATTAATTTCACAGCTACTATTAATCTATTATTTTATTATTATTGACTATAAACCCGAACGACGAATTATGTTCCGATAGCGACGACGACGATGGTGATGCGGGGAAATGATGAGATGGGTATGTGTAAAACTCCACTGATTCATCAAACGGAGAGACGACAACCTCATTTTGTTCAGGTGATTCACGAGAACAACTGTCCTAAATATATACCTACCTGTTGCAAGGATTCAGATGGCATGGGAGGGAGGAATCGAGAAGGTAATCGATTTTTTTATGATTGATTGATTGGGGATGCCCAATGAACGCAAGTAAAAGTTAAAAAAACAAAAAAAAGAAAGTGTTACTGTAGAAAAGAACAGTAAAATCTTATTGTTGATGGTAACAGTGAACCCGTGTATTCCCTTATATATATATAAGGGTAATTATTATTATTATTATTATTATTATTATTATTATTATTATTATTATTATTATTATTATTATTAATCAGTTGAAGGTGGACCATAAAATATGTGCATGGTTACGGATAAGTGTAGTTGATTGACACTTCGAATTTTGGATTTGAGAATATTGGTTGGATGGACAGTTGATGTCCCCGTTTTGAGATTGATACTGGGTTTATTTTATTTATTAATTTTTTTCTCTAATTAAATTAAAAAACGAAGAGATTTGACGTCATCTTAATTAGTTTTATTGGCAGCCTAATTAGGAGAATTGGCACCGATCAAATCTAAAACACCTAATTTTGTTTTGGGTATTGGGTAAAAGCGAAAATTCTAAAAAATAAATAGTGAAATTAATTCGGTCATAAAGTTTATTATTTCCACCGAATCTTTAGATTCCAAACGTGATCATATATAATTCATAGCATCATTATATCAATTACTATATCATGACGAAACCAGTGACGCAATATTATAGAAAATGAAATTTGAAGCATGCAATAATACTACTCCTAAAAGACAATACATCCAATTTGGTAGATGTTTTTTCGATCCTGTAAGTATATTATAGCTACTCTATATATATTACTTTTCATATAACTAACAATATTCTTAATTTTCATATCGAAAAAAACTTGGATTGATGGAATGAGACAGAGGAAGTATTTGGTGACGGTGCGTGCATTTGGTGGAAGCCAAGTGCCATGGTCGGAGAAATAAAACATGCCTTCCCCAGAAAACAAGTTGTGGTGGTTATGATGTTACAATTACTACAATTGATTTCCTCCACACATATCAAACGACTTCAAATTCAATAAAATCTAGTACTAGTTAGTAAAGTTAGGCTTGAAATAGAAATTTGAGGTGTGACACGCGGTGTTAAACTGAGCCTGAATATTATTAGTAGTAATACTAATTTGATTTTTCCTCTCGTCATTAATTAGGTAACTGGTGTGTAAATGTTACGAAAATAATGAAATTAATAAAGACTTTGATTGGAAAACGAGACGTGGACAGTGGATTACAAGTTGTACCACAATTGGACAAGGAATGATGACTTAGTTGAAGAAGCTTCATGCGTCTCTAGTCTAGTGTTAATAATCAGAAACGGGTCAAACTAATTACTTCTAGAATACGAGGAATTATATGCATCACGCATGGATTGACTAGTGTGGAGGAGTAGGTGCAGTTAAACATCGATAATATAATATTCGATAGAGTATTAATAATTTCATTTAAATAATAATTTAAAATAATATTCAAATACTTTTTCCGATCAATGGCATGGATATTCCATGTTGAATTCTTCCATTATTAAATGATTATTTTTGATTACTTTTACTATTTGGGTAAAGTTGATATTGGGCTTTTTTCATTATTGACAAAATGATCAGTAAAATACTCCACAGCTGAATTTGGACCTGATCCATCTATCACTTTGGGCTTCAAAACTAAAACCCAATGGATTAAAGGCCATATTATTATTATTATTATTATTATTATTTTTTAATTTTTTTATTATTATTTGAATAGATAAATCATAAATGTTAATCTTGAATTCAAAAACCTTATTTCCATTTCCATGGATGTCAAAGTATATTGTGAAAATAAACAAATAAATAAATGAGAAGGGCACAGTAGCAGCATGTGGAACCAATTCGCTGACTGAAGAAGAACGCGGTTGAATTCAATTCGATCGCAAGCAAATCTGTAGACGGGAGCCGATCTAGTTTCTCATCTCAGTGGATCGGAGCTCCGTCCGGATCGCAGCCATGCCGGTCGCGGCTTCCGCTGTTTACTTCCTCAATCTTCGCGGGGATGTCCTCATCAATCGCCTCTACCGTGACGACGTCGGGTCAGCTCTTCTGCTCTTCCTCTAATATTCGACAGGAATTATTACTTGAATGAAAATTCTGATCCTTGTCGTCTTCATTCCGACCGCATAAAGTATAGTTGAAAGTGTTAGGGAGGTGCTAAATTGTGCTTATCTTGTAATTTGCGTGGGGAAATAAATGGGTGTTTAATCTATTATGTGGTGGGGATGGATTTGGAGTGTTTAGGGTATTTTCTAGCCGAGATTATAAGAAGTTGAAAGAAAAAATACTAGCTCTTTGTTTTCTTGAAATTACAAAACGAAACAATGGATGGCCTTGTGTCCGGAAGCTAAGATCTTGAAAGAAGCAGCATTTTATAATAAACCGATAGTAGTTCATTGGCTTGAATTTTATTGCTGTTATTAACCATGTACCTTGCTCAAAAGGAAAATCTTTTCTGGGCTGTTAAAGCTATTAATGTGCTGCCTGAATTTGCCCTTAACTCTGTATGAAGAACTAATATGGAACATCAGTAGATCCATTTTATGAATGATTAGTCTGCATTGTGGTAGATTTATGGTGCTAATTCCATGATTCAATCAAAAGGTTAAGGATCTGTCTGTGTCTACAGACTTAGTCTACCTCATGTTACAACCATACAAGAAAAATACTGTTTACATGCATAGAAATCGAAAGCTATCAACCCAGTTCTGCAGGCCATACGCAATAAATAAAGGATATAAGAGGTTGTGTACCTTCGTCATCTGCCCGCAAAGGCTCACATCATGTTTTACACATATCCTTGCTCAAAGGACTATGAACTCTCTTCTGTGCCATCGGAATATTCCACTCAGAGTTTTCCAGAAAAGAAATTCGAGGTTTGAATTTTTGGTGATGTGGGTGAACATAGACAATGGACCAGAGACATGGAATTCCTCAAACATAACTCACCAAGTTTTGGGGAAGTGCGTCATGGATTCCGTGGATAAGGAAGATCTGAAGGGGTAGAAGGCACTTTTTGCAGATGAAAGTCGAGCCTTGGGGGAAGAAGATTGTTAGGAAACAAATGGAAATGCGGAAGTCAAACTGGGGCTGTTTGTGGGGGTTGTGAGGTAGACAAGGTTCTAAAAAGTATCTACCCACCTTCTCGAAAACTTAAGTAAAGGTCGTACTGCCAGGTTTCCAAATTCATGTCACCGACAAGGAACTCTTCTTCACCACCTTCGAGGCTTCTAAACCCAAAGTCTTGATAGTTGTCATGTTTCTAGAGCTAATAGATTTCTTCCTTCATGTGACTAGTGCTATATCACTATTGAGACTTTCCTTTTGGGTTCCTGCTTAGGCATCAAGTTGTGGTATCTTTTTTTATACTTAATTCAATGATATTTATTTGGAGATTTATGGCTTTCATTTCCTAAATTACCATCTCATTTTTGTTCCTTGGTTTCTGTTGGTTGCTCTGAGGCTTTATTGTTGCATTTACTGCATAAAGTATTATTTTAATACATTAAACTGCACACTCATATTTGTTTACTGATTAAACTTATCAGAGGCAATATGGTGGATGCGTTCCGAGTACATATAATGCAAACAAAGGAACTGGGCACCTGTCCTGTTCGGCAGATTGGGGGATGCTCATTTTTTTACATGAGAATTAGCAACGTCTACATTGTGGTAGTTGTAAGCAGCAATGCAAATGTTGCTTGCGCATTCAAGTTTGTTGTTGAGGTATCTCGCAATTAAAGATTATTTTATTTTGTTTGCTTCATAGACTAGCCTAACTTGTGATCCTTTTCTAGGGATCTTGTGCATTCTAGAAAACATTTTAGTTGAAGAACTAAGTGAATATATATTGTCGAAACTAACAGGTTTCTCAATATTTGAGTTGATCGTTCCTTCATCTCACCAGCCCTTTATAATAGATACTATATGTACTTTTTGAAGCCATGCATCTTTAAGAAACCATTTGTGGCTTTGAAAGAGTGAGGTCAACTGATATTCTTTTACAGGTATTTGTTTTAGTTTGCTTGACGCATTTTCCTCTTCTGTGCAGGCCGTCACATTATTTAAATCATATTTTGGTGGTGCTTTTGATGAAGATGCCATCCGCAATAATTTCGTATTGATATATGAACTATTAGATGGTATTTTCTACTGAATTTTTTTTATACTTACCTTCCCATCAACAAATAATCTTTGTAACATCTTCTCTAATATTAGAGATAAGGATATGTTTGGTAAAGGAATATCCTTGATAATTCTGTTTATGACCTATTTGATATGGCTTAGGTTTGCCCACTAAGAAACTAAAAAGTCTCAAGGAGCCTGGTTTCTGTGCTTTCTCTTTTACTTTATTTTACGATCATTTTGGATAAAGTTGTTGATGAAAATCAAATCACTGAAAGTTTCTGTATTTACCAAGATTAGAGTACAATAACTACATTACTTGTACTTTTACTTTTTTGCCAGCAAGAACTTCCCCATTTCTGAGAGTAATATCTTCACGGAAATTATAGATAGGTTTATGTTTGATGGGGGTATCCAGATAGTTCTATTTCATGGAACTCTTTGATGTGGCTTAGGTTTGCCCTTTATTATTTTCCACCGAGAAACTAATATTCCTTAGGTGCCTTGTTTTCTCAACTTACAAGTTCCGCCTCTTTTACAATCTTTTTTAATGAAATTACTAATTAGTGCTGGACTACCTGCATCAAAGTGCCTGCAATCTGTTCTGAAGAAAACATCGTTGAGGAATATATAACTTCTTTGTGAGCCAAACTGACTAAATGATTGGATTAAGTTCTGATTTTGTCATTTCATTTGCAGAAATTATGGATTTTGGTTATCCTCAAAATCTCTCTCCTGAAATCTTGAAGCTTTATATAACTCAGGAAGGTGTACGCTCTCCATTCTCATCCAAGGTCAGTTCCACTCACAACTATGTTATGGGTGTGTTAGAGTTGGGAATAGCGCTGAGAGTTGTGACAAATAAAGCTTTTTGGTATTCTTATTGGTGGATTCGTTGACTTTTCCATATGTGAAAAACCAAGCAGACTGCTGATAAACCAGTTCCAAATGCAACTTTACAAGTTACTGGTGCCGTTGGGTGGCGCAGGGAGGGCCTTGTGTATAAGAAAAACGAGGTAGTATTTTCAGATTACTAGTGCAATATATTGTGTTTTTGCTATTGAAGTGGGACAATTTTAATTTGTTTACAGGTGTTCCTTGATATTGTTGAAAGTGTCAATCTTCTTATGTCTTCTAAAGGTAAAGTGCCTGTTTATTGTGGCAAGATATTGCCTAATTAATTTTTATTTTTTTTTCCTTGCAACCATTTCCTTATATGTGTGTGTTCATATTTATGAAGCAACCTCTAAACTGCTCATTTGCCTTTTGGCTTTTCTAGGTAGTGTTCTACGTTGTGATGTAACTGGGAAGATTCTTATGAAATGCTTCCTTTCTGGAATGCCTGATCTGAAGTTGGGATTGAATGATAAAATTGGACTCGAGAAAGAATCACAGCTTAAGTCCCGTCCTGCTAAGAGGTAGGTTATACTTATCTTTTAGTTCAATCAAATTAAATCTGTTAAGCAGGAAGCATACACATGCAAATTGTAGAATATTATGTTAGTAGCAGATATAGATGTATCCTTTGTTTTATCTTGGTTGTATCTTGTAAATATCTTAAAGTACTGTTCTTGCAACAACTAGCTAGCTTTGAGGCTGATCTCAAATATCTTAAAGTACTGTTCTTGTAAATATGATCTGCCAAGGCCGGACACAAAATTTTAAAATTGTTACTACTATGGTTTTATTAGATGTTTTATTTGTAAAAGTCGTTCGCATTTTGAGTTGTGTGGAGCATTTCTTCAGTTTCTCGTTTTCATATTTCACATCTGTGGTATTATCTGCTATTGGGAAGACCTTCAGTTTTTTATAATTACCTTCTTAAGCTCTATTTTATGTCTCCCTCTGTCCCAGCCGACTTGTCTTGTTTGGTTTCGGCACGGATATTTTGGTGAGTGGGTGGTTGCGTGTAGATGAGTGGGTGATTGTGTGTAGAAATGTAGGCCCCACAAAGACAAAGTTGAGTTTGTGGAGTAATTATTTTCCTTTTTAGGAAACAAAACAAGTCGGGTGGGACATCCCGTAAAGGAATACAACGGAGGGAGTATTTTCTTTTTATGATATTCCCCCCTGCTTTTTCTTAGATTTATCATTCAGTTGATTTTGTTAGCCTATACTGTTCCCTGCTTTATGGTGTTGCAATATCTTTTACGAGCAGGAGCAGCTTTATTTCTCTTTAATAAGATTGTTGTCAATGTTTTTGGTTGCTTCTGCATTATCATTATTAGCATCTGAAATGATACCATGTCCCTTGATAACCTGATTTTTCCTATTTTGGTTTGCAGTGGAAAAACAATTGAGCTTGATGATGTCACTTTCCATCAGTGTGTGAACCTTACAAGATTCAATTCAGAGAAGACTGTTAGTTTTGTTCCTCCAGATGGTGAATTTGAATTGATGAAGTAAGCTGATCTTTGAATTTTTATTTATGTTCAGTTACTTCAAGATAAAAAATGGCTAGTGTATTGCTATTTCTTGTTGCATTTTCCTTAGTCTATAGATATTATTTATGAACATCACTTACCACTTCTAGAGAATCTGCTTTTTGAGATATTTTTTTAGTTCAGATATGTAAGTTGGAATAAGTTTATATGATTATAATATCTGATTTTATCATTTTCTTCTAGGTAATAACAGCGCTGAGTAGGAAAAGTATTGACTAGTGCAATTCCATGTGTAGGCTAAAAATTCTTAGAACTGTTTTGAGGAATCCGTTTTTATTTGTCTGTGTGTTTGTTATCTCTACAGTGCTGGTTGTGGTTTCCTTGACTATGTTTTTTTTAGCTTTGAGAGTTGCATAAAAGGGAGATTTTGGTGCAATTTCTGATAAATTTCTTATCTGTCTTCAATTATTCTTATTTTGATGTTCTGAATTCAATTTTTCAATAAGGTTTCTCTTGATTTACAAATTTTCTTATAAGTGAAATGCCTTTGCCACAGATATCGTATTACCGAGGGAGTTAATCTTCCATTTCGAGTTTTGCCAACTATCAAGGAATTGGGTCGGACACGTATGGAAGTGAATGTGAAGGTTAGGATGGATGCAACATTAATTTCAGTATCATGGTTGATAGCTAACAGAATTTTCATCACAAATTCTTCATTTTAGGTTAAGAGTGTTTTCGGGGCAAAAATGTTTGCACTTGGAGTTGTTGTAAAGATTCCGGTTCCAAAACAAACAGCAAAAACAAGTTTTCAGGTGACATCAGGCAAAGCAAAGTACAGTCCTTCTATTGACTGTTTGGTCTGGAAGTAAGTGTTTTTTGTCTTTGCATTGCATCATCATGTGAGCCTTTGAGTTTTATTCCAGTGCAATACCTTTCCAGTTCCCACTCTCTTACACCAGTTCAGGCAAATTAATGTAAATGGTACTGTTCTAAACCATCTAGGAAATCCTTCACTGGGACTTTTCCGGGTTTTTATATCGAAACAATAAGTTCACGTGAACGAAAACTGAGCTCCAGTCTCCCACTGGATTGAGTTATGTAGAAAGTGTAAATTTGATACCGGAAATGCGAATCATATATTATTTCTTTTAACAGATTATTCTGTCTTCCTTTTCTCTCTCACTACTTCACAAAACTTAAGAATCAGGATGATGCTATGCACGTTCTGCTTGATGCTCAAGGCACTAACTACTGCTGTTAGAATCACCCATCGCAAAGAGAAATCGTTATAGTTAAATGCATCTTTTATCTTGAATCAGAGTGTAATGACCTTTTTTCAAACCACTATTTTACTGCATGCGCGGAATCATGAAACTCGAAATGCTTTGTGCTCTCAGCTTTGACCTTTCTACACCACATATGGACTGTCTTTCTTTTATATTTTAGCTTATATGCTTTATTCAGCATTTTACTTTCACTTCTCTAGTTATGCCCTTGATGATAGGCTGTGCTGATGAGTTGATATTTGCTATGTGAACGTGGTGACTTTATATTATTGTGGTGTTGCCTAGAAAACTTAGTAATATGCTTTTTATACTTAGTATAATATGCTTTTTCATGTTATTTATTAAGCTTGATCGTTGGCACACTGAACTTTTTGCAGGATAAGAAAATTTCCTGGGCAAACTGAGCCGACATTGAGTGCTGAAGTAGAGCTAATATCCACAATGACTGAAAAGAAATCTTGGACGCGTCCTCCAATTCAGATGGAATTTCAGGTGGCTATACTCTACTAATTTACTTTTGCGCAATTATTAGGAACGCATGATTGCTAATGATCTGCAGAAGTTTGCTAATGCAGTTGATGTCTAAAATTGATGAAGAAATGATAATTCTGTATCATGTTAAAAGTACAATTACGGTCTGTACCCAAACTATACTAATAAAGTGAGAGAGAAGACAACGTTATTTCCTTGAAACAGCATTAGCAGGAGCCGAGCCCTGTTCTTATATTGCAGGGGCTTTGTATATCTGGTTTTCTAATGCAGATTCTTTTTTTACTTTCCACACGACTCACAAATGACCGTATGCGTGGCAGGTTCCCATGTTCACAGCATCGGGATTGCGTGTTCGTTTCCTGAAGGTATGGGAAAAGAGTGGCTACAACACCGTTGAATGGGTTCGTTACATCACAAAAGCTGGTTCATATGAAATTAGGTGCTAAAACACAGACAGAAAAGATGATATGAGACAGACTTACAGTACAGAAACTTGTTCATTTGAAGTTTGTGTTGCAGAACTTTCTTGTATAGTGTGTAGGAGGTATGCAGAAGCAGATTTACTGTTGTATTCATGTGAATCTCCCCCCAACATCTCTGCTTGTTTTTTGATTGGTTGTTGTTATTTTGGATTTCTACATTCGTTTCTGTTGTTTTGATTTCTCTTTTGGCTCCATTGGTTTTACTGATGTGATTATACATAATCTGGACTTTAATAACAAGAGTCTTGTTCAAATTTCTATGCAGATAATATGATCAATACAAAGTCCATGTCAGCAACAAATATGGGCTTCTAACATTTTATTTGATCGAACGAAGTAATTTTTAACTATAACTTATAGAGAACTATTGTAACATTTATATTACTCCCTCCGTTTCACTTCACTTGACTTATATCTTTTTCGGTACGGAGATTAAGAAGAGTGGTTGGTTGTGTATAGGAGAGTGGGTCCTATAAAGAAAAAGTGGGAGTTGGTGTAGTAATTATTTTACTTTTTAGAAAATGAGAAAGCCAAGTCGAACAATCCAAAAAGAAAAGCGAGTCAAGTCAAGCGGGAGGAAGGGAGTAGTAAAAAAGAAGCTACAAAAACTCCAAATGATTACTTTATCCTGTTATCACCGATTTTCTCCATCTCAAATTTATGTTTATTTTTCTTTTCGGTCTGTCTAACTAAATATTTTACTAACTTTAATAGGTTTAATTAATATGATAATATAAAAAAAAGACTATTTCATCTAACTTTTATAATAACAAACACGATTATGGTATTAATTTTTTTAAAATTTTACTTTAATTTATTTACATTCCAATATGAATACTTATCTAATTTTATATAATTAAAGTTTTTCTTAATTCGTGTGAAAATACAAATATTTTAATAAATAAATATTCAGAGTTCTCGTGCACTTAATTTTGTACTGTATTATTATTTCAACAGGCTGGAAAAGAGTCCATTAAAGTAAATATTTATCCCAAATATCAAATTATAAAACCCTAATTCTAAAACCCCCAAGTCCAACTGGAAGCGCGATTCTTGAACTGCAGCTGCATCTCAAATTTGAACATATTGACCGACTCCGGTTTTATCTCCAAAACAATCTGCATTAGATTCTGGTTAATGGAGAAAAAGTTGATTCAGATTTCGCATTGATTCCACCACCTCTCCCATGGATTCCCAACATTCGTCCGCTCCGCTCCACCACCCACAGCCGCCGTACCACGGAATCCTCATGGCCAACCCAATTCACGAACACCCTTCCAACAACGCCTACCTACTCCCCAACAACAATTCCATCCTCCACACCACCTCCAACTCAACCCCGAGCTTCCCCTCTAACCCCGCCCAGAAACCGCCTGATCATCATCATCATCATCATCAGTTTTCCGATGGGTCGCCTTCCGGAAGTGGCGGCGGTTTGTTCAGCGCTGAGCCTGCCAGGAAGAAAAGGGGCCGTCCGAGGAAGTATTCGCCGCTTGATAACACCATCGGTCTAGGCCTATCCCCCCAGATTTCTCCGCCTCCATCTCTTGAAACACCCCTCAAGCGTCACCGCGGCCGGCCTCCGGGGTCGGTGAAGAAGCAGTTGGATGCTCTAGGTTAGTTAGTTATCATCTCATTCTTGTTCTATTTATCCGTATTTATTGCTCCTAATGTATCGTTTTCTGGTCATCAGGAATACCGGGAGTTGCTTTTACACCGCATGTAATTATTGTTAATCCCGGAGAGGTAAATTTCTTCTGCTGTTTTGCTGATGCTAAAATTTGGTTGTAGATACAGTTTTTCTGTACTTCACATCTGATTAGGGAAGGTGATTATTGTTTGTCTCTCTTTAGCCTTTCTGTTTCTGTAATTTTGTTGTGTTTCGATAACGGTTAAAACACTTGATTTTTACATGTTATGGGATAAGAAATGTTAAAATGATTGTTGCAGTAATGTTTATGAACTTGGCACTGAGAACTTAATACTTCCACTGCGTAAGATGCTTGTACATTTTTCTGGGAGATCGACCGAATTATCAACCAGTTGTGGACCTGTGGTTTATGAGTATGTAGTCTGTTGATTTTGGAGCAAGCTTGGAAAAGGATAAGCCTGTCCCCTTTCAGTAGAAAATATTGCGAGTTTTCTAGTACAAATAAACTTGGCAACTTAAAGTGAAGTCTTCATGAAAAATACGTTTTTGAGTTAACTTTTGTTGATAATTATTAAGCTAGCAACTAAATGATGACAGCTTCAGGAAAACATAAAAGTTAAGGATAATGCAACATTACCAGTCAAGGAGGAAAGGTCTACTTTATAGACTAAAGTTCCAAAATCAAGTTCGATGAGATTGAACTGTCACAAATATGGACTTCATATATTTTACTTTTTTTGTTCTCCTTCTAGCTTAAGTGCTAGGTGGTCGAGGCTAAAATTAAGGTTGCGGACAATTTGGTATACCTGTCCAACTTTTGTATGACCAGACCAATATTTTAGCACAGATTTAAAATCAACTGAATATTTTGTTTTCATTCTCCTCAGACCTCAGTATTAACTCCAATGCCACTTTCGGAGTTTGGTAAATGATATGAACTAATTGCTCTTTCTCTCCCTCATCAATGTCATCTTGCACTCTACACAGATTTAAGCCCAAATGGCTGATTGCCTTTCACAACCCCTCCAGCCAATATATCTTAAGAAACAGAATTAAGCCTCTAGACGTTTTCCTTATACCACCACGAGGCAAGCCTCGAGTTTAACAGAGGGGCAAGCCTCATACCAATAGGAATAAACTTGTTCCTAGCTCATAATCTTGTTCATATAAGAAATTTTTGCCAAACTCGAAATACTTGCTGTGCAAAAACATATATTACAGTTCGGGCTTTACAGTATATCTGTAAGTTAAACTTTAATTTGTTTGAGTCTACTCATGCCAATAATACTCTAGCTGACATTCATTTCATTAATATATAATCATGAAATAGTTGGTCCCATCCCATGTTGATTTGGTTTATATTTGATTGTTTTTCACTTTAGTATCACCAAACTCCTTTTTACTGGTTCAAAGCTGTCCATATTTAGTTATAAGCGCCTAAGGCGTTCTAGGTGATGCTATAACAAGAAAGTCCTAGCTTCCTTGAAAGTTTCTTGAAAAAAAAATTGTTTACCAGCTTATGCTTGATGAAAGGCGGATACTTATTGTCTGATTCATATTTTCGGTTTCTAACTTTTTGTAGGACATAGCTTCAAAAATCACGGCTTTCTCACAACAAGGACCACGTACAGTTTTCATTATGGCTGCTACTGGTTCCATCTGTAGTGTTGCCCTACGCCAACCCGTGAATTCTGGTAGCATTGTCACATGTGAGGTACACTACTGATATCCCTTCCGTTATGATATCCTTTATATTAAATCTACTCGTAATGTATAAATATTATTCTTGCACCCCGCAATGCTTTGTTCTAGAAGAAATATTGCAATCTGCTACTATGTAGATAATGTTAGTTGCTCTGATTCTCTGGGGTTGCACCCATTTACATGATCACATGAAATCTCAGTCCCTTAATATTTGAAGCATTCGAGATATTCTATATGTCCTACATAAATTATTCTCTTCCTTCGTTGTTCGCCCCCCAGAATTTATTCCACTTTTCTGCATAAAGGTGTATTACTTATCTTCTTTTTTCGGTATGCTACTTAGTGTTGTTTGAAGTAAACAATTTATTTCCTGGATGAATAAATAACCATTTAGTTGTAAAATCGAACGTAAAATTATTTTTTTATGTACATTAAATGCAATTTCTTACTAAATGTCAAAAAGGCGAAGACGACTATATTTGTGGGAAAGATGTAGTATATATGTGTATCTCAACTTTAGAAGTTGAACTATATTCAGAGTCAACTATCCTCAATAAGCTACAGATAATTCTTCAATGGCCGTAAAATCGTTTGTATGAAGTTGAACTGTATAAACCTCTAGCATTGTCCTTAAACATATATCATAATGGCTGATTCATGAATTGACAGGGCCGGTTTGAGATAATCTCTTTATCAGGTTCCTTCCCTATGGTGGACAGCAATGGTAATCAAACTGGTGCACTGAGAGTGTCATTGGCAGGGTCCGATGGTAAGGTAATAGGTGGTGAGGTTGCTGGGATGTTTAAAGCTGCCGCACCCATTCAGGTACCTTCCCTACGAGACGCCCCATCTCTCCACACTATTTTGAGTCTTAATTTATCAATCACTTTGCTATTCCAGGTCGTTATAGGGAGCTTTGTTGCAGATGGGAAAAAACCAAAGGGTGGCTCCTCATCTAATCCACTTTCAAATACGTTGAATTTCGGTACCCCGGGTACCTGGGCCAGCCCTCCTTCTGATGGTGGTTCAAGTGATTCCGGTAATGAGAACAACGGCAATCGTATTACTCCCGCCTCTTACGGTAATGCTGGACATCCAGTACAGAATGTGCCTCCTCCTCTATATTCAAATATGGGTTGGTCTAACTCCATCAAAATGTGACATCTTATTTCAACCACATCAATCAGCTTTGCTTTCCTACCCTTGATAGAGCTTTTGATAACTTGTCTTATCTTCTTCTTCTTCTTCTTCTTCTTCTTCTTCTTCTGCTTCTGCTTCTGCTTCTGCTTCTGCTGTAGTTTGCTTAGCCATTACTATGGCAGGCAATTTGCATTCTTTATAGTATAGTCCGCTTTGCAAGCTTTTGCTATGTGCATCATCATCTTAAAACCAGTTGTCGACATTTATGCCTTTGGATTATATTCACTACATCTTATTGTGGGTTTATTTCAAATTTTTATTTTTATTTTTTTTATTATTAGTATTGACTTCGGACTCAACCAACGTCTACAGATCGAGTCTATTACATATGTTAAACCTAGCTAGTATTTACATGTTATGTATGTTTTGCATCTTGTTACATGAAATCAGAGTTTACCTCATTAAAATAGTCAAGCTTATTTTTAGAGAGTAGCTGAGGTATGTAGATTTGTATAAAATTGTGAATTACTAAAAAAAAATATATTTGTAATAATTTACTAAAAAAGAAAATCTGAACAATGAGACAGCCCAAAAATATATTTTGAACTATTTCTATGTGACTATTATATATAATAATTCAGCGTTTTTCTTAAAGGTAAAAGGTATTAAGAGGAACTTGACTCATATATCCATGGTTAGCCAAAGTGTACCTCAATTTGTAAGTCCTTAACCAAAAGCTCTACCCTCTCTCTCTATTTATCCAAGGGATGGAAGGACAGAGGCCTTTGATGTCCCTTTCGGTCAAGAATCACTAACTAATAGGCTTTTCTCTCATGCCCTTCTTCATTCATGGTTCGATATTCTGGTATTCTAGGCGTAGAGGAACCACACCAATCTATCCCGAACTTGGTGGTTAAACTCTATTGAGGTGACGATACTGTAGGGGAGGTCCTGCGGAAAAATAGCTCGACGCCAGGATGATAAAAAGCTTAACATCAAGGTTGGAGTATTGCAACTTTGTTGGATTACCCTAAGTGGAAAAGAACAAGACTCATGCAACTCAAGTTGATCATTTATAGTTCGTAGTTATTACATACACAATGCGTACTCTGAATATCGGCTGCGGATTCTACTCATTACACAAAAAGAAAAGAAGATGCATTTACTAGTAGGATTTATGGGCCAGCATGAAAATAAACTCAAGTGTATTTGCATTTACAGTCCCTTTCACTTCCATTCCGAGTGAAAAGTATCTGCCGTGGTTCACCATTTTAAAATCGAATAAGAATATAAACAACAAGACCATCCATCCATTGATGTTGATTGAATTCTCCATTATCATTTGCTCAATCTCCGATATTACAATTACAAATCGTCGATATATGCATCAAGAATCAAAATCCACATTAAGCAGCAGGCAGACACAAATCGAAGTCCCCAAATTCATAATTTACCTGGAAATCAATCACCGGCGGCGACGGAGGCGAGCTTCTGGAGGTTGAGCTTCACGACGGTGTCGGCGAAGAGGCGTGTGTCTTCCTCCGTGTTGCCGTCCGGCACGTCCACCGCGTACGACTCCAGCACCACGGAGGAGATCCCGCCGTCGCGCTCGTGCACGGACGTCACCGACCGGTAGTTCCGCAGGCGGTGGTCCCCGCCGATGATGCTGAAGCCGGTGACGCGGCGCTCGTTGTCGACGATGTCGAGGCGCTCCGTGCTGGTGGCGGCGGGCAGCCCCGAGACGACGGTGACGTCCCTCAGCGCGCCGACGCGGATGCTGAAGCCCTCCCTCACGGTGCAGCTCCTGATGAAGTGCTTGTACGTCTGGGGCTTGTCGAAGCGCCGGACGATGGACCACACCTCCTCCGGCGGCGCGTGGACGCGCTGCGCGAGTATGGAGGAGCATTGGCCTGCGTTGACCCTGTAGTTGTGGAACTCCGCCACCGCGGGTTTCAGATCGTCGAACTCCTCCGGTGTCAGCCCAGGCAGAACTGCTACGTGGTGAGCCGCCTCCGCCTCCGCCGCCGGTGGCTGTTCCGGTGTTGGAATCGCATCTTCAACTTGCTCCATAGTAGAGACTTGAGAGAGGTTCCTACTTTCTTTTCTCTTTCTTCTTTACTTTTTCTTAATTAATAATGAGAAATAATACAAGTGAGGCGAGGGAGAAAGCTAAGAAAAAGGGTTGAAATTGAGGACTGGATATTTTTATTACTATTAAAAAGAAAATATAAATAATGGTGGGGATCATATCGAGGGTATAATGGGAAAATGGTGAATTATTGTGATTTTTATAATTGCAATAATGGAGAAGGAGGTCGAGTGGGAACATTAGAATGTCAAATTACTATTTTAATGGTATGTTTACTATTTACACCTTTTTTAGATCAAGCATCGGAATCTATTTATTGATTTATGTATATGTCTAATTTAGAACCCCTTCCGTCCCATAGATTTAATCCATTTTGTTTTGACAAATTATTACGAACATTTTTTTAAGAGCCACAACTTTATGCAACTCAACACACATTAACAATTCTCTTTAAAAATCATGTAAAAAAAAATAAATAAAATTGACTAAATCTATGAAACGGAAGGAGTATATAACAACTCAGAACTCTCCCAATGAATATTACTACTCACTCGTACGTTCATAAGGTGGTAAGATGATATCTCGAGCAGTTACATACCCAAAACCTCACACAAATAGACGCGTTACAAGTCCCATATAGATTACTTCTCAATACAATTTCTTTCAAATTCATTATAATTTCGTGAGACGATTCTTGAATACCCGTTATAGTAGAATATTCGTGGGAGACGTTCTCAGATTTTACACATGTGAAGTCCGTTTATCCCTCCCTCCCTCCCATCTCCATTCTTGTCGTGTTTTATTCCCTCCGTCTTATTTAACTTATCTCATTTCTTTCTGAAACGGAGATAAGATTAGTGGTTGATTGTGCATAGATTAAGAAATGCGACAAGTCAAGTTGAAGAATGAGACGAGTCAAGTAAGATTGGAGGCGGCGTTGAAAAGAGGCTAGTTAGGTTACATGAAGCATAAGGCATAGACATACAAGTAAGAAGAAGACAAAGCAAACGAAACAAGCCCTACTTGCCCAAAAGGGTCAATCACTCACAACTGTCGGCGATTATTTAAGCAAACAACACTTGGGCCATTCATTCTTCCAACTGCGAAATCATGCTAACGAACACCCCATAGCCTTGGCACATATCAGAGAGAAGGCAGTACTCATTCTTCGCATGGTATGTAGCCATCAACCCTGCATCCATCCCCAACATAAAGTTCAAGAATGTCGATCACGATACACGCTTATCAGACTAACCAGCAGTAAGATCAAGAATAATTCAAATAACGAGGTACGAAGCTTATATACCGTAGCCAGAAGTCTGCACATCGAATCCCTCATCCTACAATTAAGAGAGATTAGAGAAACCGCAAATTCATGAAAAAATAAACCACGTAAGAATCCACGAAAATGAGAACCACCTGCAAGTCGCGTATGAGAGGTAAGCTGCCAGTGATAGAATAGGGTTTCACAAAGCCAACCACCTCTTCAGTAGCTTTGCAGAGCACATGGTAACCACGAGATTCAAGATTGCAAGCCACTCCAGACATTGCTCCGTCAAAGGTAATACTCAAACTGGCAACCGAAAGATAAAAAGGTCGTATAAATAGCCAGAAAACTAATGCAAAGGCCAACTTAAAAAAATGTGGAGCGAACTAGAAATCCGGGATAGAAGAAAAACTGACCTTCCCCTGAGGTTCTCATCTGGTAAAACATATTTTGAAACAGGCCCTCGTCGGTCCAGTTTTTCTATGTTTGAGTTCAGGTCTTCAACATATTCTTGAAGCTTCTTAATCACATCCGTTACACTGGAATATCAATTTGTTAGGTCTGGAATCCAATGTTTCACTTAAAGAATTTGTTGAAAGTGAGCATGATAACAGAAAGTTTATATCGACACAGAATAAGGGGTAAGGTGAGCATCCCGTACCTATAAAATGGAGTCAATCTGCAACGATAAAAGAGGATACGTTACAACTCTGCAAAAAATCCCACATAAATAGCCGTTAAAAGAAAGAACACTAACCTAACATCTCCAGAAATTGTACACTCAGCTGGAATTTGATTGATGCCGCCTCCTGGATCTGTCAATAACACAGTTTACAAAGAAAGTCAGTATGCTATACAATCAATCATGGATTTACCAAATTGGTTTCTTACAAAACCACTGAGTTGGTTTCATGGTGGATGGTGTTGCAAATCCATATGCATTTTCCCTTTCATGGGGTGGAAAGTCTTCGTAGAAACGTGACTGCATAACTTTGAGTGCTTCCATAGCTAGCTCCAAGGGGTTGATAGCCTAAAAACAACAGAATAAATAACATGCAGTATGTAGAACATATAAATACAGTAAAAGAAATCTACATCAACTAATATGTCGAGCTTCAGCACTAGTGCATTACTAAAACGGTTGAGACCCGTCTAATCCAAAAACATTTAAGTTGCTGCCTGCAATTTCTTTAATGTCTATGCATTCAAATAGCAATAATACTATAGTGGGAGACTCAGCTCTAAGCTTAAGTCATCAACTGTAGTAAATAGATAAATCTCAAATTCAAAACAATTCAGTAAGTATAATACAAAAAGACCTCGAATTCAGGTTATAAGTCCCCCCGGGCGTTTGCTGCCCAAGTGGCAGCGTTAGGCCTTCCGTAACATTAATCTTCACTTTCAAAATTGGTTTAAGAAAGAATCTACCTTGTGGGCTAGACCACTGTGGAAAAGCTTTCCGGTAGCATGAAGCTTCCACGGTATCATACCACCAGTACCAATGCAAGGCTGTTTATCCGCCGTGTCAATCCAAAACCTGATAACGAGGGAAGACCACCAATCATATCCATTCTTTCCCAGTTAAACTAAACTAAACAAACATGTTGAGGTGTTTTAGACATACAGAGGTCCCTTCTTTAAGTTGTTGAGCAATCCATCCTTCACCAACGCATCAACCCCTACTCCGGGTATAGACGAATTCTCTTCACTCGCGATAAAGACTGCAACGACGGAAGACTTCAACCGAGGCTTTGTTTCCCCCAGCCTCCTCATTAACTCAGTCACCAGAGCAACATGCCCCAGACAATCAGTAGTCCCACGCCCTCTCAGCTTATCACCATCGATACTCAAACTAAAAGGATCAAATTCCTGAAAACCAAAATTACATTTTCACTAATAATCAACAGAAAAATAAATTCAAAAAAAAAAAAAAAAGAGAACAAAACAGAACAGAACAGAGAGATAAATTCTACCACATCCAAATCCAGAATACTATCTACTTAATCGAGAAAACAACCAGAACACAAAAACGAAGAAGCACAAACAAAATCAATTGAAAATTGTGATTGAATATCAACATACCCAATCGGAAGGATTGGCGGTGACGACATCCATGTGCATTCCGACGAAAGACAAGACTTTGCCGGGCTGAGTGCCTGGGTACTCGACGATTAGGTTTCCGCGGTTGGGCTTGTAGGTGACGTGGTTGATGACGAGTGGTCCGCCGCCGGTGGCGGTGCTGTAGGGGCGGAGTACTTCGAGCACGTGGTTGACAATCCTGTCCTCCTCCGGGATGAGCTCCGGCGGGTTGTTCTGCACGAACTTGGACTCGCCGATCAGCTTCGACAGAAGGGCGACGTAGCGGTCCTTGTCAAGATCTCCTAGAGTCTGCTTTACACCTGCTGCCGCCATTTTTTGCGATTGTTTGCTCAAAGAATCGTTGATCTGTTGTATAGTTGGGAAATTGACTAGGCTAAGATTCACTGGCACAAAATCCTAGTTAAACGAAAGATAAAATTGATGAAATCTTTTAAAGACAATTAGGGCATCTAATTTGATCAGTTAACGACACAGGGCATCTAATTAGCTTCGATCCTAGTTAACGATTAGGGCATCTAATTCGATCTTGAAACTTACTCAAACCCTAAATCCTAACAATTAGGGCATCTAATTCGATCAGTTAACGACACAACTGAATTTTTAATTATTTATCTTATCCTACAAAATTTTGGTTAAAAATCGAAATCAAACAAAACCAAATCGAATAATTCAATTTTAATTTCAATAAAGTGGAGATATTTAATTTCACAAAGATATTGACATTTTGTGTAAGAAATATATTTATGAAATACTCCATCACTTTTTGAGGAGAGAATTATTAGTTGTGTGTAGTGCTTAATAAAGTTGTGAACCACCAAATAAAATGCGTAATTATTTATAAAAAAGAAAAAATGAAATTGGACTATTATAGTGGGACAGTCCGAAAAAGGATACTGAACTATATTAATGAGACGGAGGAATAATATAATATAGAGTAAACAATCAAATTGATTTTTCATATTTCCCATAACCTTAATATTAGTCATTCACTTTTGAATGAAGTCATATAAATCTAAACATCTCAATTTTATCTCAACAGTCGTCCCTCCACCTTTTCCTATAACAATTTATCTTTCAACTGAGTCATATAGCCTAAACATACTAATTTTGTCCGGCATATTCGTCCTCCCTTTGCCACTTTCTCTCAATTTTTAACATGTTAATCAATACCAATTTTTTACTTAAAGGAAGAAATTAATCAAATGAACGTCCGTAATTCGATGTTCTGACATAGTTAATATCACGAGAGAGCTTTGTCAGCAGAAAGAGAAGGTAAAGTAAATGAAAGCACGGATAAGATAGATAAAATTAGAATATTTAAATTATTTATATGAATCGATTGAAAGGTAGAAAATTAAGGGAAAAGATGGAGGTCCAACGTATACTTTACTCTATCATATATATAGACTAACATGAAATTAATCAAATATCGAGACTAAGAGGTATTTGGAGTAAAGGAGGTAGCATTTCAACGTGTTTGACAATAGAGAATAGGAGTGACGAATAATGTTAGATTTCCCTCACTTGTCTTTCTCATCCTCAATAAAATATTTGGCGGAAAATGATTTAAATCATTCTTTCCATTCCATTACAACTGTTCTCTCCTTTTCCCCTTTTCCTTGTTGACCAATTCTTCTTCCGCTGCAGAATCCCAAAGGGGACGACAAATCGCCGGCTTCCATCTCCCCCCTAACTCAAGGTGTCAATTCCGTTTCCATTTCTTTGTTTGTTTTTGCTCTGCAGTTTCTTTACTTAAAGAATCCATTATCTTTGATCTTGGGACTTGAAAAAGATTGAGGTTATTGGATTGTTTATTGGGTTTGAGGTTGGACAAGGAAAGTTGGGATTTTGATTAGTAGTTGTGGGTTTTGTGAGGGTTTGTTTCTTGGGTTTTGATTGGGTTTGTTATGTGAAAATTTATCGACTATTAAATTGAGATTTTGTTTGGGGGTGAAAGTTTAGAAGTAAGTAGGTAGGATTTGGGTGGTTGATTTCTTGAAAATAAAAATAAAAATGGAGCACAATCAGATTAGGCAAACGGATCATTTGGGTGTGAACAAGATGGGGAAGAACATCAAGAAAAGTCCCCTGCACCAGCCCAATTTTGGTGGTGGTGCTGCTCGGCAGCAGCCTCAACCCCAGGTGTACAATATCAACAAGAATGACTTCAGGGACATAGTTCAGCAGCTTACCGGCTCACCATTACGAGACCCGCCTCCCCAAAACCACCCCAAACCCCCCAACAACAGGCTACAGAGAGTCCGCCCGCCTCCCCTGGCACAGACGGGTCGGCCTCACCTCCCCATGAGGCTGCCTGCACACTCTGGCCCTATGCCTCCTCCTCATCCACCCCAATTTGATCACCATCAGCCTCCCCCTAACATGTTGCTGCTACCCCCTTCCCCCCACGACGTGTGGGCAAACACTACCGAGTCCCCCATTTCCGCCTACATGCGGTATCTTCAGAACTCAATCATCGATACAGGCCCCAGACAACCCCAGCCCTTCCCACAAGCTCATGTCAATGGGGGACCCCCTTCTAATCTTCCATCGCCTCGTTTTAATGGCCCTCCTCCACCTTTACCATCCCCAACTTCACAGTTCCTTCTAAATTCCCCTACCACCTTCTTGAATATGTTGTCTCCCAGATCACCGTATCCGTTGCTCTCTCCAGGGTTTGAGTACCCGCCTCCTATCTCACCGAATTTCTCGTTCTCTTCAATGGCCCAGTCTGGACTTTTAGGCCCCGGGCCTCATCCACCGCCCTCCCCCGGTTATGGATTTCCCTTGTCCCCTTCAGGGTTCTTCCCTCTACCCAGTCCAAGATGGAGGAATCAATAAATGAATTACAAGGTCAGTAATCAATCTGACTCAATCCTCCTTCAAAGTTGTGGTGTAACTTGAGAATCTTGAAAATTGTAAGTTGGTGTGCATTTCCTTTTATTATTGTTTTCTTTTATTGGTTTATATACACAGCTTTGTCTCCAGATGCAAAGTTTGTAACAGCTTCTGGACTGGATTCTTTTTAGCTGATGAATAGGCTTCAGTTTAGGTGATGTATTAGTACAAGTTATAGGGTTTAGATGAAGCTGAGATAGTGTTGTGTAATTTGCAAAGCCATGTCAACTTCATCGTTCCATTTATATGTTAAATTACCACCTTTATAAGTTGCAGATTCTTTTGATTGTTTGGGTTGTCTTCGCAACGTATCGAGAAGATTATAATAACGTAGAAGTGAGAATGCAACTACACTACGTGTAGCCGTAACATGTCATGTAGCGAGTATCAAATAAGGTGGAATATTACTAAAAATTAACGATCCACATCCTTTTTGATGAATGAATCTCACAGCCAAAAACCAGTATTAATTCCTCCAAAAGCAAAAAGGAAAAAAAAAAAAAAAAAAAGAAAGGACATAAAACAAAGAAAAGGGAAGCGCGCATAAAGAAAAAGAACCAAAAAAGAAACCAAAAGAACAGAATTATACAAAGACAACTACCGCCTTCTCCTCTCGATCGTCCGTAGCTTTTTCTTCAGCATGACAGCCGCAGTGTTCATACTCAAAGCGGTGGCGTTGCTGCTCGCCGCCACCTCCTCCGTTGCGGCAGCCACATGGTGTGTGGTGCGGAGCGATGCGAGTGAGCAGGCTATGCAAAGAGCTCTGGACTATGCATGCGCGGCCGGAGCCGACTGTGCGCCTATTCAGTCCTCTGGGCTCTGCTATCTGCCCAACACTTTGCAAGCCCACGCTTCCTACGCCATCAACAGCTACTACCAGCGGAGGGGCAATAACCCCAACTCCTGCTCCTTCGGCGGCGCTGCCGCCACCGCCGCCACCGATCCAAGTTTGCACCTTTATCCCTCTCCTTAACCAGATTTTGTGTGGTATATCTGCATGCTTCACTGGGAGTTTTTTAAGATGTTGATTGAGGGTTTTTAGTCTTCATTTCTAGTGTTGTTTTAAATATCTTTCATTCTCTCTTAATTTCAGGCTATGGGTCTTGTGTCTATCCCTCATCTCCAAGGTAAAATTTGTTTGAATTTTGCTTGTCTTTATGCAGCTTCTCTCTCTTGTTTTGAGCCTTTCTGCTGCTTCCCACAAGTTGATTATGCATTCTTATGTATGCCTAGTGGGACAATTCTTACATAGCTTTCTCATAGTTTCTGAGATATATTCCCCCGTCCCAAAAAATATGACTTTGTTAAAATGGTGGGTTCATTTATTTAAGTGATTGCAGTCCGCAAATTGTTTCCTTTATTATGAAATAAGACAATAATAATGCGACAACCCGAAAAATAATATATTCATGTTTTTTTGAGATAGAGGGAGTATATGAGTATGATTGATGCTTTCATGCCTAACTCTTTCCCTCTGCAATTCCTTAGAAATGCAGGAGGGGTGGTGCCAACGCCTACGGCGACGACGACTTCAAACACAACGCCTTCTCTAACACAACCACCTCCTTCACCACCACCATCACCACCTTTCTATGGCAGCGTCGGAGGCCTAAATACGGGGATGGGGACTAACCTCACTGACTCCCCAACGTTTAACGCTTCGCCAACCATGTCGAAAAGAAGCTTCTTCCTCACTTCTCTTATTTTCTTGCTTGTTTTCTTCCAAACAATGTAGACTAGTTCATTAGTAGGTAGCTCAGTTTGATTGGTTTGTAAGAAGTTGCTTTTCTGCCCTAATTTCCTTTGTTCAACTATTCCAAGCATGTTTTGACATATAAACATTTGGACTCAACTAACAGCAAATCCAGAACTTGAACATATATATATATATGCAAAAGCTTTTGAGTTTGTACCTTCCTCCTACGTATGTTGTAGTCTCTTTGATTGTTGCTCCTGTTCAGACCTTCTGATATATGTCCCGACCTTTTTTTTC